>CM053516.1:14763822-14775778 GCA_028627145.1 Eidolon dupreanum | reverse complement strand
GTCTGCCCCTCAGACCCACAGTGGAGTAAACCGCTCATCCTTCCGAGTTCAACCCAAACAGCCCCTCTCGAGATGACCTTCTCCCCCTCTCTGGTCACGTGCTCGCCCCCTGCTGGTGGCACGTGCCCTTAGCTCCTGCACCTGGCCCCCGTGCCGCTGACAGGGTCTAGATTAGCGTCTCTTTGACATAAAATGCTCAGTTCTTTGAGGGCTATTGCTGTATCCTTAGCGCCTAGCAGGAAGTTTGACACATAGTAGGCATTTTATAAATACCTGATGACTGAATGAATGGTACAACTAGATCCTGCCTTCGAGAAGCCTACAGTCTAATAGAGAAGAGAGTTAAGCAGATGTTGACGACGTAAGTGCTCTCAATCTGAAATTTTCTTACGTTCAGTAATAATCCGAATTTGACATTTTTTTGCTTGAGATTATTAAGAAAATATAGTAGCCAATTATCTTACAATTTATGAGGATCGTGCTTTTTTAATTCCTTAAGCAGTCCTTGAAAACACTTAGGGCACTTAGGTTGACACAGAAGTGACAATAATTAAGGACTCTTCAAACAAAAAGATCATTAAACTCAACCGACAATGACCTTTTCAGTTTGAGGAACTATTTGAGACGGCTGACACAAAAGAGACTTTGGAGGCCTTTTCTACGTTTTCATTTTCTGGTGAACGTTTAACATAGTAGAGAGACAGTACGTTGTCCAGACGCTCCCCAGACTACCCGAGAATTTCCAAATTTGGTACTAGAGAGACTTCTAGAAATGCCTAGAGAAATGCAAGCTTTTTGGAACGTAATGAACATAATACTTCAATATTTCTTCTGGTTTGAACTCAGAGGACCCTAGAATGCAATGTGTCATGTCATTAATACAGCTCTAGTATTAGCTACAGGAAGATCGAACAAAATAAGTATTATGTGTTTAAATGAAGCACCAGTTCTTGTTAAAATATTTATTTATTTTTCCCCTCAGGTGAGTATGCCTAGTTTAAATCAGTACATAAATCTTAATGCAGTGTTTGAAAGAGTTTTAATAGCAAAGAAAGTAATATAGTGAATTGTATCCATCGGTATCTCTCCTTGTTTAAAAATTAGTGGGTGAAGTTTCTGCTGGTCCTTGTTTTCTCCCCCGCAAGGCGTTCCTCTGTCACGTGAAGACTCCTCTTACATCAGGAGATAGAGGCAAATTAGCATAGGTTTGTGTTATCCCTCAGACTGTTCAGATCGTGCTGCGTTTGTTTAGTAGGACACATGTGATGACAGGAAAGTCCTTAAAGTGCTAACGCTGTCAGCATCCGGCAGCCCCGAGAGCTGAGCGTGCGGAGGACAGAGCAGCCCTCCAGACACCATCTGCCGCTGCTGCTAGTCACGGCCAGTCACTCCTGAGGTCGTTACTGTCTTTTTTCAAACCAAAAATCTCTGTAGTTTTATGACAGTACGCACGGCAAAGACAAGTGTCCTAAACCTAACTTGTTCACGCGCTATATGAAAAAGCCCATTTCTTATGGAGAGGCAGGTTAGGTTAGCCATATCAGAATCAGATGCTGTAATGAAAATCATATCAAAAGATAGTATTAGCGCGATCCAGACATTTCTTTCATTGAACGCATTGCTGTGAGAGACTTTCCTAACTGTGGCAGATGAAAAGAACGTGTAATTATCTGAAATATGTTTTCAGTTTGGCTGAAACTTCTTACAAGTGAAGAAGTTAGTAATTTTATTTTTTTCCCGACATCGAGACTCCAGAAATAGTAAAGTCATTGGCGTTCTTTCATTTCTCCCTGGTACGAGAGTTGGCGCAGTGATTTATAAAACCCGGCGCTGTCTGCGGGTGTTAGATTCGGGTGTGACCGTGATTTTAACGATGTACCTTTCATGCTCACACACACACACGCACTGAGGCTAACGCAGTCTTAATGACAAGACAGTGATCTGATAAGTGTTCGGAGTGGTGGGAGGTATATTGGAGTCGAGGGAAGTAGCTCGGACCTTGAAAATCTATCTGTTTAGAAAGATCAGTCTCTGCTTGTCTTCTACCACTCAGCAGTTAAGCGATTACACGTGGCTAAATCCATGACAGTCGGTGCTTGAAGGTTTTACTGTCTTGCCACGCTCCTGGTTCCTGGTCTCAGCACGCCCGGCGCCACCGGGCATGGGGACTGGCGGCCTGAGAAGCGGCTTCGCTCCTTTGGAAGCTGTGCTCGCTACGTGCTCCATCTCTTCTCCGTCTGCTGACAGAATCGAGGCTTTTGCTCGGTTTATACAAAAAAGTGCTGAAGATTCAGTTCATATGTTTTCTGCATTCCTTAAGGACCTTTTCCGTCTTCTTTCACTTTGTGATATTTCCGCTGAAGGCTGTGCCCCCAGCCGTACTGACTCTCACTCGGGGGTGCCGGCGTGGGTGGACGCCTGGCGTTGCACTTTGTGACGTCACGAAAATCTCGGATTCACCGCACGCGTTTTCACTGGCCTCACAACGTGGTGGCCCGGCGCTGTTTCCTGCTCCCGTACGCACACCCCCCGTCGTGACTGAGTGCCCGCTGCATGCCACACGCTGTCAGGGAATGAGTGTGAAGAGCGCTGCTTTACGATGCCCCTGCTGTCCGGTGGGAAGAGGCCCCGGGCAGGCGGCTCAGTGCGAGTGCAAACCCTGCTATTCACACGAAGGGACAGTCGGTCTGCAGGGAGGGGAGGAGGACCACGCTCTCGGCCAGGCCCAGCCTCTGGGGTCAGCGCTAAACAAGGGTCGTGTCAGACTCAGGCGCCTCGCCTGTGTCCCCTCCTCCTGGGTGGCCTGCTCATTTCCCGCAGTGCGGTAGCCTCTTTACTTTTTATGGTGCAAATGCTGGAGTCTGCGAAACCTCTCTGATATAGACAGACGATAGACATATGATAGAGAGATAGATATTTTATTATCTATACTTCCATTAAAATGCAAGTACTATGAGAACTTCATTTCCTTATTCCTGGAAGTTTGAGAGCACCTGATATTTAACGTGTATTTATTGAGTGAATGCATAATTAAATGAATAATAGTTCTAGGGGGTACAAGAGTACCACTACACACACACACACACACACACACACACACATACACACACACACACACACTCTCATGCTGGCTGATTTCATTTAGGCCCATGATTTTTTAGGCATCCACATGCTTACGATGCCAGATCTGTAGCTCTGACTGGGAGCTCCGTCTGCGCTCCAGAGTTTTGTGTCGACCGCCAGTTGCATGACTCCGTGGAGATGCCCGTGCGCCACACTCGCCCGTGGAAAGCAGAGGACAGACTGCGCCCTGTCCTCCCACATGCTGCTCCTCTCAGGTCTCTCGCCGCATCATTAAATGGTGTCACCATTCACCCACCGCCCACCCAGACAACCCTGGAGTCATCCTGTCCCCCGTCCCTTTTACCTCCCCTTCAGTCCAAACGCAGAAACGAAATATCTGGTCTTCACTGCTCATATCCCGATCCAAGTTCACCGTCATCGGTTCTCTGATTCTAACTTCCACTCTTGACCTTCCAGAGTTTTATATATTATTAATTAATCCTTTTAAAATATAAGTCAAATCTCATCCTGTCCATAACCTAAGAATGTCTTTCTTTTGCACTTGAAAAAAATCCGGAGTTCTTGCTCTGGTCGCAAGGCCTTAGAACCCATCCCCCCCCCCGCCCCCCGCCAATGTCCTCCTCCTATCCTCTGGATCCACCCACGTCATCTGCCTTGACTTCCTCTCCTGGAATGCCAAGTTCATGTTCAGCCCCGGAGCCATTGCACATGCTGTCCCTCCACCGGGGCCCTCCTCCCCCGTACCTGCAGGGTTTGTTCCGTCATTCAGATCTCTGTTCAGACGCCTCTTAGAGGTAGCCTTGGGGTCACTCGCCCTATTATGCTGTCTGGCCGCTCTAACCCCTGTTTCCTGCTACATATTTTTACTGTGGCCTGAAACTATGCTACATATTTTTTTGATTAATAGTTCATTACTGTACACCCCATTAAAATTCAAGTAGTGTGAGAACTGCATTTGCTTATTCCTGGAAGTTTGAGAGCGCCTGGTATTTAACATGTATTTATTGAGCGAATGAATAATTAAATGAATAATATTTCTAGGGGCTGCAGTACAAGCTCCAGGATTGCCACCAGCCAATAGACAGGGACATAAATTCTCCCCTTCTGTCCATGTGTCTTCATTATTACCAGAAATGCTGAGATATGAAGCACAAGATGAATGGAACTTTTCTTAAAGAACTCAGAGCCTCAGCAACGAGTGCTTAATTTTTTTTCTTATTTGTGTTATATCACTAACCCGGCTTGTCTGCATTCTAAGATAACTAATTTCCATATATATTTAATTCATTAATTCTAGGATACTCTTATCTGAAGACTATAACATACTCAAATGTTATAAAAAGTTACAAATAGAGTTGCTGACCTCAGGCCCCTGGAAATGACTGTCACACAGTACAGTAGATCACAGAATGAGGACGCTGTCATGTCAGACTGTACTGGGCAGTCAGGTCACCTGGCAACTTTGGACTCATTCTATTTATTTGCTTTTCTATATCCTTATTATGAAGTAAAATATGTAGCAATTATATGATTCATATTTCTGTACTTTACGAGAAAATATGCCAACCAAAATGAATGAATTTCATCTCATTTTCAAGAAGAGTCATCCACATTTCAAATATCTCATAGGAGTAAGGTTTAACTTCTTCAGCCTCTGATGCTTTTTACACGACAGCTTGGTGCTTCGTTTTCACCAAAGACCAACAACGCTCAGGCAGATTAATTCATCTTCATGCAGTTGAATGCAATAAGAAAGCAGAGACATTGGGGTAATTAAAACGGAATTAAGTTTATTAGGCTTTTAGCCCACCTCATCTCCTAGAGGTTATGAGCTGACTTACAAAGTTGTTGTGCACTGTGATTTAAGAGTAAGGCAAGCCGGCGTGCGGAGGGGAGGCTCTGCAGCCTGGCCAGCGCTTCGACTGCTTCCTCCGTCAGCCGCGCGTGTGGCGACCCCGCTTTACCGCTTTGCTGACGTTCGCGTAACCACCTGTGAGCGGAACAGCTGCATGACTTTCAACCTGATTGTCAAAAGTCTTTTTGATTGAGTTGTTATTACCGAGTTGTGCCGTGGACTAGTTTTTAAAACAGAAATAC
Organism: Eidolon dupreanum; assembly: GCA_028627145.1. Taxonomy (NCBI): domain Eukaryota; kingdom Metazoa; phylum Chordata; class Mammalia; order Chiroptera; family Pteropodidae; genus Eidolon; species Eidolon dupreanum. The sequence continues at coordinate 14,770,597 of CM053516.1, read as the reverse complement.
TAATGGAAAAGAGGAGCGCTGAGAACTTCTCAGGGCAATTTATACCACATTTTGTTTCTTCTTCAGGAAATGATGCGACATCGATTGTCAACTGTCTTCATATTTTGGGTCAGACTTTGGATGCGAGGTAAATGGACACATTTTTATCTAAATGAGGGAGGGTAATGATGAGTATAAAACAGTAGGACAGACCTAGTATCTGGATTTATTATTTGGAATTGTAATAAAGATGTCAGGTGAAAAGAAAATCTTTTCTAAATTGTTAACGCAATGGTATTCTATTTTTACGATTGTGTGTGAATTCTTACTGAAATTTCGAGTAACTTCTGTAGCAGGTACGTGTTGGGACAGTGTCATGGGAGGTGAAAAACGGTGAGCTGCAGGTGAGGCTGCGTGAGCGTTTGGCACGTTGCTTGTGCTCCACATTTGTGATGACGTTTAGCCTTACAGGGAACATGCGGGTGTCACTGTCACTTTAGACGAGTGAGGTGAAGCTTCAGGCTGCATGGCGAGGGTGGGAGCAGAGAGCCCCGTCTGGGCCCTTGCTCCTCTGCCAGGGCCCATCCGGCACGCGGACTAGACGGAAAAGCCCTCTGTCCGGTGTGATTCATTCCGCCTTTAAGCCATAGAGTAAATGAATTTATTATCCAGGATAATCCACGTGAAAATTTCTGAACCTCTCCTACAGAGTATCCCATGATCCTTTTGCATTATCCATTTTTATGTTTAAAATTTTATTTGAGGTGTTTTGTAAAATAAATGAAGAGAGGTGTTGCCGTTCTGCACCCACATTTCTTACTGGAAATAGTGGCATCAGAGCGTCACTCGCACGGTGGTTCTGTGTTCAGGCTGCTTTGGGAGAGGCTGGCAGCTCCCTCGGCACGAAGCCCCATGCGGTTTGGTGCGGCCGCGCTGTGTTCTCTTGCACAGCCTCCCTCGTGAAGTGGCCTAGTTCTGCTGGATGTGGGAGTGATGAAACCGGCTCAGTGCTTTGTCAATTATAGGATAACCATCCCCGCCTCTGGCGGGAGGGGGAAGCGTCAGCGCAGCCCTGCACGCTGAGGTCCCAGCAAGTCGACCGTCAAGGCGCTTGGGACCCGTCACTAAGCCATACGGCAGAGTGGGCTGGGACCTCAGGTGTGCGGGAAAAGTGCTGGACAGGGTTTAGAACGTTCGCGAGCGAGCGCCATGGGGACAGAGGGCCGTGACGCGGAGCCTGTGCCGGCCACGGTTCGCGTGCCCCTTGCGCGGTGCGTGCCCCCCACCGCACCCCGTTTCCGGCGCAGGACGGTCATGAAGACGGGCCTGGAGAGCGTCAGGAGCGCGCTCAGGGCGTTTCTGGACAGCGCGGCGGAGGACCTGGAGCAGACGCTGGAGAACCTCCGGCAGGGCCAGTTCACCCACACCCGCAGCCAGCCCAAGGGTGTCACGCAGATCATCAACTACACCACGGTGGCCCTGCTGCCCATGCTGTCCTCGCTGTTCGAACACATCGGCCAGCATCAGTTCGGGGAAGATTTGATCCGTACGTAAACCTGTCACAGTTTCGTTACCCCAATAGCACATTCAGAACCTGTGAAAGCCACGCCTGGTTCCTCAGGCGCCGCGTGCACATTAAAGTGCTTTTTCTGCAGAACAGGACAGGTCGACGTTTGAGTCACCTGGACAGTCACCCCGAACCGTCAAAGTACAAACCCCACACGTTGCGTTGTCTGTCTCCGATGCCGTTTGACCACGGGACATGCAACGTGAAGTGTTTTCAGATGATTTTTGAGCCACACCTCGGTTCCACAGGCTGGGTTCCCAGCAGACACGGAGGCCGCTGACACGGAGGCCGTGTCCGTGGCTGGGCGAGGGGCGGCGCAGGGGGCTTCTGTCTGTCGGCTTCAGCCCATTTTCACAGGGGACTTAACCAGCTGCTTTTGGCTGGAGTGCTGTAGTTAGTAAAGATGGACACAGAATGCCCAAGGGCATGTGAAAAAAATAACACATGACCTGCCCCTACGTCTCCCCGCCTGCGGGCGTGGTCGTGGGCGAAGCCGTGAGCCCTCGTCAGGCGGCCGGGCGCATCGACGCAGACCCAGCCCCTGGCACCCGGCAGAGCAGGCACCCCAGGCGAGGGCCACTCTGCAGAAAACCACCGCGTTTCCTGGTGGGCGACACAGCCACTAGTGGCAGAGCACTTACCTGAACCAGTAGGAGCGTTGGTGGCGGCGCAGTGCGGCCATGGAAACAGGCCTGGAGGGTGCGGGTGCTTGCTCTGCCCGCCTCGCGCTCTTCCTCTGGGCACGGGGGCAGCGCTGGAGTCAGAAATGCAGGATTCTTAGACTTCCCTGCCCTTGAAACGCGTCTAATTGGATCATACGTCATCTGTAAGGTTTTATTTGATTGTCTCGCTTCAAACTACCCAAGTGACACAGAGACCTTAAATGTCGGAAATAACTAACGCACTCCGTCCTCCAGCGCTCTTAGGCATGTTCCTTTGAGACTTAAAAGAACAGTCTTTCTGCACCTTTGGAACAAGAGTCAAACCTATCTGTCCTCCCTGGTAGTCTTGTGCCTAATTTTATTCTTGAGGACATCTTTTCTTCTTCTACCTAGAGAAAAATGATAAAGAACTCATTCCTGATAATGTTCTGAACAAGCACAACACCATTCTTTAGATGCTTTCAGCTCCTGAAAGAAAAGAATTTTGTTTGAAAGTTTTTATATTTTATTTTACATATCTGTTTACTCTTATATCGCTTCTTTTAAATGTTAAAATATTAGTGTGCCTTCTGTATGGAATTTTGTTTGTAGCCTAAACTTTCTTAGGACAATGTATAAATAAGAAGCGTTTTTTTCACGTGAGATTTTCTTTCTTCTTAGTGGAAGAAGTCCAGGTGTCGTGCTACAGAATTCTGACCAGCTTATATGCTTTGGGAACAAGCAAGAGCATTTATGTGGAAAGGTAAGATTTTAAAATTTAACTTTGCAATAATAGCTGTTTCAAGTGTTTTAAGTATTTATTTCAAGAGTCTTCACTTTAACTTTTCCCTAGTTGTAAAATAACCAAGTAGACATATTGAATTGGTTAAGTGTAATTAGATAATTTTTAGGCCAAATTTGAGTTGATAAAATAACAGTTTAGTCATGAAAAAAAAGTAGAACAATTATGGTAAAGACCATGTTTAATATAAAATTTAAACTTCAGTGTTTATGAGTCTTATGAGGGAATCTACTAGTAGTTTTTCATTATCAGAAGTATGTAGATGTATGTATTTATACATATCTTGTAATTATAAAGTGATTTGTGGAGAATATAGAAATAAAATTTTGAAGATGAGTAAAAGATATTTTGAAAAAAATGAAAAAGTGACATTGTACTAATAAAAATACAGATACTTTAGTACAGTCATCCAGAAGAAAAATTGCTATTTCCAGAATACCAACAGAAATGGTCAGAGTTGATCTTGTAAGTACTAATTGAATAAAAATTATAAGTTATTAAATAATTCACTTAAGTTATTAATGAAAGGACTAGTCCAATACCCTGTAAGAGAAGAAATTACCTACTTTGAAGTTAGTTATACATGAAGCATCTTAAGCTATTAAATTCTTAAATAAATTGTTTCCCATTATTTTGAAACGTTTATTGAACTCATACTATTTAACGGAAGTTTTGCAATTCAGCATCCCCATTTTTAAGTAAGGAAAGCAAAACTTAGAAAGACTGATTTTCCTGCAGTGGTACAAGTGTTAGGAAAAGGGTTAGACCTGAGGTCGGTCTGAATCAAAACCTGTGACCTTTGTAATTCTTTGATGTCCTAAACTATTTTTAATAATGCTAACTAAATACCTAGTCATTTTTAAGTTAAAATATTAGATCATTAGACATTGTTAATTTGTGTTATATTTTTTTTTCAGTGAGAAATTTAAAATTCCCTGAGAGAATTATGTAATTATAATTGGATCTATTTTATTAACTTTTAAGGTGAAATGGTTACATAAAATCATTTAAGTAGTTCATAATATGCTGAAATGACCCTCATATCATTCTATACTTAGTAAACTCTTAACTGCCAGGAAAGCCATGGATTAAGTTGGTAACTAAAGGAGAGAGATTGTTTCATTCGGTGGCAGGGAGCCTAACCTGCTCTGGGCCAGTTAATCACAGTCTGATTCCCTAAACACACCCCTTCCCTTGAAAATGATAAATCAATTTTAAGTGTTATCAATAATATGCATTAGTGTGTCAGTATTTCTTAGTTACATTGATATATGGTAATTTTCATAAAAATATATTAGTTATTAGTAATACTTCATTTTTAAATTTTATTCATCTGTTTATTGACATAGAAAGAATTCTTCCTCAGTAGGTCATTATGTTAAAAAAAAAAAAAAAAGAAAAGAAAGAAAAAGAAAAATGTCCAAACTTGCAGGGGATTTACAGGGGTTTTCTTGTTATTTTGGTCTGTACTGTTTTTAAGTTATTTTAATCTAGCAGATAATTTAGATTTTTTTTAAATGGCAGGGATTTTGCTACTGAAAGCATACCATGTTTTGCAATATAGAAGTTGGATTTGGGGGCTGATTTTACTAGTAGCACTACTATTATTTTAGGTTAAACTTGCCAATTTTAATAAAACTTCAGTTACTCGGAAGACATAAAATTATGAGCATTTTCCACTTACAGGCAGCGTTCTGCACTAGGAGAATGTCTGGCCGCTGTTGCTGGTGCCTTTCCTGTGGCGTTTTTGGAAACTCATCTCGACAAACATAATATTTACTCTATCTATAACACTAAGTCCTCGCGAGAGAGAGCAGGTAATGCGGGCGCATGAGCGGCGTCAGAACGACGAAGCCAAAGCTTAATGGCATCTGTCGTGTTTTTCTACAGTGATTTTTAATGGGCCTTTTCCATTCAGTCTCCAGAGTTCTTTGTTCTTAGGTGTTATTGAATGTTGTGTACTATTCCTTTAGTGTCTTTGAAATAAAATTAGTTTAATGTCTTTTTAGTTATTGAGCCATAGACAGATTTGTCTTAAGAAGACAAAAATAACCAGCAGATAGGAAAAAATGGGTCGGTCTGATTTCTCATTCAGTAATCCCTTATAGGTCGTCGGCAAGGGTACGGCATTCTTATTATTACCTTTGTGGATCTGTATCCTTCATTTTGCTTTGTTTACCAGATGTGTCTACAGTATTGGGATAGTTTTATATCATGTGATTTTCCCTAATAGGTTGTCTAATTTTAATCACATACAAAACTTTAAAACATAAATCTAAAACACAGTTAATCAGTGACTTTAATTTGCACGTGACCCTACCATGTGTTTTTCTAAGATTTTTATGTGTCTATGTACAGTAGGTGTCCGTATATACTTGTGCACCATGTCACTTTCCATTTGTAGAAATCCAACTATTTTCTGGGTAGATAGGCCTATTTTTTTCACTGTCCCAATTGAAAAAAAGCTCTTAGAACCATTGCTGATGATTTCAAGGATTGATTGGCCTTTGAGAATCTATTAGAACGATCTACTAGGATTTGAATCGAGTTGGATAGCAAATAGTTAAGAAAGCAGAAAAGCAAGTTATCTCTCTAATGAGCCATTTGAAGCAATCAAACAGAATTTTCTAGGCCTGGCTATTGCACAGGTGCCCTCTTACGTTATCTTTTCATCTTCTTCCTGTTTGATTTTCTCGGTGGCAAGAACCTGTTGCTGCTCACAAAGGGATAACTCAGCGTCCCTGGGAGCTGCTGGCCACACTGACGTGATAGTGTATCTCATCGGATAGTCTTCAGAATGTGAAAATTTATCACTATTTAACTTGTCTATTTTATAATGCTTATTTCATATAACAGGAAGTTAGACAAAAATAAGTCATACATGACTTACCAATATTTTTCTCCAAAATTTCCATAATATGTTTGTAAATAGTAAAACATGGTTGAGTTTGAATTATAAATCACCTGGGTAAACATCTTAGTAAGTTGTCTTATTTAGGATTTTTGATTAATAATTTAGTTATGAATCAAGAATGAAGCCGATTTGTTATTCATTGTAGATAACAAATAACAAACACAGAGCAGACAGTTTATCTTCTTAGGTTTCCGTAACACATCATTTGCATAACAAAGTAAAGGAATTGAATCTAACGATTCCCTTTCATCCATTTTTTTTGTCATTCAGCATATAATTGCAATGTACACATGCTGTGGTAGATGGAGGAGATAGGATTCAAGATGGATAAGGTTTGATTCTTTTCCTCAGGGAGTTTTAGTTGTAGTAGCATAAGAGAGACCCATAAGTATGTGTGATAGAATTCAGAGTAAAGAACCCTGGGGACACAAAAAAGCAGTGTTAGCAGGACTCCTGGAGAGACTTCCCAGGTGGCCAGGACGGGTGAGCAGGAGCGCTGGGCCCTGATCTCCAGGAGAAACTTCCAGCACTTTGAGGTGGAGAGAGCTTTCGGGAGAGAAGGGAGTAGAAGGTGCGGGAGACTGGGCCAGCCGAGGCAAGGCAGGCGGTGTCAGGCGAGGGCAGCGTCAGGCGAGGGCGGCGTCGGGGCTGCACCTGTGCGCAGCGGATGCCAGGCTCTGAGAAGGGGAGTGACGTGAGGCGATGTACATCACAGAGACCTGCCGTGACAGCAGTAAGGACGCGTGGCCAGTTAGAAATGACGTTGGCGACTGAGAGGAGCCGTGCCTGAGTGAGGGCCCGGACAGTGTGTGGCTGAGACCCCCGAGGGCACCCGGCTGTGTGTGCGGGGGGGGGGGGGGGGGGGGGGGGGG
>CM053516.1:14711627-14763722 GCA_028627145.1 Eidolon dupreanum | reverse complement strand
CAGTATTAGACACCAAAAAGTAAGAACTATGGCTTTGAGAGTTGTTGGCTTACAGGGGAGCCCCAGGAGTGGCCAAAATTGCCCAGGCAAACATACAGGCCAAAAAGGAAAAGGATTTGAGACAAATCCGCTTAAAAGGTTAAAGAAAACCAACCTTTAAAAGCTCAGCGAGGAGAAAAGAGTGCGTGAGGAGCGTGGATGCAACTTGGAAGCGAGTCACGGCCGGTGGTGGAATGCATGGGGGTTAGGAATGGGGGTGCGGGAGAAGGGCATTTGGTCAGCGGGGTGCCTGTCAGAGTACCGCTAAGATAAGGATTGTGAGAGTGAATTAGGCACGAGGTGGAGGAGAAGCCTTTTATACCGTGGGCAGAACGATGCCCGGCTGCTAGCCGTCCAGGGGGATGTGAGCATGGTAGGCTGCCTGGCAGCGGTGTTCAGCTGGGGGCGGGCAGTGCTGTGGGGTGGGCTTGGCCTCCGGACACGGGTGGGGCCCTGAGCAGGAGCCTCGGACCCCTTCCTCTGAAAGGGGATTGACGTGACCATGACCGTGGACCCAGAGGCCATAGGCAGAGACACCGACAACCCCCTTTGCTCAGAGGCAGAAGGAACGGTCATTGGGACCGGCAGTAGCAGGGCAGGAACTTGGGGGAAAGAAGGGTGGGAGATGCCGCCGCAGGAAGGGCAAATGGCCGGGCCACGTGGTGTCCAGCGAAGCGGCTTGTGGCGGTGACTGGGCACGGGGGTCCGGCTGTCACGCCAGCTCGCTCCTCCAGCTGTTCACCTCCGCGTGTGCCCCCCAGCTCTCAACCTGCCGGCCAGCGTGGAAGACATCTGCCCGAACATCCCGTCCTTGGAGAAGCTCATGGGCGAGATTGTGGAGGCGGCCGAGTCTGGCGTCCGCTACACGCAGATGCCGCATGTGATGGAGGTCGTCCTGCCCCTGCTGTGCAGCTACCTGTCGCGCTGGTGGGAGCACGGGCCCGAGAGCAGCCCGGGCCGGGCCGCGGCCTGCTGCACGGCGCTCAGCTCCGAGCACATGAACACCCTGCTGGGCAGCATCCTGAAGATCATCTACAACAACCTGGGCATCGACGAGGGCGCCTGGATGAAGAGGCTGGCAGGTGAGGGCTTTTCCAGAAAGCTTGGAAGTGCGGAAGACTAGACTCTCTGTGTCTTAGTCTTTATTAATATTTTCTTCTGCACTAAAAAATATTATCAGTCATTTCTGTTGTGCTGTTCTCTTAAAAAGTAGACATAATCAGACATCGAGTAACTTTCCACTTAGTTGTTACTTTTAAATAAATGTTTTGTGGTTTGGATGGCCTCTCTAAGGTGAATCGGTAAACACAGCAGTAAACCTAATGGTTCTGGGCCAGGCACAAAGTGAAACTGGGCTTTGAAAGAGCTCGCATTAGCAGTGTCTCAGCAGGAACGTGCGGGGTGAACAAACTTGCAGTCAAACGTTTGCACCTCCATTTACCTACCACTGCACTGCTTATGTTGAATGACCAAGCAATTTTAACGCCCCCCACTGAGTGTGGTTAAGTAGATGGTGTGTGTGCAAATGCAGAGCCCTGGGCCTCGTTAGGCATTAAGGTTTCAGTGGTGTGCTGTGACTGGGAAAATGCTCACAGTACCACAGGACGAGACAAAGGGTTCTTTAAAAATAGAGTTCAGAACTACATATGTATGTTTCTGAAATTATTTATAAAAACCCAAAAGAAACATCTGCAGCCATTCCTGAGCAAACGCACAGTGTCACACATGACACGATGCAGCGGTCCACCCGGCTGGGCGGGGACAGTAACCTGACGGAATGGTGCTTGTCTCAGAATCACCAAGGAGAGGGCTAAGGGCCTTTTCCATTTAGGGAGTCATTTACTTTGTGTGAAAAGAATCGATTTGCAAGTGAACAAACGCCTTTTTTTATTCTAAATTAGATGTCAATTCTTTTTTAAAAACAAGGAAGTGTATCAAATCCAGTCCAGTAATCATCTTTGAAGAGCATCCACAGTTAGGTTTTGGACTAGGAAGCAGGCATGGAAGCCGTGCGCTGGGGCAAGGGGCTCACACCGGCTGCAACTGTGATTTCAGTCTGTCTTCGTTGCAGTGGCTGTTTCTGCAGCACCGAATATTAATGTCTGTCCTCAAACAGTGTTTTCCCAGCCTATTATAAACAAAGTGAAACCTCAGCTCTTGAAAACGCATTTCTTGCCACTGATGGAGAAACTCAAGAAAAAGGCGGCGATGGTGGTGTCTGAGGAGGAGCATCTGAAAGCCGAGGCCAGGGGGGACATGTCCGAGGCCGAGCTTCTCATCCTGGACGAGTTCACCACGCTGGCCCGAGACCTCTATGCCTTCTACCCTCTCCTGATTCGATTCGTGGACTATAACAGGTACAGTGTTCTCTGCTTTATCCTAGCTTTGCTGGGCTCCCCTGGGCTGACCAAATCGCTTCATTCACTAGCTAATATGGTGATGAGCTTGCTCATGATCATAAAACCGATGTTTATGGCTAAGTTAATGTTCACAGAGCAACTTGACGTTGTAATTAGAAATCGCATTCTGAAGCAGTCTGCCCTCTGCATGTGAAAGTTAGCAGGGTGGCAGTCACCGTGTTTCAATGGTCTGTGATGTGGCAGCCGGAGGCTGAAGCCTGAGCTCTGTGGGCAGCTTGTGGCCCTTCGTTACTTGGCTTCAGATTTAACTTTGGGAGGGTGATTTTTTAAAATTAACTTTCAGTTGTAACTGAGAACTCACTTTATTTATTTTGGGATCCAGGGCGAAGTGGCTCAAAGAGCCGAACCCGGAAGCCGAGGACCTTTTCCGCATGGTGGCCGAAGTCTTCATCTACTGGTCGAAATCCCACGTAAGGGGCAGTGTGGACTGCGCTGACTGTCTGGATTGTGTGGAGGGCTTTCAGAAATGTGCGGGTTCTCCCTGGCCTGAGTGGATGCCTGTGGCCGTGCTGCTCAGCCTTGCCCACTAGGTGCCACTTGACTGGTGAGGAGAGAGTGTAGGTCGGTCCCCTCGGGAGGGAGTCAGAAGCAGGACAAACCTTCTTTGGAGTTTTGTCATTATCTTCAAAAAACCACAGCGCTCTGTAGCCGTCTGGGTTTGCCCTAAGTCTCAGGGGCGTGTGGACATGGAGACGTACGTCATGCCGCCCCCGGCCTCTGCTTCTCCCTCCTGTGGGTGTCCTTCCCCCCGCCCCCCCAGCTCTGGGGACTGACCATGGCTCTGCATCTTCAGTCATTGGTCACTCTTGTTTCACTTCTTTACATTTGGTCTGTCATCATCACGCCTTTGTTTCTATAGGAATCTAGTTTGGCTCACGTGTCAAAATAAAATAAGCTCCTGCTGGGGATCCTGTCACAGAATTTACAAAGTGCATCTTTAGGAAATTTTTACTGTCTGTATGTTGCAAGTAGAACTATCTATTTGTAAATCTGGAAAAGATTTTAATCATTAGAAGAACTTTATAGCATCTTATAATTTTCAGTAACTAGCAGAATACAGGTAAATAAGCATTTATTATCCCAAATTGTTTCAAAAGCTTAGAATTTTTGGTTATCCCAGGAGATAATGTATGCTTTTCACCAGCTCAGCCAGGCTTTAGTATTCATTCTATCCTTGGTAGACGCGTTTCTCTGTTACTTAACTTTTTTGAACCTGAGAGTTTTTACCTTTGAAACATACGTATTTACTTCCATCCAGTTCCCAAAATTGCTGCCCCTAGCTAAGGGCCTTCATTGGACATTCAACCAACACTTGTTCCCTTTCTTGATGAGTCTGACATGTCAAATTAATACTTATCTTTGTAGAAACTTTTGGGTCCTGTGCAACCTCTAATCACACGGACATCTTATCTGTATGGTTTTAACTGAAATTTCCTTTGCGACTTCTCAGAATTTCAAAAGAGAAGAGCAGAACTTCGTCGTACAGAATGAAATCAACAACATGTCTTTCCTCATTACAGACACCAAGTCGAAGATGTCAAAGGTATTTCTATCCCGTTTCACTGTTCTAGAAAGTGTCTCGGTACAGCTTCCACTGGTTAATTTCTGAAGTGTTTTTGGAAGGTTTATGATTGGGATTTGATGTAGTAATATTGTTTACTGATCACACACACGCAGTTTTGAGGTACCCGGCGTTCGATTTATTCACATATGGTATGATGTGCGGACACAGAAATGACTGTCACGAAGGAAGTTTTTACTCGCAGTCCCCTGGAACAGAAGGTGTGGTGTGCGGTGGGGGTGTGGGGACGCCCCAGGGTCAGTCAGAGGCGGAGCGAGCGAGCAGAAAATGTGGGTGAGAACCTTTCTTGTGGTTTCTGCGGGAGGGAACAGTTGGCCCAGGATGAGCAGATTGGGGTTTGGCTCTGGGGCACGGGGGCTGCCCCTCGTTGTCTCATACCTGGCTGGGTGACTGGGGCAGGTGGACTGAGGCCCAGGCAAAGGAGGCGGCTGGGGAACAGGGACTCGTATGGGTTGGTGTGTCCATGAACATGTGTTTGCAGGCAGATGGTTTCCCAGCTCTAGGAAGTGACCAGCCCTGGGAGGGGCAGTGGGGACCCACAGGACCCTGGAATGTCAGAACATCAGAATAGAGGGACGTGTTTAATCAACATACACACTCATGTACTCACACTCACACTCACAGTCAATACTCACACTAACACGATCACTCATTGTCACACACTTACTCAAACACACTCATACTCATACATTCACACAAACACACACCATGTGCTCACATTCACACACATTCAACCCTAACACCTACTCGACACAACACGCACACTCACATTCACACTCACACACAAAATCACACATTCACACTCAACACACACACATACACCCTAACACTCAAACTCACACTCACAAACTCACACTCAACACTCAACACACACCCTCACACTCAAACTTACACACACACACATACTCGTATTCACACTCACACACTCACACTCATACCCACACTCAAACACAAACACACAGTCACAGAATATATGTGTCACACAATATGCGTGTAGCTAGTCAGGGTCATGTACTGTAGCCTCCGATACGCGGGGGTCATTCCAAGACCCCCAGTGATGCCCAAAACCATGGACAACGCCGATCCCTGTGCAAACGCTGTTTTCTCCTGTACATACATAGATGTGATAAAGTTTAATTTATAAATTAGGTACAGTAAGAGATTAATATCAAAACTAATAATAAAATAGAACAATTATAACAGTATGCTGTAATAAAAGTTATTCTGTGGTCTCCTTTTTCAAATACCTTTTGAATTGTTTATTTCTGGAATTTTCCATTTACTATTTTGGACCATGGTTAACTGTGGGTCACCTAAGCCACACGAAGTGAAACCACAGGTGAGGGGACCTCTGTATGCACAAGAGTGAATACTTGTGCGGTCACGTGTGCCAGGTGTGTCGGCCTCTGAGTAGCCTGTTGCATCGTTTGAGGCCCACACAGGTGAATCTGGTTCTCACACGGGAGGTGAGAAGTCTGACCCCAGGCTTTGTTTTCTGTTACACATGCTGTGGAGTGGAGGAACTTTCTTTAAAATCCATGCCTTTACCCTTTGAATTACCACTAAATAAGGAAATGAACGTGTCACGTGGGTGAGAGACCGTGCTGCCACGTGACCCGCAATGCTCAGCAGTGCGGCCCCTGGCCAGGAAATCGTCCCCACCTGCCTGTAAATCATGGGATGAGCTGCTGTGGGAGGGCACCTGCTCCACGGAGCCGTGCGTGACCAGTCCACCTGGCCGGTGTTGTTGGCGACCCCAGGACAGTCGAGTAGCCCCCCCGTGGCACCCCGGTCTTAGAGTTTGGAGTGCCACGTGTGTGACACTATCACACACGAACTGGAAGCAGACGCCGGCTGGAGCTTCGCCTGCCCAGGACTCTTGTCTGACTTCCGGTGGCCGTGCCCTGAGACACTTGGGGACGGCAGTGGGATGCAGAGTGACAGCTTGCTCCTCCCAGGGATGCCGCCCTGAGCACACGCTTCCCACGTGTTCTGAACTGGAAACGTAGTGGATTTCTCTGCTTTGACACACGTCCTCAATGCAGGCTAGTGACAGAGGCACCGAGAGAGTTCATGGAGGACGACAGTGACCCCAGGGCATAACCCAACTCAGAGCACGTCCTGTTGGGAACCCTCGGCCCTCTCTCCAGCGTTCTAGGCCCCTGATGCTCGAAGCACTGGTCCTGCAGCCCAGACCGAGGCATCTGTCAGCACCCATTAATAGGGGCACTTACTCCTATTGCCAGAAAGAAGAAAAGAAAGTAATAATAGGAGCCTCTCGATTTTAATATTTTGCCCTAAAATTTTCTCAAACCTTTTGGTCTTTTTACCATATGAATGCTAACTCTGTGAGACAAGATAGATAGCAAATAACAGCATTACTGATGAAAAATTTGAAATCGGCAATTATGCTTTGCTTTCTTATTTTTATTTTTCTGTTTTTGCCTGCATATGTGCTTGAAATTTTATATCATATAAGTGTAGTAAACTTTTTTTCCTAGAAATAATGTTTCTAATTCAAACAGGAGTCAAATATACTATGTTATATTGTTATACTAAAGGAATTATGATGTCCATATGTGTCATCGCATATGTCCATTTGGACAGATCTGAGAGTCACTGTGTTGGTCATAGCAGCATCTTTTTTTATTTAATGAACATTTAATTTTCTTATTAGTTTCAAGTATATACTATATTGTTAGACATTTATATAGTCTATGAAGCGATCCCCTAATTACTCTATCTCCCCTCTGGCTCTCCACCCAGCCATTACCTTACTGCTGACTGCATTCCCTACGCCGTGCTCCCCACCCCCGTGACTACTAATTTGTGCTTCTATCAACTACTAATTTGTGCTTCTTTGACCCTCCACCCCTTTCTCCCAGCCCCCTGAATGCCCCTCCATTCTGGCAGTCACCAGATTGTCCTCTGTTATCTGTGAGTCTGTTTTCAATTAGTTTCTTCTTTTTTTCCTTAGATTTTGTGTATAAGTGAAATCACATGGTATTTATCTTTCTCTGTCTGACTTATTTCACCCAGCATAATAACTTCTAGGTCCACCCACGTTGTTACAAATGGTAGACTTTCATTTTCTATGGCTGAGTAATATTCCGATGTGTACATGCATATCACTTCTTCATCCGGCCGTCTGGTGATGGGCACATCTTGGCTGTGGGAGACAGCGCTGCCGTGAATGTGGCGGGGACACGGATCTTTACCGATTAGTGTTTCGGTTTTCTTTGGGCAAATACCCAGAAGTGCAATTGCTCGGTCAAAAGGCAGATCCATTTTTAGTTTTTTGAGGCGCCGACAGTGTGCGAGGGCTCCTTTTTTTCTGCATCCTCACTAGCACTCGTATTTTGATTTGTCAGTGATAGCCATTCCGACAGGTGTGGTTTTAATGTGCAGCATCTTACCTGCAGTTTCATCAGAATCAGTGAGGTGCTCTGCTGACCACAGATGGCTCGACGGACCGGAAGTGGGGTGTGGTCAGGCATCAGTAACTCCGCCCCCAAAGCCTCTGTTCAGGTCTGTCGCCAGGAATCGATAGCAAAAGGTGGTCCTGGTCTCACACCTGAAACTGACATGAATAGAGCTGAGAGCAGAGACATGCAGCCTCAGGGACCTTCATGACAAGACCCCAAGCATCTACCTGAGCAGAGACATGCAGCCTCAGGGCCTCTGTGACAAGACCCCAAGCATCTGCCTGAGACAGCGCAGCAGCAGACGATCTGCCCTTCCCCGGACGCCTGAATTAGACTGGTTGAAGAGAGGGACAGTTTATGCGACTTCCCTCCTTAAACACGCCAACATATTGACCACATTATTGCATGTCCACACCTGATTTGAATGTTGGAGAATGTTGAAAATGAAACATCATGCAAATTCAAAAGCTTTAGCAGTGCTGCACAAATTATCAAGCGGTTCCTATGGGCAAGGCCCAGTGCTTGCTTCTGCATCTACAGAAAAGAACAAGGGAGGCACCAAACAAACAAAACCCAGTCAACACGGATGTACACGAGCCTGTTTGATCACTTACGGATTTAATTTCTTCATACTAGTGGTGGAGTGCATCACCGTCAGTGTTCAGAGATTCATTAACCTCTCTTGCCAGTGTACCATTTTCCGTAGCAGAGAAGTCGAGATTGCTGTTTGAGCATCAGGGGGAATGAATCTAGTGTTCTCAAAACTGAGGAATTTACAGCTGCCATTAGTGTTGCCAAATTATTTTCACTGTAAGATCACTTAAACATTTATAAATATCAAACCAGGGGTAAGCTCCTTTTGCTTATATAACTATAAACCAAAGAAACTTTGTAAGTTTAAATCAAAGACAACTCCAGCCCCAGTAAAATTTAGACTTTAATGTGTTGGGTAATATTGTTTTGCTGAAAACTCAGTTACCGATATTAGACAGAAACACGTTTGAATAATTTGTATCAATTTGTTTAATTTTCAGGATGGTGGTTCCTCATGTGGCTGATTCTGTTTGTCACTAGAGGTTACCTTTCCTTTTATGGCAAAGAGCTCATTTAAAAACCACTGATTCATTATTTTATGGGTTAATCAATTTAATAGTACAAATAATTATTCACATGCTTTTTCTACTAAACTTACTGGAAATGATCCCTTACAAATTGATACAGATAAAAGTGGGACCCATGCAATAAGTACATCTCTTTGGAAAGTGAATATGATTTTTATTGCTATGGTTTAAATTTTTTTTTTCTCAGTAGCCCCAAACTATTACAATATGTCAGGATCATGAAAATATCTTCAGTGTTTGGTTTATTGCTACAAAGAAACTGAATATGCACAAAGAAGTGGATATGGGCAATTATTTTAATTTTGACATTAGCACATATAAGTATGTTCTAACATAAGTAGTGAGAATTCTCACTACCAGTGAAAATTAGACTCTATCATTTGAGGTGACTCTGTGGCTTAGCATAATCTTCAGTAAAATCACAAGTAGCATGGCCGTGCTCCACTGCAAACAGGTCATCCAGAGGCGATCCCACTTACATGACACCAAGTAATGTATTATCTGTTTCCGCTAGATGA
Source organism: Eidolon dupreanum (assembly GCA_028627145.1). Lineage (NCBI taxonomy): Eukaryota > Metazoa > Chordata > Mammalia > Chiroptera > Pteropodidae > Eidolon > Eidolon dupreanum. The sequence goes on along the minus strand of CM053516.1, from coordinate 14,754,617 downwards.
GGATTAAGGCTCTGAGAGAAAAGCCTGCAGACTGTATAAAAGGCAAACGTATTTTATGATAGTTTTACATATGCTGTGTGTGTGTGTGTGTGTGCGTGTGTGCTACAAAGCAAGCGTTTATCAAAACAAATGCACCACTTATTCTTAATTATTTTTCCTTTAAACACTGAAAATGATAAAACATACCATATCGGAAGTTATCACAGGGTTTTCATGCTTCTCTAGAATGACAATGCACATTTTCCTTCTAGAATTACAAATCCACATGGGAATCCGAGAATAAGACTTCAGATTAGCCGTGACGCTAGGCAGGAAATCGAAAAAGTACTCTTGGTAGGATTTTCAAAAATAGGGACCCGCAGAGAATGCGGAGATCAAGCCCCAGCCGGGTAGGAGAGGCTCGCGGGTGCGGGAGGAGGTGGTCGCAGACCCCGACCCCCGTCTTGGCCCCGCAGGCGGCCGTGTCCGACCAGGAGCGGAAGAAGATGAAGCGCAAGGGCGACCGCTACTCCATGCAGACCTCGCTCATCGTGGCGGCTCTGAAGCGGCTGCTGCCCGTCGGCCTCAACATCTGCGCCCCGGGCGACCAGGAGCTCATCGCGCTGGCCAAGAACCGGCTCAGCATGGTGAGTGCCAGCCTGCCAGGCCGGGCTGGGCCTGGCCGGGATCTCGGAGCCCACCCGCTGTCGCCTGCCCCGCCTGCTGCCCCGCAACATGTTTCCTCTGCACGCTCTACGCGGCTCTCTGCAGGAGGCATAGCAAAGACGCTGGGGGAGGCCCGTAGCCAGGTGTTTTTGGTGGCTGTTTTTCCAAATTAAGTTAATCGCCCTCAGGGCACATTCAGGAACCACGTGGAAAAGATACAAAAGGACGCTGGTAGTGAAAAGGTGGATTTCATATGAAGTACATAGAATTCGTGGGGAGCGCTCTCTTCACATTTCTGGAGCGAGGTTTCCTGGCACTAGAAGCGCACCGTGCCGACTGGCGAGGCGCAGCGCTGACTGTCAACCAGCAGCTCTTGCGGGCATCGAGATTTAAGCTCGCGATTTCTTTATGGTTCCGCCTTTCACCTTCATGGCTTTGCAGATGATGATGCAGTTTTTCAAAGCTACGTCGGAATTACTGTAAATATTGATGTAGGTTGGAGGACATAGTCTTCCTCCTCCGCGTATCCTGCAGCACCCCCATATGTGAGGGCTGAATCCCTAAGATGAGCCCGCTGGGGGAGACCACCCAGAGGGCTGGAGGATGCAGTTCTGTGGGTGGCTGTCTAGCGTTTGGTTCTCAGGGTGTGCTCCTCATTACTGGATGACGGGGGAGGGGGGTTTAAGGGCTTGACTTGCTTTGTGGAGACTTGGGGGGACACTGGGGCCTTATTTCTGTTTGAACTGAAGGCAAGATGCCTCCACTCCCTGTCGTGAGCTGGGATCAGTCCCGTGGAGGCTGATGCACTTATTGTGGTGTTAAGGTGGGTGGTCGTCTTGGTTCAGGTCACAGCAGCATCAAGAAATTATCTGAAAGAGACCCCCGCCCCAAACTCGTGGCATGCGTTTAAATCCTATAGAGGGGTTTGTTCAGAAATGTACTGTTTTGAAGGAGGGCTGCGTTATTTCTATTGACTTGTAACAGGTGATACTTATAAGTCTTCTTTTAGGTAACATTTATTTCTTGACAGAAAGACACGGAGGAAGAAGTACGCGACATCATCCGCAGTAATATTCACTTGCAGGGCAAGGTAAGCCACACGTGGGCTGAAGCACGATTCGTGCTATATATTCATCTCTCGTCAGAACAGTTCTCCAAATAATGTCACTGTGGCAATTAAGATAGTGAAAGTATATTGTTTTAGTCATTATCCTACTTACAAATCCTTCTGTATTCAAGACTAAGATAACAGTAGATTTTCAGAGATTGTTAAACTTTGAAAAAATATGTCATCAGTTGAAATAAAGGTTGAAACTTTCCTTCCTATAAACTGAATTTGAAGTCCTCTGGGACATGGAGACAGATGTCTATAAGAATTTGAAATTTTATGTGTACTCAGACATTACATACATGCACCGTGTTTCAGAGTCATTAGTACACAGACGATATTAAGAATTGCTTTACTAGAAATAATTGAACTTACCTAGAAAAGCAAATGTACAATTAGAAGAAAACATGCATGGAGACCAAGGTAACACCTGCTTTTTAATGGTGGGCAAAAAAAAAAATTGTCAGAAGTAGTTTTTCAGTCCAGTAAGTGTGTACTGTTATTTAGAGGCTGTTTCATACTGGAGGATAAATTATTCGTTTACGGAACCTGTTATGTAATGTAAGAAGTCCAGAAATTTATCATATTTGCCTCGGCCTATTTGCTCCTATTCTGTGTCCCTTCTGGGGAATCGTTTTTAATCTGGAAAATGTCCAAATGCTGAGAAGCAGTGAGTGCGGTATGACGTGCCTCCCAAAGATCCAGACCACTTTATTCTGCTAGCGCTTCGGATTAGAAAGGACATAGGCGAGAGATGTCTTTGCAATATGGACAATGCACGTGGATTTATTTAGAGCAGATTTCGTGTGCGCTTTGATGCACACTCATACATCGAGTAGGAGGTTAATTCCTATTAGAACACGATCTCTTTTCAGATGGCAAAAAAGACGTACAGAAAGCCTCCATTCGAACCTCAAGTGAGAGTCTGTGCTACACACACAGTGGCCGGGGAGACCGTGATCCCGGGATGTGCTCAGGGGCCCAGGGGACTCGAGGACGGGGTCCTGCTCTGTCTTGGTCTCTGCCCGTTTCGATGCAGAGACCGAGCAGGCCCTCCCTCTTCGCATCGCAACTTGTGTTTTCCGAACCTTCTTTGTTCTGCAGTTGGAGGACCCTGCCATCAGATGGCAGATGGCTCTTTACAAAGACTTGCCGAACAGGACTGAAGACAGTTCGGATCCCGAGAAGACAGTAGAAAGAGTGCTGGACATAGCAAATGTGCTTTTCCACCTTGAACAGGTTAGATGCTGTGTTGATTCAATCGCGTTTGCCTTAACCGTGTAAAAATATTTCAAAAAGAGGTTGCGTGTTAATTTGCCAACTGTGATTCAAAATCTATATATTCAGCATAGTCATTACACAAAATACATGACCAAGGAATGCTTAGTATCCAATAAGCACAATTTCCTAGCTTATAATTTTTTGCAGCAGTATACAGATAATGTGTTTTGAAAGATCAAGGCCTTTGTTATCTTTTTCAAAATATTTCTAAAAGTATACAGATAATTAACATCAGATACTTATTTTTATGTCCTAACAGAAATTTGAGGAGTTACAATCTGATTTATGCTTGTATCATTTTTTATTACTGCTCATGACAACATGTTTGAGATACTACCTCTCATCGGTTTAATATTCGAATTTTTTTGTCACTTAACCCCTTTCTTTTTGTTAGAATATTTTTGAGCTAATTTTCTCCAAGATCAGCAATAAATTGCCTTTAGAGGAGAGCAACGCATTGATGTTAAAACCATGTGAAAATATTGTTTTTATATAATTTTTCAGTTGTATCCTATTTTAAGCCACAAAGCTCACTGTGTGTTTGATTTTCTTGTTCATTACCTTTGCTCAAGAATTTCCAAACCAAGAATGTTTGAAACAATATCAGTCAGTGGGCTATATTTTTGTATAAGGAATCTTCTGGCTTAGGTGAAAGATCTACAACACGCAGTTGTCGTCTATATTTCTCACAAGGTCCATTCAGCCCAATATCACAAGTGACTCGGTGTGACCCAGCAGTGTGACCCATCATTGAGCCGCCCAGTATCACAGGTGATTCAGTGTGACCCATCATTGGGCTGCCTAGTATCATAGGTGACTCGGTGTGACCCAGCAGTGTGACCCATCATTAGGCCACCCAGTATCACAGGTGACTCGGTGTGACCCGGAGCTGTGACCCACCGTGACAGTGCCCACTTGACATGCAGGTCGGTTTTTTCACACAGAACGTTAAATGCTAAAATACTCTGTGTCATCTCAGGAACTTTGTGGCCTAACTTCTGCAGAACATATTAGCATAGCAATAATAAACATTTTTCTTTGATTCCTATTTTATATTATCTGGTGGTCTTCCATCCCCATCCTGCCCATTTAAATAAAACCAGTACCATATAATTTATCACTGTACTTGATGAGATACAACTCAGTTACTCAAACCAGATGGCTATTCACATATTTCGACATTATGTAACATCATAATATTAGTAATATAATATAAGGAACTTAACATTTCCCTGTTTCCATAATATTTTCATGAAATAGTAAATAAATGTAAATTATCATCAATCAGCAGATGACAAGATTTGAGATAATGAAATTTTAAGTGATCTATAGAGTCATAGAGTTGTATTTCTAGAATTATATAGATATTTAAAAAGATAATTAAATGTTAATTAAATGGTGACTGAAGAACTATTTCTGGCAAAATTACTGTATCTGGATTTGCTTCAATGACTTAGATACATTGATGGAAGCTTATTGAAATCTGATTATATTTTATTATATTCATTTATTATATACTCGTAAATACAGCCAGTCGTAATGGGCGATGCCCTCTGTGAGCAGCAGGCTCGTCCCGCCGGACAGCCGTGCCCTACTGCAGGGCAGCACAATTCTCAGCAGGCGGCCGACGGAACACGGTCCCTCGAGGACGTGGACACAGACAGCGTCAAAATATGAAAGTGCGATTGCCTGAAGGAGACGTAACAAATGCAGCAGGGTCGCTGTGCGAGGACGCGAAGCGTGCTGAGGCGAGGTCAGGGTGGCCAGACTCAGTCTGTGTGAAGTGGGGGACCCCTGCATAAGCCTCAGTGGAGGAGCAGAGGGTATCTGGGAGAGGGTCAGGGGTCAGGTTTTAGTGAAGGCCAAATGTTCTTCAAATTAAGGATATACATAAAAAGACATTATTAATTATCAATGAATAGAAAAGAGTGGGAGGTATGTGTAGAATTCACGCCTTTAATACCTCTGTTCTAATGTGAACTTATAACTGAGTCATAGAAAAATTTGCAAAAGACATTTCCCCTCGCTTAACTCAAGGCAAACACAGTGGGTGCTCAGGAAACACTTGATTCACTTTATCTCAAGTGCCAGTGACCTTTGCGATTGTATATTTTGCACTGTGCTTCTGGTAATTTTCCTCAGGAGAGTAAGCTGTCTCCTGGGGATTCCCTGATGTTCAGAAAGTCCGGCCAAGCCAACGCACCGCGTGTCCAGGCGCTCACACGGTTACGGGAGAAGTCTCGGTGTTCGCCTTCTGGTCGCGGAGCTTAGCGTTAACTGTTCGCTTGATTTGTAAGAAAATCCCTGCTTAAGACATTTCCTCGTGTAACGAGATTCTCTGCCCCCTCGGAAGCGTCACGGCAGCAGAGGCCTCTGCCCAGGTCACTGCTGGGCATCTCCGTGTCCAGGCATCTGTGTTTGTCGACTGCAGCCATGCCGGTCAGAATGCTGCTGTCCCACAGAAAGCTCCCATTTCCAGTCTGGTTCTCAGAATGGATCTTTCAGTCGAAATGTGTCAGGTCTCACTGGGCGGTACTGGCCTGGTCTGGATTCTGTTTTCACCTGTGATGATAAGTCTCAACGATGCTTTATTTCCTTCCGCACTGTCACCGAGAAGAAAAGTGAGGTGGATAATGTCAGAAAGTGTCTGTTGGTCCCCCGGAGGGAAGGGGGTCACAGAAGCAAGCACTAGTTCAAGTTGGCTGAGTTGCTGTGTTGAACTCTTTAAGCCGCTGCGGCCTCCACATTTGTGGTGTCTCCTCCAGGCAAGACGTGACCCTTTGCTGCAAGGGATGACAGATCTACTTTTACTTCTTTAGCTAACATAACATTTTTATTTCTTCCAGAGATCTACGTGTACACGCTGGAGATATTACAGCCTGGGAAGTAGTGTTCAATTGTGTAGAGATTGCTAATTAATGTAGAATTACACGTTTGAGCTTTTTCCCTCTAATACTTAACAATTAATCTCTTTTTCCTCCTGGAGTTTCAGACACCATTAGCTAAATGAATAGCTTGCTTGCATCATTTACTACAGCTTTTAAATTCTCGTTTGTTCCTATCTAACCAAATACTTATATTATACATTTTTAACATTTCCCTAGAGTTGAACCCTTTTACTCACTCTTAGTGATGTGTTCATGAAGCCTAGTCGTCTTCTCTCCAACCTATTATATTAAGGAACAATAGAATTTTTATTAAAATTTTCTTTAACTGCCTCTGTGTATGTTTATTGCTAAAACTCTTATAATGAAATTAGTTAAAATGATACGTGAATAAAAATAAGTTAAATTTTTGCATAGGCAGAAAATGTTCAAGAACTGTAACTAGATTCTAAGAAGGGAGCAAAATTTTTTTTTATAGAATTGTTTTACTATTTCTTTGATTTTAGAGATGACATAGTTTCTAAGTACACAGTATTGGAAAATGTTATATTTTTACTAAGAAAGATATGTAACATTTGAAACTGTTTCAGTTTTAGAATTTGGTAACTTTTAGGACGTTGGCTTTTCCATAATTTTAAGGTACTTTTGGAACTCAAAGTTCAAACACTTTTACCTAAAAGGCACAGCTCCTTACTCTGGCCTGTTGGGGGTGGCGTGGGGTTCACTGTTCCCTCGTGTGTTCCTGCCTCAGGTGGAGCATCCGCAGAGGTCCAAAAAGGCCGTCTGGCACAAGCTGCTGTCCAAGCAGAGGAAAAGGGCCGTGGTGGCCTGCTTCCGCATGGCGCCGCTGTACAACCTGCCAAGGTGAGTGCTTCCGCATGGCCCCGCTGTACAGCCTGCCAAGGCCAGAACTGTTTTCAGTGTCTGTAACAGGTTAAAGTGCTTTTTTTCCCTTGTGAGTGCTGGGAGTCTAACGTCTGCTTTAACGTGGCTGCGACAGTTCGAGAGGAGGGAAGGTGTGTTGGCTTCCGCGTAATATAGGACTTTGATTTTGTCGGGTCTTCCCAGAGAACCGCGATCTGTGCCGCGACAGTTTGGTGACATTGAAGCACGGAGGAAGATGAGCTCACAGACGTGGGGCGGGCAGAGCGACGTGGGGCTTGTGCCTTGGTGTCGCATGGCCTTTTCTGGGACCGTGGCCCACAGCTACGGCTGCACGACATCCGTCAGGTTCCTTCCGTGACGTGGCTGTACTTTCCTCTCTGTACCGTGATCAGATTTATGTCGTAAGATTGTTCCGATATGTAAGGGGTCAGGATATGCAGAGAGCTTAGGACTGAGCTTGTCGCAGTAAATGCAGGTCGTCGATGCCTTTGAGGGGAAGAGCTGATTCGGAGCTGGCTCCCGGGAGCGGCGGAGCTCGCCCGGCGGGGGCGGGGCCGTCTGCTGGCGGCGGAACGGGCACGCGTGTCCATGGAGAAGCAGCCCGCACTCGCGTCACCCGGCGGCCAGGCCACCGTGTCAGCCTTCGCCTCTCTGAGCTTCGTACGGGTGACCCCATTGCACGGCGGGTGAACGGGACTCGGCACCGCAAGGTCCGTTTTTGGAGCGTCTGCCCACGCCGTGCCCCCCGCTCCTTGCTGGCTGAGGGCCGCTCACCTGCCTCCAGGTGCAGCAGCTTCCTGCACCATCGGCTGCTCATCTCTGCCGTGCTTTGCGACCCTTCAGAGTTCTCTTCAAGTTTTTATCCTCAGCACCTAGAACGCAGATGTCCAGTAAGCATTTGAATGAGCGAATGATATAAGGCAATGAGTAAAAAGCCAAAACGGACAAAATGCCACACCTTTCCCTTCCGCCAAGACCACTGGCTCACTTGCCAGCTTGTCACACGGAGTCTGAAACACGCTAATGTCCCCTTTGACCCGTGTGCTCTTTCTAAATTCTCCGGCTTGATTGCAGTGTCACCATTTAGCCAAACAGAACGTCAGCCTCGAGTTAGTGTTCTCGTTGCTCCCCTGGTGGCTTGGCCATGCTCGAGTGTCACGAGGTCCCTGTGGACTGGTCTGCGTCACCACCCTTCCGGCCACAGCCATGTCTTCGGCTCACTTGCTCATTGCTCCGCATCAGCTGATGGCTGCAGATTCTGAGCTGGTTTCGATGATGTCCCAGCGTCTGCTGTTCCTTTCTCTGGCACGGCATTTCCAGAATCGTATCCCCCCTTGCAGTGGTTCTCAGACCTGGCACTTTCAGGAAATGTGCTAAAACACCTCAAGGAGTAGCCGAGCCTCAGCCTGTCGACCCGGGACTTCTGGAAGGGCTTGGCGTGTGTGGTGTCCAAAAGCCACACCAGTGAGTCTGATGGGCCAGAGCAGTCAGCCTCGTCGTGCGCGGTTCGGGGTGGTTTCAGCTGCGCTGTCCGGCCCTTGCCCAGGCTCCAGGGCCCTTTACAAACTGGGCTGTTTGTCGCATGACCCCTTAGCCCGCCTGTGGTGTCGTTAAGCTGTTCAGCCTCCTACGGCACTGTGTCATCTTAGCACGTCTGTACTCTCTCTGAGTCCCTTACCTTCATCCTGCCTTGGATCTCTTACTTTTTCTCATTCTGGGATCGTATTCACATCTCTTACCAACTTCACGAGGAGTTTCCTGATCTTCTGGGCTTCACTGGTCTTCCTTTACTTCACAGGCAACCGTTTATCATCAGGATTCCAGGATTTAATCTTTGGGGGCATACTTCCACACGGTTCGCTTGATGCCTTCTGTCCTGTGACTCCTTGGGGCTGGTATCTGATGTTAGCGCCCAGTGATTCCTCAGTGATGACATCGTTCACCCGGAGCCGCTGTCAGAGCAGCTTCCGTGTAATGCCTTGTATTTGTTATTCCACTTTAAGTCGCACAAAACCGAAGCATATACGAGGTTATCCCAGTTTATAAATGAGAAAAATGAAAGTTGGCGAAGTTAGATAACTTGACCAGTGTTACAAAGCTTAGAAATGTCTGAGCTAAGACTTAAATCCAGGATTTAAATTGAGAAACCTTGCATAATTGAGAACCCTTGCCTAATCCACTACAACGACTGCCCGTCCAATCAAAAGTAGGAAGTTTATTTCTATTTTGTTTTTAGTGCACAGAAATCCAGCAACTTTTTGATTTATTAAAAAAAAATAACACTGAAATTGTGCTTGTCTTCCAGGCATCGGGCCGTTAACCTCTTTCTTCAGGGATATGAAAAGTCCTGGATTGAAACAGAAGAACATTACTTTGAAGATAAACTGATAGAAGATTTAGCAGTATGTTTTTAATGGGTTTATAAGATGTAAGAGGGTTTGGGTTTGGTGGTTTAACGGTATGAGCTGTTTTCACGTAACATTGAAGAGAAACGTTGCTGCCGTGTGTCTGTCTCAGAAAACTCTATTCTCGATCATCACCGCATTCAGCATTTAGGGCCGAATTCCCTCTTCTCATTTCAAAGAGATCTCAACACCAAAGAATTCAGAATTTAAGATGAATTATACAAGTTTCTTATTAACTAAACTTTGACTTCGTTATTGTTTTGAATTCATTCTCAAAGCACCTTTAAACAGCTCAGAACAAGGATAGAAGCTGAACCATAAAGAAGCTATTCGCCAAAAATAAGTTGAAGGTTAACAGAAGCGAATGAAAAGTAGCGGTTTTTAAAAATACACAGAGCAGGGACAGTAGACGGGACAGGAGCAGGGCGGAGGCCAGTGAGCAGCAGGCAGCAACTCCCGCCCCCCCAGCCCAGGGCGGTGAGGATGAGAACGCACACGGTGAGGGGTGGGGGGAGGCGGGGGGAGACTGCTCCCTCACCTTTCACGCCCCGGGCCTGTTGAAAACTGGCCAGAGTCAACTTCTCAGGAAGATACAAGTATGCTGTCCCACGGGCATTCGCAGACTCATTAGGGGCTTTATGATCCCCAAGTTAAAGACCTCTTATCTAAAAGTTATTTTTTTTAACTCGTAGATTATCAGGGAATATAATGGATAAACTAATTCAGTTCATGAAAGCTTCATCCTGATTACCCCCAGTTATTTTAAATGAATTCAACTAGTTTTATAACCGAAACAACCTGCAGAATATCGGATGTAGAAATTTACATAGTTCCTGCAACATAAACCTTAAAACCAGGAGGGAGCATCTGTTATGTGAAGAGAAAAACCAGTCTGAGTGAGTAAGGCAGTGAAGCTACAACAGTCAACGTCATTCAGCAAAAAGCGAATTTCCACATTAAAATTTCCATATTAAAAATGTTTAATTTTCCTTACGGTGAAAGTGCTATCCTGTAGTACAAATTGGTTTTTTAAGTCTTAAAAGTAACCTAAAATGAAAAAAAAAAATGTGTAAGTGGTTCAAGCATTATCTCATTTACCATTCTTTGCATATTAATGTGTAGGGAAAGAAAATGTTTCAGTTGATAATCAGTTTGAACTGCTGTGTGAACTAAATTTTTGTACTTGGAGTGACTTAGCATTTTACTGCGAATCATTGTCAGTTGAGCCCTCTGTAAAGCTGAAACCTGTGCAGCAAACACACTTTTAGATAGTTACAAATCTGTTTATAGGAATAGCATTCGGAACTGGTACATGATGGAAGTCATCCTCGCCCGGTAGTGTTCTCGGTCCAGTTAGTAAACATCTTTTTAAAGCCACGTAGCTTTGCATCGGTAACATAACACAGACACACAGACATGCTCGCACTCACACAGACGCAGACATCCACATACAGGCATACACACTCATACACAATCACAAACACATTTACACACTAACACAAATGCACAGCACTCACACTCACACTGTCACAACTGGAGACAAGAGCTTTCGTTTATCATTGTTCCTAACCCTTGCATCTGCTCCCGGCTCTGGGCGAACGTTCCATTGAAATGTGGGATTTCACGCACTTGACTTTGGCAGAAACCTGGAGCGGAGCCCGCAGAGGAAGAGGAAGGCGCCAGGAGAGTGGACCCTCTGCACCAGCTCATCCTGCTGTTCAGTCGGACGGCGCTGACGGAGAAATGGTACTGCCGGGGGGGCGCGCGTGGGACGCGAGGAGGACAGGGGAAGGAACCCTCGTCCGAGAGTCGTGTCCGTGTGTCCGTGTGTCCGTCTCATCTTGTTCTCGTTAGGAGAAAGAGTCTCGGAGATACGACTGGTCTGGCACGTGGAGGAGCATTCCCTGAGCTTCAGGCTTTACTGTCTGCTCTAGTTTTTCTTAACCTTACAATTAGCTGACTTAGTTGATTCTGAGTCTTCTTATCAAGTGATTTTCTCTTGATCACAAACAGCCTTTATGAATAAAAGAGCTCAAAGCAAATTCCAATTCCCAAAATGTGTGGAGACACAGTATGCCCAGAGTGTCCTGGGTGGGTCGTGTCGCCATCCACAAAGGGTCTGAGGAGGGCTTTGGGAGATGAATGAGCCATCATCTCAACAGGAAGTTTCTTTGAGGCCTGTTTTAGGGCATTCTCTATTTTCCTTGGCTTCTACAGTGTTTTTCATATGCATTCACCAAAGCCACAAAGGCCACAGCGCTTTGGAGTTAAGTAAGGAGCGTGCTGGGGCCAGGGGGTGAGACCGTGCCCAGCCCCCGCCCCGCATGGGCTGTGCGGGCGAGACGGGCCAGAAGTCGTAGGACCTGCGTCCGCTTCCCGCCAGTGAGCGAAGGGCTGCTTTGCCCAGGGCCGCCCCTCTGCGGGAGCTGGGGCGTCGTTTCATTATCCGTCCACACTCACAGGTCTCCCCAGCCCCGAGCAGTCACTGGCCTGTCCACACGTCGCGATGTGCACGTTCTCCCTCTCGGCCAGCGTGGCCCAGCCTCGCTCACGTCTCTCTCTTCTCTCATTATTTCCTAACTAACAAAATCATCTAGTCCCTAAGCACAGGGCGACTCTCTGTCTGGCATTGTCAGGTAATGAGGTATTTCTCATAAGTGAATTTTTCTGGTGGCCGAAGTTTAAAACCGCTAAAATAACTTTGCAGATATTACGTGCTTTTTGATGGAAACCTTTCTTCATGAATTCATGGTTTCCATACTTCTTATAAAGAGGATAATAAACACATTTAAACTTCCCTATGTTAAGAATTATTATGATTTTATAGCATAATAATTCGGGGAGTCTTTCCATCGATGTCAGATATCACTTCTTTTAAATTTGCTTATTTCAACTTTTGTAGAGAATTAAAGTCATTGCACTTGTGGGTAAATCAGTAGAGCATTCTGTTTATTTTGTGGGACTGAGGGCGGCTTCCAGGAGGTAAGGTGGCAGCTGTGAGGAGGCCCGAGAGCTTCACTTTCTGCTTCTATGATGTTTTGATTACTGTGCCTAATTTTTGTGTTTATTTCATTTTAAAAGGTGTAGTTGTTGAAAAATAAAGGTTATTTTATACATTGATGGTCATTTTGCATATGATTAGTGTTCTGCTTACAAACAATGTTTTTTTCTTATTTTCCATAGCAAACTGGAGGAAGATTTTTTATACATGGCTTATGCAGATATTATGGCAAAGGTAAATAAGTATCATGATGTCTTGATTTTAATGTTTGATTTTAAAGAAGGGAAATCATTTTCATCCGACAAAGAATATATGTATTTCTGGATTAAAATGAAGTACTGTTAAACTTTAGACATGTAAGGCATCCACCTCAGCTTTCCACCGTGGCACGAATCTGTCCTCACTTCCCTGACAGGTAACCATTGTTACCTCGGGGCTCACAAACCTTCCAGACATCCATTCATTCAACACATACTCCCTGGGCATCAAGGTACCGAGACACCATGGTGAATAAGAAAGGAAGGCTCGCCACCTGCCTTCTTGGAGTTTACCTTCTGATGGAGAAGACAAAATTTAAACAAATGATTGCAGAGAACTCTGATAAGTTTAATGGTGGCGGAACTATGAGAACTGGGAGCAGATTACGTAGTGCACTGGTGAGGTCGGCTTGGTCTGAGGTTAAGAAAACCCTTGACGTGGTGATGAGTTGAGCACGCAGGAGCGGTAACAGCTGCTGTTGACTGTGTTTCTCTCGCAGCAGGAGGGTGGGGAGGGGGCGAGTCTGACGGGTCGGGCATCTCCGAGGCGTCGGGGTCGGGCAGCTGGGTGGATGGCAGGGCCGTGTGCTGAGCGGGCAGCTCAAGAAGCATCGCAGGCCCGGAGGGAGGAGGATGGGGAACAGATTACGTCTTGGACAATTTAGTTAAAGGTGGCTGTGAGACAGCTGAGTGGAGGTGTCACAAATGTGATACAACGTTCACGTCTGCCACCTGGCACCTCAGGGAAGGCTGGTGACCACACCCGCGCTGCAAGGCGATGGTAGCCGTGGTGCGGGCGGCCTCGCCCAGGCAGAGAGGGCAGTGTGAGACGAGCCAGCCCGGGCCGAGCCTCTGGGGACGTAGGCGGTTACAAGATGGAGCGAAGAAAAGGAGCCCGTGAAACAATGGCAGCTCGTAGCGCGTGCGCACGTGGCGCTGGAGGAGGCGTGTGGTCGGAGGGGGTGGCCAGGCGAGGAGTGACTGCACGGCCATCGCGGGGCCGTGGTCTGTGGGGCCGTCGGCACGAGGGTCGGGTTGTGGGGAAGTGAGCAGAGAGTGACGAGCGAGGAGATGCGGCAGAGGCAAGACTGAGGAGGGGAAGGGCAAGGTGGCAAACGCTGGGATGGAATTGGGAGGTCGAAGAATGTTATTTTGTTCTTTTGCTATTTGTTTACTTTTTTCAAGAGAGGGGTTTGAACCTTCTGCCCTGGTGAGAAGGACACAGCAGAATGGGCGGGGGACTGACTTGTGAGGTGCTGAGTCGCGGGGAGCAGGGGACAGGGCCGGCGGCGGAGCACTCGGGGGACGGTGGCGTTTTCCACGTTGTCTTAAACTCTAACCTGAAGTAAGAAAGACATTTTGCCAGCATATATAAAGAAACATAAAAATATAAAGAAACATAAAAATAGATACTTCAAAAGAAAATTTCATGAAATTATACCCTTACTGTGAGCAGCATAGTTTGATATTTTCTATTCTCCTTAAATTGAAGAAACGTTTAAGACCATTACTAAATAGATTACATGTCCAGTTAATGGGTCAAAACCCATAGTTTAAAAGACGCTGGCTTGAAAGATGACGCTGGAAGGATGTTCCCCCGTCGTGGAACCTGGCCTGGAGGACTGGCCAGAAACTGGACGGGGACGCGGGCGTGTGGGCCGCCTGGCTCAGGGCGCTGTCCGAGTCTGCGGCGGGCCCGTCGCCTGCCGTGTGGCTTTGCTCTGGCAGCTTTGAGAGCCAGTGCAAGCTCAGAGAAGGCGGGAGTTAGTCAGTGAGGGGAAGCTTTGTGCCAAACGCTGGGCGTCGAAGTTTTGTGTGTCACCGTGAGAGTGGCTGAGTCACTGGGTCTTGGATTCTAACTAGAATAAATGAGGAAACGAGGAAAAAGGGAGCTGGTGCGAGGGATTGTCAAGGCCCTGGGCTGCTGTCCTCTGCAGTCCAAGAGGCCACGCGTGAGTGGGCCGAAGGGCAGAGCCCCTGGTTTGAGAGCGGGCTGTCCGGTGGCCACAGCTCCTGCTGCTGCTGCAGCAGAATCTGCCTCCTCACTCGTTTCGCCATGTCCTGAAGCCGGATCTCATCTCTCTTGGTGGTGAAATATTTGATGAGGCTCACTTCCTCTCAAGATTTTCCCCTTCATAATTAAATAACCCTGTTCCTTGTATTGTTAAACGTGGCCCAGGGGTGCCAAGCTTCCATCGCCCAGTTCCTTCTCCTCTGCAGTGCGCTCTCAGTGTGCCGCCCAGATGGTACCCGAGCACAGTGTGCTCATTGTGGTCACTCGTGCAGTGCATGCTGGGACTCTGTCCTGGCTGATTCCGCCTTAGGACCCTGTACATTTGCAATACATTGTAAGAATTCATCAGTTTTTTAGTAGCCAGATCACGTTTGTTTCTTTTTGAGCTCACCTGTCAACCTGATGTCATCAATGATTTCTATTGAGTTTGATCTCACATATGTGTATTTTGACAGCTGATATACTTTTTAATTAAGTATATGACATCATTTCTCTAATTAGCGTTAGACCATTGCCCAAGGCCAAAATTTTTAGAGTTCAGTTCCATCATCCAGTGTCAGATATTTGTGTCTGCTGATGTTGACCACAAGCTGGACAAGCCTGCTTGCCCCGCGTGTGTCTCCGGTGCCGGTTTTGGAGACTGATATTGAACTTCTTAGAATGCCGCCTCTGGGCTGTTATTGCCCAGGGTCTGGGTGTCCCCTTGGCCCTCATGGGTCTCAGAGTGTACCAGTAGTCGTTTGCATTTGCACATAATTGTCTTTGGCTTGGGTCTTGAAGCTTGAACTCAGTTCAGCAGACTCCGTCTTCATGTCTTCCTGCACCATTGCTGGACTTTTTGAAGGCATCGTTTGCATCTTACTCAGGTTTTTATTGACAGCGTTAATTGTTTTCCAAGCATAGCAGCACAGAATCAGGTTCATCGTAGCCTGGTTTCATGATACTCTTACCATGGGTCTGTTAGTAGCCTCATTTTATTTAGTTATTTCTAATAATGTAGAAAGAATGCATCATTTTACATTACATTATGGTATGGAAAATACCCCAAACCTCACTTAGCTTTTCACGAGACAAGCTCGGACCTGGACGGTAACTTACGTGCGATGTCCTGTCCCCGTTCACCCAGCCAGCCTCGCCGCCAGGAAACCGTCATCCCGAATCTGGCGTTTTTGTCCAGTACCTTAGAAAGTTGCTGGAGATCAACTAGACTTTCCATGTGGTCCCATCACGCCCTTGTGTCAGTCAGAAGTTTAAAGTGGTTTATGAGTTTGATGGATTTTGTCAGATATACGTATATGCCAAATAGATCAGGCTTAATAGGTTTTATATATTTAAAAAAGTCAGTTTTTAACCTTATTAGAAACAGATCTCACTAAATTTTTTAGAAAGATTTTCTTTTAAAGTTTAAGATATTTTACTTCAATATGATTCTTTATAGAAAATATCTGTCTGCTAGAGTTCTACATTTTTTATACAAAAGCAAACATCATGTGACTCTTATAGCTTAAAAGCATATCATTATAGCTCAAAATCACACAATTTCGGAATATATTCTTTATCTCAAACCTGGTTCCTCCCCAGTGTTTCTGAAAGTAATGACATTTACATAGGAGATAATGTAGTTGAGAAAATTTTAAACTTGTGTCCTCGAGACACATTTTGTGTTACTGTTCTCATTTGCTTAAACAGTAAACACACTTGTCAGCGACTAGACGGTGTGGTTTGCACTCCTCATCGGTATCGGAGGTGGGGGGCAGCCCAGCGCTGGGGGAGCGCATGAGCCCGGCTGCTTCGTAGCCAGCATTGGGGGGACAGTGTCTGCAGAGGGCCACGGGTTCTTATTCTAAAACTCCTGGCTGACTGATGACATGGAGTCAAGGTGACAGCGCGTAGTGGAAAATTTCCTGCACTCTGAATGAATAACTGTAACCTTTGCTTTTCTGGTGAAACACTATTTAACACCTGTTCCACCAGTGAAACGGTCACACGGCTGCGTCCTCTTTTTTTTCTCTTCTGCAAACCGTGCCCACATTGCACATGGAAGGATCGATGCTCAGTCCACATCCGTTGAATGAACGAAAGAACGTGCGGCACCTCTTAGAGTCTGTCACATCTGTACCCCACCTCCCCTCCCAACTTCATCTCCGCCCCCAGAGCGCTTTTCTAATGTGGAGTGTATTTCCCCGCTTGCTCCCCTGTGCTCCTCGGGCTCAGGAGGTTTGGCCGACCACAAGGAAGCCTTGGAAGGGTTGGGGTGACCTGGCGTCCAGGGGCGATGGGCTCCTCCCACCACAGTGCTGCTCACTGACCAGCTTCCTCTGGTCATGGGATGCTCCCAATTATGGACCGCAACAATAAACAGCCGTTAAGATTTATTAAAAGCTGA
The DNA here is from genome assembly GCA_028627145.1 of Eidolon dupreanum. NCBI lineage: Eukaryota > Metazoa > Chordata > Mammalia > Chiroptera > Pteropodidae > Eidolon > Eidolon dupreanum. The sequence continues at coordinate 14,737,750 of CM053516.1, read as the reverse complement.
TTATTTTTCAGATGCTTGTTCCTAAGTGACAGAGAATTTATATATATTAAATCATGTGATCCTCTCAAGACTTGGGTATTCTTTTTCCTATTTCCACCTTAAATATGAAGAAACAAGACCTGGTGAGAGGGGAGGGGAGTGAATGAAGCTGATGACAGGCAGCGGAGGGGTTTGAACCCCTGAACCCGGCCAAGCTCTGTGCCCTGGGCCATGCTGAGCCCCGCACGGCACCACCTGCTGTGGGAATCTCAGTGGCGGGATTAGATAAATGTACCTGCATGGGTCAGCACGATGGCCGTCTCATTTTCGGGAAAATTAACTCAAAATAATAGAACAGTCAGTTTCACCATTTTTCTGTAAAAGCATAATATCAGTAGCAGTTACATTTTTACTGCCTGCCTTTGGACCAAATTTGAAAAAATGAACTTAAAAAGGGATTACAAGATTTGCTTTAATTAATGGACACTGCTTTTTATTAATTTTAATTGTTATTGCAAGTATCTGCATTAGTAAACTGTGATGATCTCATAAAAAAGAGAAAACAGAGGTGTTTGTTTTTATGCATGAAAAAGTAGAACATGTAATATGATATTGCCCTCACAAATATCTCCATGAGATGTATAAAATTGGTAGTTTAATGTTTTAATTTTGTAAAAGCGTAATAAAAATTTCTTTTAATTGATGTCCTCTAAGCTTATTGTACCTAATGTATTACATATATTTAAACAATGTTGATAAATTAGTTCAAATGATTTGATGTTCTATGCTCAGTTCTTCTGGACTGTCTGCTTCAACATATTCTAATCCTGTTGTTCTTTTTTAAATTTTCCCATGGATCAGAGTTGTCATGACGAGGAAGATGATGATGGTGAAGAAGAAGTGAAGAGTTTTGAAGTAAGATGGATCTTTCTAGATTGTCTTTTTTGACTTGGAAGCATTATTTCACAGCTTATAACTGACATTTACCTTTTTTGCTTCATGCTTCTCGCAGCTTATTGTGTCGAGGGAACTGCATGCCAGGAGCTGGGTGTACAATCTGAGTCCTAACATTTGCTGGCGTTAAGACCAAGGGACATAGACTAGTTAAATGATCATGTGAACCCATATGTCCAGGATGAGTGCTCCTGAGAAGCTCAGAGACGAGACGCTTCCGATCGTCCTCACCTCTGAACGCTGTGGTCTGAAATTTCAAACAGACACGTGAGGAAAATACTTATTGGAGAGTAACACAGCATCAAGTTTTAATTAAACCCGTGATTTGATATTTTTTTCTGAATTGAAGAAGTCAGGAAGATTTGGCCTCTTGTGACTTCTGCCCGGTTCGGTCACTCATTCCTGGACATATGCAGATGGTGGCACACGATGCACCTCGCTTGCATGAGGCAGGAGTACATATGCTCCCAGGGCTACCTTCTGTTTTCTAGTTATTTTCTCAAACGTTCTCAGCTTTTAAATATCTGCATAACTTGAAGCACTATTCAATGTTAACTAGCCACAAGGAAAGTAAATATCATTTTCCGCCTTTGTGTAGACTGTACTTTTGCTTTTTATGATAGAAACTAGGTGTTCTAACTAACGTTCTCTTTATTTATTGTTTTTTTTTTTTTTTTTTTTAGTTTCTTTTGATTTTAGAATTTTCAAAAAGAAAGTGGAAGGAAGTAGATTTTTTTTTTATTTTTCTATTGGTTTATATGTGTGGCCTTTGAGCTAAAAGTCTGGAAATATATAAGGATCCAGCAGTAAGTCTCTAATTACAGGGGACAGCAGAACAGCGTAGGCGAGGACTGGACGTAGCGAAGTGCCTCGTTCCGGATCAAGCCGATGCTCGTGAGCATCTCTGGTGCCTTGATGTCAGTGTCTAAAAAAATACGAGAACAGACCAATTGGAGACTAACCCATGACAATTGCTGGCTGAGAGGAATGCCCTAAGGTTAATTTTCTGTAGGGCACCATAGTCTTTCCTAATGTGTACAGAGTCTGTTCTCAAGTCCCTCTTTATCGATAAGAAACTGAGGTAACTTTGAATGAGCCGTGAGCGGCAAATAACGTTGTTTTTCTGAAGCGCAGCCGCTTGCGCTCTGCGGGCCGTCTCCAGAGCAGTTGTTTATTGCTATTTTGCTTCTGTCCTCATCCTTCCTAAGGTCACAGGATCGCAGCGCAGCAAGGTAAACTGTGTATGTGTGTGTATGTGTCTGGGTCCGAGTTTTGGTTTCTGTGACATTTACCTTTTTGTTAGACCCAACATCTCAGACTCTTCTGTCACGAAAGGCCTTGCAGTCTTCCTGCGGGCTTCTGGCCCCGTGCATGCGGTCTCTTCCTGTCCCCTCCTCGCACGGGTGTATTCTTCTTGCAGTCTGAGTAGCTCATAGTTTGAAATCATGTTTCGTGCTGACTCTGAGCCGCACGCCGTGCTGAGGTGGCAGCCGGCCGCATCCCTGGGCGGTGGGCTGACAGGTGAGGGCTTTGCGGGGCAGCGTCCGGCCCCATCTCTCAAAAATATCTCTCAGATATTTTTTTTTTAAATATCAATCTCATCACTTGAAAAGAAACTGGGAAAATAGCATTCCTGGTGACACTGGAAATAAGTCTGCTTTTCCATTGTGCTAGTGATGCCTTCTCCTAATAAGCAGAGATTCCGTTCCATGATCTCAGTGTCGATTCCGGCATTTCATTCTGGGGAAGAGCTTGATTCTTTCTGTTTCTTGATATTTTGAAGAGTTAAGTGCTTGTAAAATGTGCTGATAGAAAACATTTTGATCTAGAATTACAAAAATATGTTGAGATATAAAAAATGTGGCATCATAAGGAAAATTTGCATGAGGAATAAAGTAAAGCTCAAGAAATGTGGGAAGTAGGGAGAGGGGACCAAAATGCCAGGGTTTGCCGGCTCTTTTCTTCTGCCTGTGTGTTTTACTTACACGCTCCTCTCTTGAAACTTGCCCGCTTGAACTTGATGATCTGATCCCCCGCTTCATCATAATAAATGCAAAATACACTTTTCCTTCAACTCCTTTTTCAGTAATTGATTGTAATTTAATTATTACATATAACCTTTTTTAGATCTGCAGTTTCTTCAATATTAAAACTATAAAAAAGAACAGTTAAATCTTATGTAGAGGCGGAGATTAACTGAAAGGGAAGAAACATTTTCGCAATTACCTGAAATGTTAATTACTACAGTTAATTATTTACCTCGGAATTTTTCATAAGCCAAAGCAAATAATAATAGCAACAAAAACAATAGTGTTTCAAGTCAAATAACTTCATTTTTCTTAGCGTGACGTGTTTTGCTCAGCGAGATCATCAAAGAGCTTTGGTACCAGAGCAGACCACATTTTTAAACTATGATTTTACAAAATATACAGAAGCATTCCTCAGGCGGATGCCGCTTCTAACTGCTGCTCTCTAAAACCTGAGGGTACGAAATTAAATGATATGCAGTGAAAACATTCTCTGGAGTATTAAGGTACCTTAATGTAGATTTATTACTTACTGAAATGACACTGAGCTCAGGTAAGCTAGAGAAGCGGAGCATTGACTTGCTTTGAGAACATTTTCTCATATTAGGCAGTTGCACATCTTAGGCAGATGCCTGATCTCTAATTCACAGGTAAATTTTCCAATGAGCCCCTGAGGTCCTATTATTCAACATTATTGATTAAGGAGATTTCTTATGTCTTAAACACTAAATATGTCTATGGCAGAGTTGACATTTGGTGATAAAAATTTAGGAGACTAAATTCTCTCCCCGATGGGCCTCAGGCATAACTGAAATGACATCCCTACGTAAGAACTCAGACCAGTACCCAGCTCATATTCTAAACTATGTGCCACTAAGTGTGGAAGAATCAATTTAGATCCACAGTATCTTACAGACTGATGTTTATAGCTCTACCCACTTAAAGTAGCACTTTTGTCTGGCCCTGCCAATGATCCGTTTTTGAACAGGATTCATTTTTTCGGTAATTCTGTAGGAATGAACTGGCTCTGCATTGTCCTCTCGCCCATAGCTGCGTGAGTCGACCTTCGAATGGGCTGATTCTGCTCTCTTCATAGGAACACAACGATCTGAATTAGAGGCCTTCCTGAATCTTACAGAAGGGCACCCTTAAATATAAAAACATTGAAAATATAGCTACGGATATAAGACACTGAAATAATTGTTTCTTTTTCCAAGGAGATTTACAGTTCTTTGGTTCGTACTGCAGAAGCTCTGTGGGGACGGGGGAGGGATTTTGATGGCCAGCGTTCTCAGACGCTCATGCCTCTGCTGTAAACTGCCGACCGCTAATCTAAGTGCAGCAGCCCCCATTCCCTAGGCAGCAAAGCCAGGGGCTGACGGGCGGATGCATCATTGGAGTCGGGGGAGTTACAGTCCCGGGAAGCGTGAGTGAGGGGACAGACTGATGCAGGGAAGCACGGAGGCCACGCGGCACGGCGCCCTCCTGCGCGGTGCGCGGCTTCCCTGCCATCCTGCCCGCTGCTCCCTTGGGTCGGATGCTCCCAGGGGCAGAGGGCACCCTGGGAACTGGGCCCCCTGGGGCGTGGGCCGAGCGCTGTATCTGCTGGGCCCATCGCTCCTTCTGCGCCTGCTGGTCGTAGGGAGTCACTTTCTTCATGCTTCCTGCTGATATCAGCCAACCTCCCCCCGCCACCCCGGGGAAGCCAGAGCCAGCTTGGGGCCAGCGTGCTGAGCGTCCGGGACTGCAGTCTCCCCCATCCATCAGCGTGGGGGTGGCACGTGGGAGTGGGGTAGCAGCCAGCTCTGTAACCACAGTAAGGCCGTGATCATTTCTAGGGCCACTCTGGCTCCAAAGCAGGGCACGTTGCCACGGCCTGGCTGCAAGGGGGCCTGGGCAGGCGCTTCTGGGCGGAGGAAGCCTCCCTCGGCGCCATAGACGGTGATCTGTGCATGCGAGCGTCTGGCCTAAACAGCAACCCTGTAGAAGACATGTATTCAAATATATAATTTGGTGCGTTTTTGATATGCATGATAATTTGACTTCAGGTGCCGTCATTTCAAAAACAACACCGGCAGGAGCTTGTGCAGGACCGCACCGTGCACGCGGTGGGGTGCAGACACTCGGGGGGCCTGCCCGAGTGTGAATCCCAGCTCCACCGCCCACGTGCTCGCGAGCCTCAGCCCCCCTGTCTGTGAAGTGGAGCTGGCGTCAGTGTGCACGTCACAGGTTTGCAGTGAGGGCGGAGTTAGTTGTCAGCGGGAGGACTCAGAACCCCGCCAGCGCGGCCGGCCCGCACTTGTTTGCTGCTGTTCTGCCCTTTAGCCAGTTTCGCTTTCCCGCTGAAACGAAGCCAGGGAAGCCCGCGGAGCCGGCGGAGCCCGCCTGCGGCGGGGGGAAGCACAGCCCCCCGCCGGCCCGGCCGCCGCTGACCGCCCTGCGCCTCTGCTTCCCCGGCCGTGAACTGGAAGCCCTGAGCTACGTGTCCTCAGGGGTCTTAGCCACCGGAAAAAGGGTCCAATTTGCTACTCAAGAGGAAGTTCATTTTGGGCGAAATTTCATAATTCTCCTAACTGCATAAATATCGATAGAAGCATGTACATTTTTATGTTCTGATCTTTTGTGGAAGAGCAGAAAAAGAAAATAAACCATATTTTTTTAGAATAGAAATGTCACAATAATGTGTAGCTTTTGTGTGTGTGTATACATACACACATATGTATCTCTACCTTTTCCTAGTTTGGGGTTTAAAATATCACACGATTATACATAATATGGCTAAGCGAAGGGAAAAACAGTGTCAAGGCTAAAAGGGATTTAGGGACATGCGGGGGCGGCTTTGGGGAGTGACGTTAACCCAGACACTGTGCTGTAGAGTCTGTGTGGGTCGTCTACACTACTGATTCCAAGCTTTTTAGCAGCCAAAATAAAATTGCATAAATTTAATAGTTTATTGTATTAATAAAATAAAGGTTGGGGAGGAACAAAAATTCCTGAAGCAGTTTTTTTCCCCGACGGTCTTTGTGAAAAGTATGGCAAATGATAATATGACAAAGGTCCTTAGAAATTCAGTAAAAGTAACTATTTGAGAATTTATACAATAAAGTTCATCCGAGGATGGCTGGCATTGGATGAGTATCAGTATTTGGAAGAATACGAAGACCACGCGCATTTATTTAATTTTTAAAAATTAAATTTAAAATTAAAAAGTTGGGGGATCCATGTATCATTAAACAAGGTTATAATTTTATAAATGTTTTCTTAGTACCGAGAGTCAAATCTGTATTCAAGTGACCAATCTATAGTTTCAGAAGATGGAAACTAGGACAAAATTGATCCAAGTGGACAGTGTGTCTCTTACGTGTACACATTTCCCCTTAGTCTGCGGTGACCCGTTTATGTCATAAAACAAGTCATTGCTACCATTTCACTGCCTTTCACCTTTGCCCTCATCGTTATCCAATTGCATCTTCCGTATTTCAATTTTTTTTCTAGTAATATTGAATCAGCATCGCCTGGTAGGTTATGACTGCGTTTAAGGTACCAGATAAAAGATTATGTAAATGTTGACTGATAAGGTTAATATATTATGGAAAATATTTTTAAAAAGTGGTTAGATCCTGGAAATTTCTATTCACTTATAACTAGTTCCCACATCAGTTTAAGAGGAAAGCATTATGAAAACCTTTTCAGCCATTGCCAAGGGTGTGGAAATGCACAGGAGAGAAGCCAGGTAGGCTCAGGGGGTCGCCTCCCTGTGGTGGGTGCTCGTCCACGTGACAGGAAGGTCCTCCAGGAGCACCGTGAATGGTCTTGCCGTCATCAGGCTGCCCTGGGTTAAAATACCTGTTCACCTCCATGTGGGGACAAACTAGTTTCTCCACCAAATAGCAAGAGACAGTAGTAATTGATTCTTTTTATTTCAATTTTTTCTCATATAAGGCGCGTTGTTGAAGAACCGAATCATGTTTTTCTTCATGCCCTTCAGCTTGCCCCGTCACATGCCGAAAGCTTGAGGCACTCTTAGATAAAACAGAAGAATATTAGCAATTTTATGACAGATTTTCGTTACACTAAAAACCAGTCATGATGCTGAATACTCCCTTGCGACCCCTGTGAATTGATCCTGGTTTGGTTTATGACCACCCTTGACCTTGAAAAGACTAACAATCTTGTTAGCAAAGCAGCTGACACCTCTCTGTTCTTCCTGGCAGTGGGAGCTGTTTGCCTCAGGGAAAACTCAGTTCTCCTCCCCCTTAGCCTTTCTTTGTAACCTTGGAACTAAATTGCAGGTTGAAGGTGTGATGTTTATTTGACCCTTTCCCAACTTTAAGCTGAGTCTGGGGTGGGGTGGGGACCCCACCTTTAAAATGGTGCTTCCAGGCATGATTTTCCTGAGTAAGATAGTTTTAAGAGATCTGTTTCCAGTCTGCTTAGAAAAGTGAATCCACAGTAAATTTCAAATGAAAGGTTTTTTCCCCTTCCTACCCAATCTATCATTTTATTGTCTGGAAACCTCTGGTTTGGCTGTCAAGGTTTTTTTTTTTTTATGTTGCGGTAGAATTTCCAATGACAAGACTAAATCACGTAGCAAGTGGCAGCTGTCAAAGGGCAAAGCTCTTGAAAGGACACTGAAGGCCTTCTGGAGGGAGAGCCCCACCCCACCACAGGATGTCCCGGGGATCGAGAGCCCCCACCCAGCCACAGGAGGACCGGGGGTCGCCCCGACCCCTCTTTACGAAGTGCTTTTCTTGCTGCCTCCATCCCTGTACCTTTTATAGTTCAATATTTTTTTCAAACGAGTGTCCTCACCGCCGCTGTGATACTTATCATCATGGGAATTTAGAGGCTGTAAGAAAGATGAGCCTGATCTTTGCCCGGGGAGTTTATTTTTTAAAGGAGGCAATTTGACACCCTGTCTGTGTTCTGATCCTCCTGCTGTCCATTCGTCCCTCATGATTTAAGTTACTGAGAGGACGCCGGGGCATCAGAATGTCCGCACAGTCGTCCTGGCAGGTCTTGGAGCTGGTCCCCTGTGTTTAGAGAGAGCACCAGCGGCACAGGTTATCGTTCTGCGTTTTTTTTCCCTCGAGCATATATGACGTGCCGCTGGCTCACATCTTCTTTGGGTGTCCTGACGAGGTTTATGTTTTGTTGCGTCAATAGAAGGATTGCTCTTTCTACCCCCGTTGCCTCTGCCATCAATGAAAACGACAGGACGGTTCCTAAGCCATAGTCTCTTCTTGCTCCCTGATGGGAAAACACACAGGGCGCGGGAGGGCGGGGAAAAATTCTTGGGTCTGAAAGGAAGAATCGGACGCTGCTCACCGATTCCAAACGCCTGCGGAGCAGACGAACCGCCCTCGTTCGGTCTCCCCGAAACTGTGTTGTGATGACAATCTGGTTTTGTGTGTCTGTGTGGTTTTGTTCTCGTTCTGTTTTTGACTTCCCAGGAAGAGGTTTAAACATGAAGGCAAACCTTTTAGGTGTCAGCATGGCTACCTACAAAGCAAAGCTGCCTTTTTCTTTTCTTTTCTCTGCTTCCATTTAGGCCTGTCACATAACTTAAGAAAAAAATAAAATTTTAACTGCAAGAGCGCTAACTATAGTGTGAAAAAAAACCGTGATCGATTTTGTTTTCGCAGCACGATATTATCAAAGATTTAAGAACCCATTTTGCCAGCATCGGCGAGAACTCTCTGGTAACGGCATACCTGTCTGTGTCGGTTGCTTTTGGTTTAAAGGTTTCTTTTTTTCATTTGTTTGAGCCCATTTCTTCCCCCCCTCCTTTTAGTTTACTTTATTTTTCATACTCTGTAACTAGCAAGCCTTCATTTTTTAAACCTCTTCCATCTTCCAGTGTCTGTTTTCCGTACTTTGGATGGAAAGTTTACGGCAGCAAAGCTGCCACTCCGGCTGCTTCTGCTGCAGCTCCTCCTGCTCTGAGGTCATATGTCTTGGCCGTTGTGTTTACGGACATGATGCTGATTGACCGTTTCATGTCCCGTTGACGCAGCTTCTCTACCACGCCATCCGATGGACTCGCTGTCCCCGGGCTCTATGCAACTCTCATTCTGCAACTTATACTGCTTAGTTCCGTCTCAGTTCTCCAGCGAAATGGACAGCTCAAGTGAACGATCCTATCAGTCTTGAACTTGCTGTGCCTTTATATTTTATTTTTATTTTCTTCTTTGTGTTTTTAGTGGTAGTTTGAGTGGAAAAGAACAAACTCCAGCCATCGCTCCAGCAGCACCATGCAGTATTGTTTGTTGCCGCCAGAAAATACAAAATATAAAGGCACATTGCTTCTTTTTTTTCCGTGGGGGACACTGGGAAGTTATGATCATAAGTCCGCCACTTGGTTGAAGCCTACTTTTTATCCATGTCAGCTTTCAATTTTGCTTAAACTCCAACATATCTCAGTTAATGTTTTTCTGTCATTCAGTGATAACTTGCAACTCGAGCCATTTGCTGAGCAGTATCAAGTTATGGCCATGACATGGGAGATTTCTGTAAAAAAACATGACAAACTTATGCACAAATGTATAATTCAGAAAGTGCAAGTTTCAATGATGAAGTACAGTTACTTCTAATCTGTGATACAGGCTTTGGACTAATCAAATTATTAAAATTGAGAAAATCCATCCTGATAAACCGGTTGAAACAAAACCAAGAGTCAAATATGTTAACATCTGTTCAGTAACATCGTTGGTGTTGAAATGGTCCATAGTGTTGCCATAGAGCCCATACGTGAGGAGGTGACTAACGCTGTGGTCTGTAGAGAGCTGCTCGCGGACCGCCACAACATAAACGGTTGGGGTTTGTGTTCAGGAGAAAGAAATGGAGAAGCAGAAGCTCCTGTACCAGCAAGCCCGGCTGCACGACCGCGGCGCCGCGGAGATGGTGCTGCAGACGGTCAGCGCCAGCAAAGGTGAGTGCCCCGCCCCGCCCCACCCTGCCCCTCCTCCGCACCTGAGAGGGAGCGCCGGCACCCGTCTGCGGACTCGTCTAGTCCCCGAAATTTCTGATGCATGCCGAGTGCAGGCGACTGAAATGCGAGCGCTCCTCTCCTGGGATGTCTTGACTCTTTTTTTCAGAGTCTTGTTAAAAGACATTTCTTTCTGTTCATAAAACTTTGGACATGCTACTGTGACTCAGCTCTAGCAAACGGATCATGTGAATTCAGGATGGGCCAACGCTTCCTGTGAAAGGCCACGGCGTAGATATATTCAGCTTTGCTGCCACACGGTCTCTGTCACAGCAGCTTGAAAGCAGCTGGAGACAGTGTGCAAGCAAACGGCGTTCTGCGTTCCAATAAAACTTTATTTACAAAAGCTGGTGTTGAGCTGGACTTGGCCCTCGGGCTGCAGATTGCAGACCTTTGGTATAAATGTGTAGACTTTTAAGTGAGGCCTTTTTAGCAATTATAGTAGTGTTATATTTTTCAGTACCAGCCATTTCAAGATGATTTTTCTTACATTAGTAATATTTTTGAAAACATTTTTATTATAATTTGTCATGCAATGGAAAAGTAATGGTGGTACACTCTGTTTCAAGCAACCCTCTCTCAAACATGGAGATTATTTTTATTTCTGAGGTAAGTAGAGGTGAATAACATAACATAAAATACACTAAATGATAGTCAACTAGTTAGATTTAAAATGTTGCCATTGTTATTTGAATAACTTAAAATCGTGACCAGTTATCCTAATAAAACTAGACTATAAACATTTTAAGATAAAAGTGAGGACACGAAAATGATAAAAGTTGTCCAAACATAATATTGTTGAGGGAGAAGGTAAAAAATTTTCCTTAAAGAAAATTTTACATGACTCATACTCATTTGAATATTATTTTAAGATTAGCTTTGAATTTGAATAATTTTAGGTCTCAGTATTTAAAAATCAGTTATTCCTTCCTATCCCTTTTTTCCTATGTCCTCGAATAGTTCACATTTTTGACTATACTACATAGAATTTGGTAAAAACGTTGATGGCAAAATGTGCATTATTACTCTTCTAACATTTTCTGGTGTGTGCCAGTCTGTCTCCCTCCACCATGATACAGATTGTAGGGTACTGATGTTTTTCGCGAGCACGTTTAGAGGTGGGACCGGGCACTGTGGCAGGCGAGATGACGTGAGGAGCACTCTCTTTCGTGTCTCCAGGTGAGACGGGCCCGATGGTCGCCGCCACGCTGAAGCTCGGGATCGCCATCCTAAACGGCGGGAACGCCACGGTGCAGCAGGTAGCGTCGCTGTCCCTGCTGAAGCGCTGCGGGCTTCCTCGAAGCGCCGTCGCTGACGCCACGTTTCATCTTCCACGTGAAATGTGTCTTTATTGGGTGGCCCTTTTGTCTGAGCATTCAGATATCAGATACTGGGAAGTTCACGAACACCCCATGTGGGCACCAAGTCTCCCCAGGATCTGAGGTCATGCCGCGTGGTCGTCACTTGCAGGGCTGCACTTCACACGACTGAGCATTGACCGGCTACTTGTTTTGTAGGGAAACATACATATCCTCACCTAGGGCCGGGCTGGGGAGCGTGGTTGTCATGTCGGAGCTCCTGTAAACTGCTTCTCCGGATGTCGTTACGTGTTTGCTGGGAGGTCTGCTCCTCGGCCAGCACGCGAGCAGGGGGCACGGTGAACAGCTGTCTTAGTTGTAATTCTTCATATCTCCCAAGACATGAGATAGGTCACTTCCCAGGCAGGCTGGGAACTCTGTTCTGTTTTAATAACTTCAGTCAGCTGTGACAGAGGATGCTGTCTCTACACCCTGAAGGCCAAAGCCTGTGAGTTCGTTAGAACAGGAGTATCAGGGTGACTGTCAGACTGTCACAGCCTGTGGGCTGCACACCGCAGGGGACACCACTCACATGGCTACACTGTAGCCCTAAACTCAGAAAAAATTCTTATGCTAATTGAAAAACAGGAGCAAAACACAATTTATTTAGCAGATTGTGTTATTCTAAAGCTAAAATCTATTTCTTATTTTCATATTTTGGCTTCTGTGTGAGAAATAACAGTTTATGAACGTGGAGCTAATAACCATTCTTTCTTGGGTGAGTCTTCGTGAGGCCGGAGAGCTAACGAAAGCCTTACAGTGCCCGACCTCCAGCTGCTGTGGCCTCAGGACGCTGGCAGCGAGGGCAGTAGGACAAAGGCACAGATGTGCTCCCAGACCGCCGAGTCGGAAGAACAGCCAAGCAGAGGAAATGTGAAGGTTGCTTTGGGTTGGCAAAGTTTGGACGAGGTTAAGCACAACCCAGAATAGCTGAAAGACTCATCTGTACCTTTTCTCGAGTTGCGTACTTTTTCCTGTAAATATACTTATGATTTTAGGACTGGAAGAGAGTACAGACATAGTCCACGCCAGGGTTCTTGGCTTTCTCTTTCTAATGCCTCTGACGGTTTACTGAAGCCTCCGGACCTTTCCCAGGTCGTGCTTATGAATGCACCAAATAGAGCTGCAAGGGCTCACGAAAGAACGCAAATTCACTGAAATGTGGGTATCAAAACGTTATAAAGCAGGTTTTGGTAAAGTGACGTGTGTTTCTTTAAGAACCCATTAAATAAAAGATCTAGTCTAATAATTATTGAGAAGAAGTGATTAGTCTAAATATTTTTAAATAGTTGCAACAATTGCAATGTGATCTGAAAAATATCTGGAATTTTTTTTGGTGGCAAAACCATCGTGGCTACTAATCCTACTGTGTTGCTGTTTAGGGTACTAGTTGAAAGGAATGCTAAGTTTCACTTAGGAATTAGTGAAAATAAAGATGTCTTTTCCCCATCCAATTTATAGATGTCCATTTTTGATTTCCATAGTAAATGACTGCATAAATTAAAAAAAAAAAAAGGAAAAGTAGAACCTACGTAACCTCTCCACAATCTCTGTCAAAAAATAATTTCTCTTGTCTTATGTTTTACTTCAAAAGACCTTAATTATTCAGAAATCCTTGGAGCCGAAAGGAGCCTGAGGAGATCACGTAATATGCGTGCTTATTGTCTGTGCAGGTCTTTTCTTTTTTCTCTGAACCTTCAGATACATATTTTACCACCCGCCTTTGACAGCCTAAGCCGTATTCCTTTAAAAGACAAATGATTAAAAAACGCCTCCTTTGTTATTAGGCCAATAAGTTATTACAGCCCCCAGCCCCCAAATGGCTATGCATTTTGTTTATCTCTGAGTGTACAAACTCGTGTGTATGCGTGTACACATGTATGGTAGGTGTGTGTGTGTGTGTGTGTGTGTACAGTCTTTACATTTAGCTTTCTATTACCTTTGACTCTGATTTCAAGAAAAAGATTTCTACCAAAATTTTGACAGCCTAGCTGAGCCCTGTTAGAGAGGACCGATAATAGCAGTTATTCTCCCAAATTCAGGATTCAGAGACAAGCAGTGCCTTTATTTTCTTAGAGCCTTTGGGGTGCCTTCTGTTGTCTTACCATCTTGTATGTGCTGCTTACCTGATGTCTCCATCACATTTTAGCCACATTCAAAACAGCTCTTCCATCTGGGTATGTAACAGCAAGCTAACAACATGTGCTTTTAAAATTTATGTTTAACCCAAATTTTGACCACAGAAGCTGACATCATTCTGAGAACAGAAGCGAAGATTTAATAGTCAGATGATTCCCACCATTCCTTGATTTAGAGTCTGTGGCAATGGAAATTGAATTTCTGCTCGGCACATGGTGGTTGCAGCTCAGGTCGTTGTGTCGTGGGAGAAGCTTCCGTGTGGAAAGCTGTGCCTGGCACCCAGGTGGACCTTCCCGGCACACCTGGAGCGTCTGAATTTCCAAACGCTCAGTGACGAGAAGAGAATTAAGTTATCTCCCCTGATATTTGTGATTTTTTATTAAACTCCTGCTGTTTGTGTAAAGCGGTGTCCTCGTTCTGAGCCACGTTCCTGCTGACACATCACTGTCTTGCTTTGACATACTTACCATTGTTTCATGAAAAAGATGACATTAGTAATATCTGTATGCACCAGATATTATTTTCTCTTTATCCCGGAATAGAAAGCATGTCTTTGTTGTCTTTTAATCTGTGTAACAAAAGACGAGCGTTGTGCTCAGGGCCCTGTGGTGTTTGTATTTGCTGTAGAAAATGCTCGACTACCTCAAGGAGAAGAAGGACGTGGGCTTCTTCCAGAGCCTGGCCGGCCTCATGCAGTCCTGCAGGTGAGTGCGCGTCCTCGCTCGTCCGCTCGGCCGGCTGTGGGAGGCTTTCAGAGGGCTCGTTTTATGTTCTGGATGACAGTTGCATACAGAACTTTTGAGGGTTATGCATTTAGAAGTGGGGCGGTAGGTAGTGTCTCATTTTCTGCCTTGCTGTTCTGTGTCAGTAACGTCTTGATTCCTAACTTACTCCGTGTTGATAACGTGTCACAACGGTTTTCCCTGCACTTAGGTAGGGACCTTGGAGGGTTGGTGTGTATGCTGCATACTTGAAAATGAGCAGTGTATGATTTTTAAAAGAGAAAAAAGAAAATTCTGTTTAGTTTTGACAGCGTGTAGACTATTTCTCATTTTTCAAAGAAAATGGTCCCTAACCACCTGTTTTGTGGTAGTTGTTTTCAGTATAACAGTAATTAAAATCATTCAGACAGTGCTCAACTGAGAAACCAGACACTTAATGTCATGAGCACTTCCAGTTGGCAGACAGTCATCATACATGTCCCCCAGCCCCTCCACCCCTTCGTGGTGGCAGCCTGGGCTGGGGCGCGGCCCCGTGTGTGTAACACTCGCTTCACCTTCGAGTGGTGTGGTTTTTGGAGGGTGGCTTTCCTGAAAAAAGAGAATGTTCTGTGCGTTCTCTGACTGTGTCTCTGTCTGTTATTGCAGTGTTCTCGACCTAAATGCCTTCGAGCGACAAAACAAAGCTGAAGGGCTCGGAATGGTGACAGAGGAAGGATCAGGTATTGATTACTTAAAAGGGTCACCTGTCTCTGCTTCTTCCTGGGATGAGTCGGTTATCAATTCCTTTTTCAATCCAGAGAGATACAAGTTATTTTTAAGTGGGCAGCATGCTCGGGTGACTCAGTGACAGTTCGTAATTAGACGCTCACGCAGGTCACACAAACCCAACCATCCACGGCGGTCATCGCCTCCTCTGGGTTTCAGACCTGTGGTCAGTGGCCTATCCCCTGGTCGGGCAGCAGATAAAGACCCCGTATTGGAGAATTACTATAAAACTAGAACACACGTGGATGAGCTGGGTTAGAGAACATCATCACCTTTAGCAATGTCCGGCTTTCGGGTTCTTCCCCAGGGGATGGGAGTGCTTTGGGCCCCTCAAAACACCTGTCCGCTAGTCGCCTCACGTCGAGCAATTACACTCTACTGCGTGTGTCCAGATGTCTTTGCAAGTCCACATTGTTTGATGAGAGAAATTAAAGAGTAATGTTTGTGTTTAAATAACTCCGATTACATAATTTAAATGTGCACAAAATAACGACTCACATCTTCGAGTTTTTCTCTCTATAAATATATGTGTGTATAAACTGGAAAAAATTAGTACAGTGCATTTAAAACAGAATTAGCTGTTGCTGCACATTCATTTTAGTATTTATTAAGAAAAATATCTTCAATATTTTTATATTGATTTGTTTCTATATTTTTTGTGTTTAATTTTTAAACTAATTTAGTTTTGGTAAGGCCGTATATGTTTATCTGTTTTCACTTGTTTGGTTTGTTTCAGAGTTTTCTCATCAATATATTACTTTTGGAACACTGGGTCTTCTATAAAACGAATTTTGTTCCAAAAGTTAACATTTCCCCATCTACCATTTTTAGTCTATATACCTTTCTGAAATAATTTAGACTTAACTAATCTCTCTAATTATATCTGTATAATTTTGTTCTCACAATAGGAAAAAGAATTAGCTGCATATTTCTTGCTGTATTTACAGATTATCATTTATCCATATTCTAATGTTTCTGCTACTGTATAATTCCTGTGCGATTTTATTTTCTGCTTGGCAGTTGAATATATAAGTTCAATCACCAAATATTAGTCATACTGTTGCGACTAATATTTGCGTTAGCAACCATCAAGACAAATCACCAGCAGCACTCTAAACTTACTTAGTTTTTCTGAAAATTAATATCAAGCCTGATCACTTCAGTTTGTATCTACAGTCATGCCACCTGGCCTGAGGGTCCCATCTGGAGAACTCAGAGCCACCACAAATCTCAGGCCCATGATCCGCCTGCCTCTACCATCTCCCTGAAGTTCGGGGTGTTTTCTAGCCGTCAAGTGCCTAAAAATGAATGAATTCTGTCCAGAGTCCGACGTCCCTGTCTTGGGATTAGCAGTCTGTTCTGTTTTTCTCAGTAGTTATGACCTAATGCTGCGGAGTCTCTGAACACAGTTTCATCGATCGTTCTTAGTCACTGTCATCTCAGCTCTCACAAGGGGACAGTGGCCGCCCAGGGTTAGTTTACTGGGTTTTCTCTCTGTTGCCAGCCAGGCGTGGTGGGCTGGAATTATGTCTGTGTTCCCAAATCAGAAATAACTGGGTGAGAATGACCATCCTGATGTGAGAATTAGTTACGTTTCTCAAGATGAGGTGGTTTGATTCGTTTATTATTTTTCAACGCGTACATACGCAAACACTTCCCAAACTGATTAACACATTTTCTGTTTTATTTTCTTACAAGTCACAAAACAAAATCAAAATCTCAGCTTTCCTTTTTCCTCATTTTCTTTCAACTCCTATGAGTTTCCGGTCTTCCTTCCTCAGTCATTGCTCTCTGAGTGTGAAAATCGTTACAGATGAGCTTCCTCTTATTTATTTGTTCCTTGCTTTGTTGTGAGGTTTGTGCACAGTCTCGATAGTGACAGTTTTTGGACATTTGTCCTTTTATAGACCGTTCTAACAAGTAGACCATTTAATTTTCACCATGATGCATCCTGCTATTATTTTAAAGGTACATATTAGCTTTCCTTTTTGCCCTTTACTGTGAGGATGTGCCGTTATTAACATATTACACATGAGGAGGCAACATGTGTTTAAATTATGTTCTTGGGTTTGCGTTTTCTGTGTCTTTCATTTAAAAGCATTTCCGGTGGACTCAGTGTTTGTGCTTGCTGTGAGAATGGACGGACGCCTGGCGGGCGTGGGCCGTGCCTCCCATGGCGCATCCTCCTGGGGCCTCCGGGGCTCTCTGGCCGCCCGGACTGGGGTACGGGGCCCTCGGGCCTGCCAGCTCCCTTCCCAGTGCCGGGAGCACCATGGCTTTCCGCTATTCCTTTGAAAAATCAAACATTAAAAACTGTCTTAACTAATTTTGATTCTTAAGACCGAATTCAAAGAACGGTGGAAATAGTAGCAAATATTTACTCTTCAAACTCATATAGTAGCAAGACGGCATTGGTATTTCAGATAGCTTCTAGAAGTCTCTGTGTACAGTGGGAATACAGGAGAGATGGGTCTTTGAGTAGCACGGGGCTCGTCAGCGACACTGCCAGGGTTAAACCGTGCTTTCTGATGGCACTGTCGCCTTAGTTGGAGGCCTGCCGAGTGCATGCGCCGTGCGGTCCACCTGCTCTGTGGGCCTTAGCCAGTTCCCAGGTCAGGAACTTCGCTGACTCTATTTTTTGGCGTATTTAAAAAATTTCAGTTCCATGGCCCTCTTTTGTTTGAGAGTCTACAAAAGTTGAAGGCAGTTTTGACACTCGTAGGAGGAGGAAAGTCGATCATCCCTCCCAGACGACGTAGAACAGGCTGGAAAGCCTGCGTCCATCAGTGACATGGTGGCTGCAGAGGCCCCTGCAGAGCAAGCTCGGCCTGCAGGCCGTGGCCCCGCAGAGCGAGGGCTCCTGACCGCTGCCATTATCAGGCCAGATCTCTTCTTGGTGATGATAAAACGGATGTAAATTATAAAGCCATGAAAGTGTACAACCTAGGTGCGTGAACTTTCTGATATCCACATCCCTCCATTGAGGAGTTGTCCCATTTTATTGATAACAAGGCTGAGGGACAGAAAGGTTACATGGCTTGTCAGGGTCACACAGTGAAGTGGCAGGGCCAAGACAAACGCACGCCCTCTGCCCCCACCGTTCAATACCAGTTTCAGGAGCCAAGCCCTCCCCCCACCAACCAAAGACACCCTGTCAGTGTTCTCTAGGGGCTGATTCTGCACCCAGCATCTTGGCTTAGGTAGTATTTTTTGTCTTACCTACTGTTTAGTGCTCCCTTCAAAGACACCAGTCTATTGCCAATTTTTGCATTTTGTTGAAGTTTTAAAATCACTTTTGAACTTTCTATGGCAAGAAATGATATTCCCAGTCTGGTACTGAGATATCATTAGGAGATATGTGTTTCTTTAAAATTTGTATGTAAAGATTTCAGGCTAATCATTTATGTTTCTTTTGATACTGCCGTTATTGTCATGTAAGTTGGCCCTGTATTCCTCCTCCCCCTTAACTAAATTTGCCCCATTTCTACAAAAACCTGGATCTCTCACTTGTGTTTTTTTTAAAAAAACAGTTCTCTGCAAGTATGTTTGGTAGACTTGTGATGTGCTCAGTGGTGTCTTCTCTCTGTCTTTTTAGTTGTGTGTGTTTTCTTTCAACATGTAACAATGTTCACAGCCAGAAACCTATATGGATCTTTAAAAGTTCATTTCACCTTTGAATTTTTTATGTTCTCCTAAGAACGATTTAGCCTCGTTCCTGAATCATCCTGAGCTTGAAAGTGCAATTTCTCTTCTCTCGCACTTCTTGGAATGTGTTAGGAGACACTCCATTTCATTTTTTGATCGTTTTTTGATCGTCCTAGACTGCATAAACAAGATGAAACTTTGAAGCTGCTCTGATTCCTCAGAGATTGTTTGAGTTTTTAAAGTACATAAACCATTAACTACCAGTGAGCCTTCTGGAAGTTCCATCCACATCTGATGTGCTGCATCGAGCTTCTTACTGTTATATTTATAGTGACCTCATCAAGTTTATGTGAAGTTGAAGCAAAACGGGTCCATTTTAATTAATTAATCAAAAGGATAATTAAAGCAAATATTCAGTACTGGCTACTCCATCTTTTTGTTAGTATTTTTAGAGCTTAATTATTTCTTGGCTGTCTCTCACCCCAGTTTTCAGAGTTCTTTCCTAAGTGCGGCCCAGTGCCAACACCTGGGTCTGACCACATATCCGCCAGCCCCCTGGGTGCACTTTTTCCTCGAGGAAAGCCTGTGAGTTGGTTCATGGCACGAAATAAGTTTTCTTAGCATCCTGGCACAGTTTTAAAACTTCAAAACACTCATTTGAATTTGACTGGTTGTCCTAGGCATTGGAGATTTTTAGGGGGCTCACCGTTGCGTAGACAGACTAGTAAACAGATAACGTCAAGATAGTACTCTACACGTATGAGGTGCAGTCCTTACCTGCAGGGGTCTGGGGAAGTGACTGGTGGCCAGAAGTAGGAGTTTGTCTGATAGATAAAGAAACAAAGAAAGACCTTTCAGTGGAAGGGAACAGCATCTGCAGAGTCTAAGCTACAGCCACATCACAATAGTCACCACCTCGTGGCTGACGGCTCGTGAGAGGACAAGAGTGTGGGTGACAGTTTGTGGGAGGCCACAAAGGGCCTTCCATGTCGGCCGGAGATTGTGCGCTTGCTTTCTGCGGCCATGGAGAGGCATTGCACAAGTCACGTTCAAGCGATATTATGTATTGTGTAGTGATCCACGTGGAATTAAATTCCTAACATCCAGTGTTCAAAAAGCGCTTCCTGAAGGATCCACGAGCATCATGGTCCCCAGAGCCCTCCCTCCTCAGTGAGGCTTGTGCTGCTGAGCCAGCCGTCCAGCGGAGAGAGGCCCCTCACTTCCTTCAGGGCTGCTGGGGGCTCCGAGGTCGCGCTTGAGGACATTTGCAGGGAATTCTTGAGAGTATACTTTTGGGAATTACCATAAAAAATCCACCTGTTTATCAGGGGAGTCCTGTCATTGGATCGCTGACAGCAGTGTGTGGAATGGGTGTCAGTCTGAAGGCTGGGAGATCATTTCGGACATTGGTGGGTGGCATGGATGAAGGACAGTCAGGATTTTGATCGGTAATGACAGCTGAAAGGCAGTGAAAGGTTAGGGGAGAAAATCTGCCAGTCACGTTTGTAAGCCAAGGGATTTTTCCCTGCACAGCTAACAGGTACTTTAATTCTGTTATCTGCGGCAGGGGTCCCCAACCCCTGGGCCGCAGACCAGTACCGGTCCGTGGCCTGGTAGAAACCGAGCCACACAGCAATAGGTGAGCAGTGGGCGAGCGAGCGAAGGTTCTTCTCCATCTGCAGCCGCTCCCCAGCGCCAGCATCACCGCCTTAGCTCTGCCTCAGATCACCAGGCGTTAGATGCTCATAGGAGCACCAGTCCCTGGTGCCACAAACGTTGGGGCCCGCTGTTCTATGGGACGCACCTCATTTATTTCACAGTGGTCATTCTTATCGTCTTGAGGTTTAAAATAGGGATTCATTTTATGCACTAACGTTATGTTGTTACCTTACTTTAAATATCTGTGCTTAATGGAATTTATAGATTATTATCATAGCCACGACCCACTGAAATTCTATTTTCAAAATCTAGGTTTCTTCAAACTTACGACTTCACATCATTGAAACTTCACACTTATTGTGCTTCGCGTATTTCAAAGCAATTGTGTTTATTTGAACTAATTTGATTCTCTCAACCACCCTGTGAAGTCAGACAGTCAGAGACTGTCCTTCCCAAAGCCACGCATCTAGAAAACATTTTCCTTGGGCCCTAAAATTGGCGAAAGCAAGTAGGAGTTCATGCTTTAAATAACATATAGTGCATGTAATCAAGGATTAGCCAATGACCTTCTTTATTACTGAAGAGACCTTTATGAAGTTTTGAAACTATGGCACAGTAATTTCAGAAAGACCATATAATATTGAAATCCTCTGTCATTGCCTGTCTCTCCCTTTAGACTAAGGACTTCGTGAGGTTAGGGATTATGTCCATTAGTCTTTTTATCCTCACGAGGTACCTAGCAAAGCACTTAATGAATGTTTATTCAAACCTTTAACAAGTTAATAGCGACATTTGTAGGACATTAGTGAACGCTACTTAATTTCTTAGTTGTTTACTGAACCACAAAATGGGATTCATATCAGCTGATTTATAGGATTATTGTAAATCTGAAATGAAATGATGAGAAAATATATCTAGCACAGTGGCTAGCACACTGTTATCACTAAGTGTTCATTGTGAATCTGTTTAAAAATGTTTATTATTTACTAGTTGAACTGTGTTATAAGTTAAACAGCCACATTTAAGCCATTTGAGCAATGACGTTAAAGTTGCCCACGTGGAATCAAATACCTGACTTTTCACTATTTAAAAACATTGTTTGCCTTAGTCCTTCGGTTTTGCCAGTATACAAAATAGAAATTAAGTCCTCTCAGGTCAGGTTTCAGAATTATTTCCTCCATGGCAGCGTGGGGCTCTTGAGTTCTGTTAACAAGCGTTTACGGGGAATTCTTAGGGTTCATGCTGCTGACCCTTTAGCTTTTCATTGTTGGCGATACCGCCATGAAAAGACCTTACAACTAAGGGGGTGTAGGCTTCTAAAGTCTCTTTATCCTGATTCTTTTGTTTTTATACATATACTAGATAGTCTTTTTACTTATTTCATTAATTTTCATTAGCAATTATTGCCAATTATCAATATTAATGATTAATAGCTAATAATGATTAAATCAAGATTTGTCTGGATATAAGGCCACAAACTGAGTCAGGACTGTGGATGTTCTCGATCGTCCATAAAAACAAAGTTGTTTTTATTGAACTTAAGCAAATGCTTGTGTCCTTTTATATTAATTGGGTCAACCAACTGTGAGTAAAACAGTGACCTTTAAAAGCGCGTTAACTTTATCAGGTCTCTAAAATAGGAATTAATTTTTACTGGTAGCTTAAATAAGGTCTACCTAATATTATTTCCAAGTGAAAATTTATTTTTTGAGACCATTTTGATCTATTAAAATTAAAGACTTATTGAAAATATACACACATGTAATAAATATGATCAAATACCTGCGTTCATCACGTGGGCCTGTCGTGGCTACCCTTAGTCAGTGTTGTTGCCACCGCCGCTGACACTAAGCTTCCTACAGTTTGTACAAATGGTCACGTAGATTATGAGGAGCCACCAGGTGGACGGTGCACATCATCCTCGTTTTATAGATGAGAAAACTGAGGTGCAAAGCAGCAGCTCACCATCAGCAACGATATTGAAATAATTCTCATTTTATCACAGAATTCGAAATCGTAAGTCCCTTTTAGTTAAAAAAGAAGGCCAAAGATGTGCTTCACAGTTTTCACACGGGTCCACCAAGCAGCTGCCACAAATGCTATTCTAAGAACACAGAGCACTTTCAGCTACATCTTACTCCGCTTCATTACTTGTCACTAATCTGAGTTTCCATCTTCCAATGGAATTTCTTTCGCATCCATCACCAAGCAGGCTGGGGCTCCCGCGGCCCCGCAGACATGGCGCCATCCCCCATCTCTGTCACCGCGGCTCCTGTCTGCACCACTTGCAGAAGACACAGATGTGTTCCTTACACAGTAGCACCCGCCTGACACCTGGTTCACCTGGTGGCCTTGGAGGCTCAACCCCCGCCCCCCTCCCCGCTGTCCTGCCATGTGCAGCGTGTCCTCATGCATGTGAAGTTACCTGTGCGTGTGACAGCAGCCAAAACCTCAGGTCGCAGATCAGAGCAGTTTTAGGTCCACAGGTAGACTAAGTGGAATTTTAGTATCACATTTGCTGCATACTTTCTATCAAGCGTTCCTCATTCCACATACTGTATGAGCATTGAAAGCATGTAAATGGTTTATTGATTCAGTTTTCTGGGGGGAAAAAAAACATTTTGTATGGGCTCACCAGAAAAGAATCAGTCTATATAACTGAAAACATTTTGGCTTAAACATCAATTTAAAGACTCTTCTGGTTGAAGGAGATCCTGAAATGACCCTGAGTGTCATTGACGGAGCGTTTGCTTGTTTGTTAGCCTAGGCTGCTCTCCCTCTCTTCCCTGTCTTGTCACGTAAACACCGAGGAATGGGCTCATCAGCCACGTCACGAGGTGCAAAACAGTGGCCATTTAACACTTAAACTTGCCACAGGACTGATTTGTATACCTGGTGCTTTTAGTTTGGTCACCAAATATATCTTACAGGCTTATAGGAAAACCAGTACAGTGATTTTATGTACTTGTTTTAATGTTTATATTAGTTTTCAAAATGGTTTTACCTCCTAACCTCCCATTATATGAAGCCTGTCACTTTGAAAGTCACAGACCGCACACTGGTAAGTCCATTGGTCCTGTCATGATCATTCACACCTTTCATTAGACACACGAGCATCTCATCGTTTTCTTTCTTAACCCAAAATATTTCCAGTCTGAAAAGTTATTATTTTTCCAATACATAAATACATTCATTCACTTGCCAAACAATGTTTCTTTTGTCATTTTGCTTCCTAAACAATTTTAGATTCCAGAGCATACACTCATATGTGGAACATTTTTTTCACTGACACTCTGGCTTTTAGAATCAGTTTGCATTTGTGTGGTGCTGTGTCTTTTCGGTGGTTGTTGTTATTTGTTCCTTTGTGTTTTGCTTTGAAAATAACTCACGATCAAGATACATTTAAATTATCAGGTGAAACATCTGAGCCCTTTCTGTAGCGTCATTCTTGCCCCACAAATATACTTAGCTTTTCATGATACAGAGGACGCGATTTAACTTTAACATTTGTAAGAGATGCCAAAATAATTAATTTCTGTACCTATCTTACCAAAAAAAAAAAAAAAGACAAAAGAAAGCAAAAATTCAAATCTTCAGGTTGTTTCTAAAATGTTGCCAAACCCAAGCTGCTACTTTTAAGAGAGAAATCTGAGTTTTAAGGTTCAGTGTTCTTTACTGACGAAGATAATGGGCACCCGTCTGCCCAGAGCATGCCCTCATGAGCTCCAGACAGAGGAAGGGCCGTGACCGGTGACGGGTTGTGGTTCAGAGCGGTGCTAGGCTGACACGCAGGTTGACGGAGGTGGGTCCGGCTGGGAGGGACGTGCCGAGGGGATTAGTAACGTCTGGATTTTTCTGCAGGAGAAAAGGTCCTGCAGGATGATGAGTTCACCTGTGACCTCTTCCGCTTCCTGCAGCTGCTTTGTGAGGGGCACAACTCAGGTTTGTGGGACCCAAGGCTGGATGATGACACCGAGGAATAAGTGTTCTGAAGCCGGTGATGACAGGAGCCTGTTAGTTCCAAATATGCGTCATCCCTGAAGTCAGCAGACAGTCCGTGACGCAGGGGCGCTGTGATGTTTTATGTGCTGTGCTACGGCTTCGAAGTCCTCTGTAGCCATCACACTAACTCTTATCAGCTCGTATGTTAGAGAAGACAGGTCATAGGTGAAGAATGACACAGATTAGGTAGACATCTGTAGAGAATACGTAGCTTTATTTCCTTTGTACCACTTCTCTGACTGGAGATGCACTTCACGGAACTGCTGAGCGTCACGTACCTCCGGTCATCGTTCATGTATCTAGCTTTCTGTCCGGCTGGCGCATCCATGAAGACAGGGACTGGAGCTGAATTTTATCTTTGTTTCCCCAGCACTGAGCACAGGACTGTGGAACAAATGGTTCCTGGATAAATAATTTAATGCTGGATCCTGAGGGTCGGCAGTCCTGTGGGTCCTTCCCGTGCCCAAGGCTGTAGGGCTGGGAGTCAGGGAGCACGTGTAAGCAGCCTCTTAGACAAAAATTGAATATTGGTGTTCCGTGAAGCACCTAGACATGTTTATGGGTGGTCACTCACTTTTTATGGAAACTAAAATTATTTCATATCAAAACTGTCAGATAAAACACAACTCTTAGCCTCAGCGATTATGCAGGAGACATCATTTGCTTTTGGAGTTATTCAGATAATAATTCATTTTAAACTTTGGAATGACCTGTATTAACATCTTTTGATCTTACGTAGATTTTCAGAATTACCTGAGAACGCAGACCGGCAACAACACAACTGTCAACATCATCATCTCCACCGTCGATTACCTGCTAAGGGTCCAGGTGCGTGCTGCCTCGCATACCTTAGTGACAAGCAAAGGGCTGCTTCGCTGAAATAACATGTCAGATGAGTGTGTGATGCTGATGCGTTTTAACATGCTTTGATTCGTGACTCATCAGTTTTTGAGATGCTTTGTGTTTGGTCACAGTCTCACCAAATCTGAGGGTCAAACGGTGACTGTCGTCTCCGTCTCTGATCCTGGGTCAACTTTGCACCTTGTTTTCTTTCTAGAAGTGTGTATTTTTCCCCTTAAATTTTTTACCTTGATGGCATTTGAAATTTTATTTTTATTTGGAAAGCACTTGCATGTTCTGCTTTTTCTGCAGTTGATAGATAAATGGGGTGGAGTGTGTGTGAATATTTGAAACCTTCTCAGGAGTGGGAAAGAAAGCTTTCAGACCACCTCCCATATACTTAAACTTAAGACTCTCACATTAGTTCTTTTCAGCCATCTTAATATTTGAAATGATTTTAAAATTCAGCTTGACACACAATTGGTTAAAAATCTCTTTGGTATTGTAGTAACCTTTTTTATGTTAATAAAGCCGAATCTGATATTCAGGCCTCTGCAATAATGAGCACCCGATGTAACTTTTAGTCCTCATTTTATTTATTAGAGAAGCCAGGTATAGTATGTTAAAAAATTGTACAAACTTTCAGTTTTTCCCTTAATCTGTGAGTCCATAAAAGCACACCACCTTATTACTTTAATGGGGAAAAAAGTTTATTTTTAAAGCGAATATCTCAAGAAGTGTTGCTTAAAACACGTTTGTGATTTTTTAAGTCATATCTCAAAACCCAAATGTACTTTACACACTAGTGTGAATTGTATTATTTATTTAGCTGGTTAAAATTCCTTCAAAATAGAAGTTATTGTTGAAAACGTCCTGTCTGGGAAGATCACTTGTAGCTGGATGTTTGCTGGCAGTTGCTGGCAGCGTTTGTAAGTGACGGGTCAGTTTCTCCGAGGGCTGTTCCAGGAGCAGCAACACCCTGGGGTCCTCGCCAAGAAAACGTGAGTGGCATTTTTGGAGAAACAGGAGGCCGGATGTCTGTAAC
>CM053516.1:14616702-14711127 GCA_028627145.1 Eidolon dupreanum | reverse complement strand
TGTTTTCGTTGCTAGTTTTTCGTAGTCAGCACTGTTTACGGTCAGGTCTCACACTCTTGGGTCGGTTATAACAATGGCCACGTAAATGACCATTAGAGTGAGTTGCGGACACGTGTAACAGAGCACACACAGTCATTTCAATGGCCGCTGTTTAACAGTAAAAATAATATTGAATTAGATAGGTCTCGTGGGTTGGGATTAGGTGTTGGTTTTGAATATGTAGGTTTTGTGTGTGTGACTACACGTGCATAAATACACTTTTATGAAAGATTAGTATTTTGTACTTAGATTTTAGATATCAAATTTTAATGTTTCCAATTTCATTATTAGCAGCAAAATTAATAATTGACATTTTTATACATGTGAACAACCAAATGCATATGTCTCTAATTTTAAGTCCTGATGGCCAGTGTTAGGACCGTCCATTTTAAATCATAGTTTAAAAAGAAGGTGTGTTGGAAAGTCACAGTGAAATAAGTGCTCATTGTTCTCTTTCAATGAAACATTGTATCTCACAGTTGGAAGGGAATTGTGCTGTGTGCAGATGCGAAGACCCTTCCACCTGTAAAATGCCCTTCAGATGTGGACTTCACAGAATTATCCATCCGCAGGAGGCCATGATGAGCAGAAATCTGGCTCTAATTCTAAAAGTCTGAATATTATATAGTTCATTGGAAGTGAAAGTAGTTTAATGTTTATTAATTTTATTGGGGTAACATTAGTTAATAAAATTGTGTAGGTTTCAAACGTACAGTTCTAATGTATCATCTGTACACTGAGAAAGTTGTTTTCAAAAATCATACTCTTTTAAATATCCGTTCATTTCTATTTTGCGCTACAAAACCTACCCTTTACTTTCTGGATGGCATATATGTGTTCATCTGTGTTCACAGTGGAGAAAATGGGGAAAAAGAAGAAAAAGCCAAGGAAGAGAAAGGCAAACAGAAGCTCCGGCCGCTGCACACACACAGATACGGGGAGGCGGAGGCCCCTGAGTCAGCCTTCTGGAAGAAAATCATAGCTTATCAACAGAAGCTGCTAGTAAGACGTTTTAGAGTGAATGTCGTTATGTCGCATTGTGAGACCTTAAAATTCAGGCTGGGTAGCTGTTCGACCTCCCTCGGGTGGCAGTCAGGGGACCGGGTCAGACCCGCAGGTAGGTTCGGTCCGCTCGTCTTGGCGTGTTCGTGTTTCATAGCGAATAGCTGCTCCCCGGGGTCAAACCCGTAACCTCTGTGTGCACTCATGCGACCCGAACCCGCGGGATTCAGGGACTGCTGGCACCCAGAGTCCTCCCACAAAGACTTGGGCCAAGTCCATGCGTGCGTCCCGGGCCCCACCCTGTGCGGACAGCGTGTGAGGCTCTGCGGGTCACTAGGCACAGGTGACTCATTCCGACCCAGCTAGTCGGGACACCTAAAACAGACACGTTGCATTAAAAATCCAGTTATGAAAACATTAACGGAATGAGTCAGCTCTCCAATAATAAGGTCTTGTCAAAATTATTCTTTAAATAGAAATAAAATTTAAAAAGAATGAAGAGGGAGAAGATCTTTAAGTAGTGTCCTATATATTTTACAGAAATGCCCTGCAAATTAATAAAATAACACGTTCGTTTTTGGAAAACAAGGAAAGATGTTACTATTCTCTATATCTACTCGTATGCACAAAGGATAGAGCTTTTAAAAATTATGTTTGAAAGACCTTTTATTTGTGTGTATGTGTGTACGTGTGTGTGTATATATATATATTTTATATTAAAATATTTTATATTAAAATATTCTGACCAATAATGTCAGACCTAGAAATGAAGAGCAACACTCTTCACAATAAAACCATTTGAAGGTCAAACTCATATTTAGTGTTTTACAGCCTTTGCAAATCAGAAACAATTAAGAAACTCAGTATACTTTAGAACTTAACCTATAGGGGAAATGGATCAGCCTCAATAATTAAATATTCTCACCGCTTATATATGTGTGTGCGTTTGTGCATGTGTGTGCATGTATGTGTATATATGTATATAACATATTTTATATAACTTACGAAAATACACACATTTACCCAGTAGTTTTGACTACATTTTCTTAACTTCCACTTCCCTGCATTGCTTCGTGCTGAGTACACTGATCATTATTGTGCTCTGGGTCGCTCTGGAGAATCGTGAATGGTTGTGTGTTGGTAGTGGCCGTGGCTGCGGGTGTAGACGGGTGGCGCCTTGGCCCAGAGGGTTCCTGGAGAGCATGGGAATTCCAGTATGCAAGCAGCCTCGGGACGCAGGCAATGCGACTTTCTCTGCGCACCAGTTTGCATGCACAGCTTGCTCATTGCCACATCAGGCCACCAGGGGCCCTGTGTCCCCGATCTTTGTCACCTCCCATCTCAGAAGCCAGGGTAACTAGCACAACCGCTCTGACCCAGTTCCACCTTCCCGGGCAAACCCGTGTGACTGACCGGTTCAGGAGGCATGGCCAGCTTTGGTCCAGTGACCTGTGGCAGGAAAGGCAGGGTCATTCATAGGACGTGACACCACACAAATGGCGCGTGTGCGTGGAGGAGGATGTAAGCTGTACTGTCGCTGGGACACAGCCTATGGTGCCGAAGCCCTGGCGTAGGCACCTGGTCACCTTGCAGACGTCTCTCACCTAGCGCTGACACAAAGGTGCCATCTCTCCCAGAGCCTCTTCCTTTCAACCAGTTCTCCCGAGTTCATACTCCAGCTCAGCAAATGGCACCGCCACTTACTGCTCAGACCCCCAAATCCAGAAGTTGCCGTGCCTCAGTCCTCTTTTCCTTTTCCACCCCAAATACAATCCAACAGTAATTCCTCTCGGCTCTCTCTCCCAAGTACCCCCGAGTCTGCCCGGTTTGACCTTCACAGTGACCTTCCCGTCCAATCCACCACCTCAACGTCACTCCTTCTGCACTTCTGTGACAACTTCCTAGCTGGTCCCTTTGCTGCCACACTGGCTTCCCGTCTGCCTCCCACACAGAAGCTCGAATTATCTTTGCAAATTATAATCCGATTGCATCGAGCCCTGTTCAGATCCTCCTAGAATAAAATAATTATAATGATTCATAACCAGCCTTCCTTGCATTAACTTATCTAATGCTCATAGCAAGCTTACAAGGAAGGTCCTGTTTACCACACTGCACAGACGAGTCATGATGCTACAGGTGTGATGAGGTCATTTGTGCACGTCCCCCCGTGAGGAGGGGTGAGGGCGGCAGCGTGGCCTGAGACCAGCTGCAGCACTGCCCTGGGAGGGACCGCGGGCTTCATCAGACCCGCGGAGCTCTGTCCCCATCAGCTCCCCGACCCTGGCCCCGTCCACCCCTTCCCACTGTGCGTCCTTGCTTACGTCCTTGGAAGCTGCAGCGTCACTCTGCGCTCAGAACTTCGCCCCTGTGCCTGCCTCTCTCTGGCACACCATTCGCTCCCCAGTTGTTCACTTGCTCCCTTTTGACATTTAGGCTTCTGCTCAATGTCACCTCCTAAGATAAACCTTCCCTGACCACCTATCTAAAATTGTACCCCCTTCCCTAAGCTGCAGCCTGATGGATTTTTCTCATAGCAGTTAGCATTCCCTGAAATTATGTGTTTTATCTGCACATGTGCTTCTTGGTCACTTGTCTCCTCTTTGGTGTCCCAGCACCAAGAATGGTGCTTGATACATAGAAGGCACGCAAGAAGTAATTTGCGGTAAATGAACAAAGGCTTTATTTAAATTGTCTGCAAATTTCGAGCCTCTTGATTTAGTGACCTTTCAATTTTTTTCGCCTCCAGAACTACTTTGCTCGCAACTTTTACAACATGAGAATGTTAGCCTTATTTGTCGCGTTTGCAATCAATTTCATCTTGCTCTTCTACAAGGTAAGTACATCTCAGTCTCCCAATACCCAGTACCATGCTCTGAACGGGCTGAATGACAGCTCCGCCAGTGAGCGCACCTAGACCTGTTCTAACATGTATTTCAATGAAAGGGAAGCCCAATGCTAGGTCACAGAGCCATTCCTCGGTGAGAAATGGCTCATGGAGAGTGTCGGCCACGGCCGAGGGTCACCCGCAGTGTTCCTGGCGGAACTGGCTGAACGACCCACCGGTGGCACCTGCGTTACACGCACTCCTGACCACTGAGCAGGCAGCCTGGCCTCCCCCCTCCTGCAGGGGTCGGTTCCTCCGGCCTCTGCGTGCGCCGCGCCTTCCCCAGCCCGGCCCCCCGCGCCACCGCGCAGTGGCTTCGCGCGCGGCCGCTTGCCCATAAGGCCGGTACTGCGGCTTCTTGTTTATGCCAGTGTCGTAGAGGAAGCGAACTGACGACACTCTCGATGGTTTGAATCAGGTCTCCACGTCCTCCGTGGGTGAAGGAAGGGAGCTGCCCGCGCGCGGCCCCGGCGAGGGCGCGGCGATGGGCAGCCTGGGCGGCGGGGCGCCGCGTGTCACCGCCGTGCACTACGTCCTGGAGGAGAGCAGCGGCTACATGGAGCCCGCGCTGCGCATCCTGGCCGTGCTGCACACCGCCATCTCCTTCTGCTGCATCATCGGCTACTACTGCCTGAAGGTGAGCGCGGGGCCGGGCGCCGGGCGTCGCTGTGCGTCGCCTGCGCGTGCGCCGGACCGCTGCGGACGGAGCCGAGATGGAAGCCGCGTGCACGGATTTATTAGGGACCGCCCCAGGAACCGACACCGCAGGGCGAGGGGAGGGCGCAGGACGCAGCGGAGGCAAAAGTGGGGCCCCGCGCCCACACCCGGCACGCGCAGGCCGGCCGCCCGGCTCCACACGGGGGCCCTGCGCTGTCAGCCTGTAGCTCTCTTTCACTGTTAATAATTATGCATATAATGACCAACTTCACCTATAACTTGACCCCACGGGAGCGACCCCGTCACTGTGCCTCCTAGCAGCGCCCCAGGGAGTTAGCGCAGCACGTGGAACTCGCGAGTTCTCCGTGTTCTGTTCCTAGAGGCGAATCTCTGGCCATCTTGGGTGGAAATGCTTCGCAGCCTGTCTCACCGCACCCAGAAAGCCACGTGGCTCCCCCGAGAGCCCCTCGCGGGGCACGGGCGCTTCGGCGCATGCAGCCCGGGACGCTGGCACTCGGGGCTGCCGGCCACCTGTGCTGCGTCTTCGCCGCCGTCTAGCAAGGCAGCCGCCCGTGGGACACCTTCATTCCACTGTCCCTGCCTGCTTGTGCAGCCTGCATGGCTTCGGAAAAACCAGGGTCCGGGGAAAAGACTAGAATGTAAAGTCTCTTCAGAAACTCCTTTTGGCCCCTGAAATCCCCTTGTTCTGTGGGCGGAACATTCCCGATGCTTCCAGAATGTCTGCCTTGGTCCCAGGGCGGTGTCTTCTGGAAGGTCTGCCCATATGAAGAGAGTCAGAGTGTTAGCAAACTGACAAAAACTTGCTGATGTTGAATTAAAATTTATTTCAAAATAGACCACAGATACTCTGAGCAAGGGGTTATTCAAGAGATTTCTCAAATGAAACGGCATTTTTTAAAAGCATACATTTTGGAATGTTAGTGATATTGCTCCTTTTTTTGCATCAATTTTTCTCGCAATTATTTATATATATATATATATATATATAGTATAGAAAAAATTTTGCATAATCTTTTACTCTTTAATGTTTAAAAATGATTTCATTAGTGCAATGACATATAAACCTCGATGTGTTTAAAAACATATGCATCTATATAATACCTATTCTGTTTTCTGTTTTTCCAAAACTTTTAGATGCTTCTTTCTGCCCGCATATAGCAGATTTATTTTCACTTGGTTTTTACCTTCTTGAAAGTAACATGGAAAATATTTCTTTCCAAAAGCTGTTTTATAAAGATAGTGACTAAAAGAGATGCCAGTAAATCTAAACTAGTTTAACATGTTTATTTTTCAAATGTAGGTCCCACTGGTTATTTTCAAGCGAGAGAAGGAAGTAGCTCGAAAATTGGAATTTGATGGACTTTATATAACAGAACAGCCTTCAGAAGATGACATTAAAGGCCAATGGGATAGACTTGTAATCAACACACAGTGAGTAAAAAATTTATGAGACATTTCTGTGCTCAAAAATGTCAAGACATGAAATACATTGCTGGAGTTCCTGCAGATTTGTCAGAAGTTTAGCGGAGGTGAATAATGGATATGTATTCAGCCATGAAAATCAAAAGACTAAGTGCCGTCAGCCTTTTAATGGAGGCCATCAATTTTTGCCCTTCGTGTTCCGAATTCCTTAATCAAAAAGGACTTTGGATCCATTTCCACAGCCCCTATGAGGCTTTGCAGCCGTCACTCAGTTCAGGGAACGCTGAGCTGGGCCACGTAATCTGCAGTGCTGGGTTATCTCATCCCAGAGCCCAGAGGAAGCAAGAATTACTCATTAAGGAAGGAGCTGTAGCATTAAAGGCAAAGATGTTGAACTTCATATTTTTAATGTATCTAAGTTGTAAACTTTCAGTTGGTACCAGCAGGCAGCCTCACGTAAAACTAGGTGAGCAGTATGACATGTGAAATACAGGACAGGAAAGCACACACTTTTTTCATATACTAATGACTTAGCCTTGTGAGATCAAAATCCAGACACCTAGCTGCTGTTCCAGATATAAATTCATGACAAAGTATAGTTTTCCGTCATTAAAAGTGTTAGGGATACAATATTTTTGGAGTAGTTTGCAGTACTCAAGAGTGAAGTATCTTTTTATTATGATTAGTTTTGCTTATTTTTAAAAAGGTATCATTTATAATAGGTTCTGGATTTTCAAATGGGATGATTTGTTTGTGGACAGTACAGTAAATGTTTACTCTTGATGCTCTGTGTCTTATTTAGCACTTCAGGCTGTTAACACTGAAGTGAACTGAGCCTGTCCCTTCCAGCGAGCGCTGTGTTAGTAGTCAGGGTGCAGTGTTTTGGTACTATGATCAATGTTTCCTTGAGGGTAGCTAGTACGAATGTGACCTTTTTACCTAATTGGAAAAACAATGAGATTTTTAGATACTTGAATTTGTAAAGACAATTGACAAAATAGGTATATATTGACACATTATAAGTAAAATAAAAAGTAACAAGACTGCTTATTAATAAAGATGTCATGTTCTTCTCTATAAAAATATTAGCCCAGAGCCTTTTTGTGAATTACATGTATATATTTGTATATTAACATTTAAAATAATATTTAATATACTCATGACATAGAAAAATTATGTGATAATATGAGAAACAAATTCATTAGTTTTCATGAATAGAAGAGTATATGTTTATATATTATCGTAAGGATTTTGTATATTCCAAATAATATGCTTTACTAATATGCTTTTATACTTTACTAATATGCTTTTATACCTTCTAGGTCATTTCCCAACAACTACTGGGACAAATTTGTTAAAAGAAAGGTAATCTTTTTTTTTTTAAATCAGAGTTGACATTCAATACTATTTTATATTGAACTATGATGTCATAGTTTCAGGAGTACAGCACAGTGGCTAGACGTTTGTATGGTTCACGGCCGTGTAAGTGGTCCCCCAGTTAGGCTGCTACTCACCTGGCTCTGTACGTAGTCATTACAGCTTTATTGACGATTCTCCACACCCCCGTGACAGGTCTGTAACTACTAATTTGTACTTCTCAATTCCTTTACATTTTTCACCCACCTCCCCAGCTCACCTCCCATCTGGCAGTCGCCAACCAGTTTGTTCTAGTTCTATGAGTCTGTTTTCATTTTGTTTGTTTATTTTCTTTCAATTGCACATGTAAGTGAGATCATACGGTGTTTGCCTTTCTCTGTCTGACTTATTTCACTTAGCATAATACTCTCTAGTTCCATCCATGTTGTTGCAAATGGCTAGATTTCATTTTTTATGGCTGAGTAACATTCCGTTGTGTATATGTACCACCTCTTCTCCATTCATACATCGAGGGAGCTCAGGTAGCTTGCAGATCTTGGCTATTGTAAATAGTGCTGCTGTAAGCATAGGGGTGCATATATCTTTTAAAATTAGTGTTTTAGTTTTCTTCGGATAAATACCCAGAAGTACAATTACTTGATCATAAGGTAGTTCTATTTATAATTTTTGAAGCATCTCTATACTATTTTCTATAGTAGCCGCACCAATTTGCAATCCCACCAACAGTGCATG
Source organism: Eidolon dupreanum (assembly GCA_028627145.1). Taxonomy (NCBI): domain Eukaryota; kingdom Metazoa; phylum Chordata; class Mammalia; order Chiroptera; family Pteropodidae; genus Eidolon; species Eidolon dupreanum. The sequence goes on along the minus strand of CM053516.1, from coordinate 14,702,993 downwards.
AGCGTCCCCTCTTCTCCACAGTTTCGCCTCGCCAGCACTTATTTTTGATTTGTTGATGATGGCCATTCTGCCAGGTGTGAAGTGAGATCTCATTGTGGTTTGAATTTGCATTTCTCTGATTAGTGACATTCACTATCTTTTCATATGTCTGTTGGCCTCTGTATGTCCTGTTTGGAGAAATGCCTTTTCAGGTCTTCTGCCCACCTTTAAATTGGATTGTTTGTATTTTTGGTGTTGAGTTCTGAGTTCTTTGTAAATTTTGGATATTAACTTCTCATCAGATGTATCATTGGCAAATGCCTTCTCCCATTATCTTTTCATTTTACTGATGGTTTCCTTTGTTGTACAAAAACTTTTTAGTTTGATGTAGTCCCATTTGTTTATTTTTTCTTTTGTTTTCCTTTCACAAGAAGATATATCAGAAGAAATATTACTAAGAGCAATGTCAGAGTTTATTGCGTATATTTTCTTTTAGGAGTTTTGTGGTTTCAGGTCTTTAATCTATTTTGAGCATATTCTTGTATATGGTATAAGAAGTTGGTCCAATTTCATTTTTTGCACATATCTTTCCAGTTTGCCCAATACCATTTATTAAATAGACTGTGTTTCCCCCATTGTATATTCCTGTCTGCTTTATCATAGATTAAATGACCACATAGGCATGGATTCATTTCTGGGTTCTCTCTTCTGTTCTATTGGTCTGTGTGTCTGTTTTTGTGCCAGTATGATGCTATTTTGATTACTATAGCCTTATACTATACTTTGATATTAAGTAGTGTGATTCCTCCAACTTTATTCTTAAGATTCCTGTGGCTTTTTGGCATCTTATGGTTTCATATAAACTTCTGGATTATTTTGGTTCTATGAAAAATACCACTGTTATTTTGATAGAGATTGCATTAATTTTATAGATTGCTTTGGGAGGTATGGACATTTTAACAATGTTGATTCTTTCTAGTCATGAGCATGGTATGTGCTTCCATTCATTTGTATTCTTCAGTTTCTTTCTTCAGTGACTTAAAAATTTCCAAGTACAAGCGTTTTAACTCCTTGGTTAAATTTATTCATAGATATTTCATTGTTTTGATGCAATAGTCAATGGGATTGTTTTTTAAATTTCTCTTTCCGATAACTTATTATTGGTGTATAAAAATGCAGCCAAATTCTGAATATTAATTTTGTAGCCTGCTGCTTTACTCAATTTATTTATCAGTTTTAACAATTTTTTTTTTTTTGTGGACTCTTTAGGGTTCTCTATTTAGTATCGTGTCATCTGCAAATAATGACAATTTGGATGCTTTTTCTTTTTCTTGTCTGATTGTTGTGGCTAGGACTTCGAATACTGTGTTGAATGAAAGTAGTGAAAATGAACATCCTTGTCCCGTTCCTGATTGTAGAGAAATACTTTTAGCCTTTTCCCATTGAGTATAATGTTAGCTCTGGATTTGTCCTATATGGCCTTTATTATATTGAGGTGTATTCTCTCTATTCCCACTTTGCTGAGAGTTTTTATCATAAATGGATGCTGGATTTTGTCATATGCTTTTTCTGCATCTGTTGACATAATCATATGATTTATACCCTTCATTTTGTTTATGTAGTATATCATATTAATTCATTTGCAGATATTGAACCAACCTTGCATCCAGAAATAAATCCCACTTGATCATGGTGTATGAACTTTTAACATCTTGCTTAATTCGGTTTGCTAATATTTTGTTGGGGATTTTTCTATCAGGGATATCAGCCTATAATCTTATTTTCATTATGTGTTTGCCTAATTTGGGAATCGAGGTAATGGTGTCCTTGTAAAATGAGCTTGGGAGTCTTCCATCCTCATGAATTTCTCGGAAAAGTTTGGGACGAGTAGGTACCAAACCTACTTTGGATATTTGGTAAAATTCACCAGTGAAGGCATCCAGTTCAGGACTTTTCTTCATTGGGGTTTTTTGATGACTGATTCGGTGTTGTTAGTAGTCACTGGTCAGTTAAGATTTTCTGTTTCTTCTTCATTCAGTCTTAGGAGATTGTATGTTTCTTGGAATTTACTCATTTCTTCTAGATTGTCCAATTTGTTAGCATACAATTGCTCATGGTATTTTTTTTTAAAATAATCTTTGTATTGCTGTGGAGTCTATTGTCACTTCTTTTTCATTTCTAATTTTATTTATTTGAGTCCTCTCTTTCTCTTGATGAGTCTGGTTAAAGTTTTATCAATTTTTGTTATCTTTTCAAACAACCAGATTTTGCTTTCATTAATGTTTTGTATTTCTGTTTAGACTCTATTTCATTTATTTCCTCTGATCTATTTCCTTCTTTCTTCTCACTTTGGGCTTTTATTGCTGTTCTCATTCTATTTCCTTTAAGTGTAAGTTTAGATTGTTTATCTGAGATTTTTCTTGTTTCTTGAGGTAGGCCTGTATTGCTGTGAATTTCTCTCTTAGGACTGCTTTTGCTGTGTCTCTTAGATTTGGGGTCATTGTGTTTCATTTTAATTTTTCTCAAGGTATCTTTTGATTTTTTTTCTTGATCTCATTGTTAACTCATTCACTGTTTTGTAGCATGCTATTTAGCCTCCATGTGTTTGTATATTTTTCAATTTTTTTCTTGTAATTGATTTCTAGTTTCATACTGTGTGGTTGGAGGAGGCGATGGATAGGATTTCAATCTTAAATTTATTGAGATTTGTTTTGTGGCCTAACATGTGGTCTATCCTAGAAAATGTTCCAGGTGCACTTGAGAAGAATGTATATTCTGCTGGTTTGGGATGAAATGCTCTAAAATGCAATTAAATCCATCTGGTCTACTGTGTCATTTAAAGCTACTATTTCCTTTTTGATTTTCAGTCTGGAAGATCTGTCCATTGGTGTCGTTGGGGTGTTAAAGTCCTTACTATAACTGTATTACTATCAATCTCTCCCTTTATGTCGGTCAATACATGTAGGTGCTCCTATGTGGGGTGCATAAATGTTTACTAGGGTTATGGCCTCTTGTTGTAGTGATCCCTTTATCATTATATCATGCTCTTCTTTGTCTTTTATTATAGCCTTTGTTTTAAAGTCTATTTTGTCTAATATAAGTATTGCTACTTCAGCTTTTTCTTCATTCCATTTGCATGAAATATCTTTGTCCATCTGTTTACTTTGATCTGAAGTAGGTCTCTTATAGACAGCACATGTAAGGGTCTTGTTTTCTAATCCATTCAGCTACCCTAAGTCTTTCGATTGGAACATTGAATGTTTTCTTTTAAAGTGATTATTGGTACATACATAGTCATCACCACTTTATTACTCACATTTATGTTTATTTTCTCCCCTTCTTCTTCTTAAAGAAGTCCCTTTAACAGCTCTTGTAATATTGCCTTGGTAGTGATGAATTCCTTTAGCTTTTTCCTGTCTGAGAACCCTCACTCGCTTTTCATCACTTTGGATATTTTGTGCCAATCCCTTCTGGCCTGCAGAGTATCTGTTGAAAAATCAGCTGACAGTCTTATGGGAGCTCCCTTGTAGGTAACTAACTGCTTTTCTCTTGCTTCTCTTAAGATTCTCTTTTTGCCTTTAACCACCGGCATTTTAATTATGATGTGTCTTTGTGTGGGTCTCTTAGGGTTCATCTTGTTTGGGACTCTGTGCTTCCTGGGTTTGTGTGTCTATTTCCTTTACCAAGTTAAGGAAGTTTTCCATCATTATTTCCTCAACTAGATTCTCGATCTCTTGCTTTCTCTCTTCTGGTACCCCTATGACGTGAATATTATGTTTGACGTTGTCCCAGAGTTCCCTTAAACTTCCCTCTGTCTTTTATTCAGTTCTCTGTTTCATCTAATCTACTGTTGATCTCTTCCAGTTAGTCTTCATTTCAGTTATTGTATTCTTCATTAGTGACTGGTTCTTTTTTATGGTTCCTATGCCTTTTTTTTATGCTTACTATCTCTCTGTTGACATTCTCATCGAGTTCATCTACTCTTTCCCTAAGTTTATTGAACATCCCATAACTAGTGTTTTGGACTCTGCATCTGGTAGGCTCCTTGCCTCCATTTCATTTAATTCTTTTTCTGGAATTTTCTCCTGTTCTTTTATTTGGGACATTTTTCTTTGTTTTCTCATTTTGTCTACATCTCTGTGTTCGTTTCTGCACATCGCGTGTATTTGCTATTCCTCTCAGTCTTGGCCGGGTGGCCTTATGTAGCAGGTGCCCCGGGTGGCCCAGTGGCGCAGTCCGCCTGATCACCTGTGCCGGGCGTGCCAGTCATGCACTTTGTGTGTACTCTCTCGTTGTAGGTGAGACTTGATTTATGTTGGCAACTAAAGTAATTCTTCTTAAAAGGAATAAATTCTCTATTTTTTTTCCTAAAGTGCAGTTCAGGTTTGAAATGGACGTGGCTCATATATAGAATGAGATATTGGAGTGTGCTTTCTCTGCCTGTTAATGGCATCTCAAAGTGCAGTAGAATTGAATTTGAATTTCAAAACTTGCACGCAAGAAATCCATCATCTGCAGCTACAGAATGAACGGGCTTTGCTCTATCCACTGTCCTCTGGCTCAGGCGCGTAGACAGAGCTCAGAGCTCAGCCCGCACGGTAAATAGTCTGCGTGCACAGGCTTTGTCTTCTTTTTATTCACCTGACTGTACAGCTACCTTCAGAAAAGGCCAGCTTTTATTTCCGCTGATCCGTTCTTTCCAGCGACGTGTGTCTCCTTTATCCTCTCCGACAGTCTTCTGCTTACCTTCCCCTACCCCGTCGCTCTCATCTCCTTCGTCCCTCCGTATTCTCGTCCCCTCCTTCCCGCTTTCCTGCCCGCACTGTCTTCGTGTTCGCTTCTCCGGCTGCCCCCACTCTCAGCGTTGTGGGGCCCCCGTGGCGCGTGAGCTGCAGGCTAAGAGCAGCTGTGTGGCAGAGTCGCTGCGCCGAGCGCAGGGGCGCGCGGAGCCCGGACCAGCACCACGCCGCGGCCGCGCGGGGGCGGGGCCGGGCAGACGTGGGGGAGGGCCAGGGGGAGGCGGCGCTGAGACGTGCTGCTAGTGCCGCTCGCAGAGTCGGCCCTAGACGAGAGTCAAACTGACGAGCAGAGGTGGTCCGGGTGTTTTTGAAGACTTTCTTGAGTCAGCATAGCACGGGGCTCGTGGAGCGGTTGCACTGCAGACACGGAGGGGCTCCTGTCGCTGCGGCGGCCTGCCCGGCGGCGTGCGGCGGCCTGCCCGGCGGCATGCGGTGGCGTGCGGTGGTGTGCAGTGGCCTGCCCGGTGGCATGCGGTGGCCTGCCCGGCGGCGTGCGGTGGCGTGCAGTGGCCTGCCCGGTGGCGTGCGGCGGCCTGCCCGGTGGCGTGCGGCGGCCTGCCCTGCGGCGTGCGGTGGCGTGCAGTGGCCTGCCCGGTGGTGTGAGGCGGCCTGCCCGGTGGTGTGAGGCGACCTGCCCGGCGGCGTGCGGTGGCCTGCGCGAAGGTCCTGGTGGGCGTCTGGCACCGCCCAGATGCTTCCCGCCCCGTCTCGTTCGAAGCTCGGCTACCTGAGCATGCTGCGTTTTCCAAGACACATCTCTTGATCTTCATATTGTGACAACCACACAGGGGAAGGCACGTCAGCGTTCTTAGCGTGATTGCTGGCACAAAGCGTGAGTGTGGTCAAAGTTTCCTTCGTTCCGTTTCCTCCGGCGTCTTCACCACTTCACTTCAGCCCCCACGCCCGCCCTGTGACGCGCCCGCCTCTCCCTAGGCAGCAGCCCTGTTCCTCGGAGCAGAGCGGTCAGTTTGCTTGATCCTGAAGCGATGCGATCGCAGATGAGCCGTGAACCAGATCCTCAGGTGAACTTGAGCATTAGCCAGATGCGTAGGAAGTAGAACCATGATCAGAGGGCCGCGTGCAGACGGAGGCGAGGCGCGCCGTGGTCGAGCCAGTGGGTGCTTCTCCCGCCCTCAGGTCATGGACAAGTATGGGGACTTCTATGGCCGGGACAGGATCAGCGAGCTGCTCGGCATGGACAAGGCCGCTCTGGACTTCAGCGACGCCCGGGAGAAGAAGAAGCCCAAGAAAGACAGCTCCCTGTCAGCCGTGTGAGTGTCCCTCCGCTCTGTCCTGGGGCCTCCGTGGGCGGGAGGAGCATCCGCGAACCCCCACTGGCGGGCGCCTCAGTCCCGGCCCCACACTGCCTTCCGGGGACCAGGGAGGCTCAGGCTCCACGATGTATTCCTCTGGGTCTTTTGAGCTGTGGGGTGACTGGACTTTTTCTCTTAATTTTTGAAGGTGCCTTTTTCATTATTTACGTAAATCCAAAAAAGGTTATACTCTTTATTTAATTTGCCTTTTCTTTCCTTAAATGCCACTTAAGTCAAAGTAAAACATATGCAAAAGTACGGCTGATGACTATATGCTCTGGTGCTTCTCTTTTGAAGTTAATTAAGTTTTGAAAAAAGAAACTATGTAGCCCTTTTGCTAGCCAAGTTCAAAGTTCATATTCTTTTATTTAACTAGCAAAGACTTTATACATCTGAAATACTATGCTGCTGTATTGTTATTTGGAAAGTCTACTTTAAAATTAGGTACCTTTAATATTCCGTTGCATGGAACAATTTAACTAGAAAGATGTAAACCAGTTGAATTGAATTCACCTAAGATTAAATTTCCCACCCACATGCGTGCACACACACACACACACACACACACACACGTGTAGTTTGAGTGTATATGTATACACATTATCTATTTTGCAAATTCAAGTAACTGTAAATTTGGAGTAAATGTAAAACATACATGCTTTTAAAAGTGTAATTTTTAAAAATTGTAACCATGTAACAATTTTTAAAAAATCATAATAGTTCTCTTAAAAACATGTCAGCCTTTCATGTGTGTATATATTGTCTCAGTCAATTGGGGATGCAGTGATTATTTTGAAAGCATATATATTCGAGGTTCTATAAAACAATATTACTTTGTCTTAGATAAATATTTTAGCGAGCATTAGAAAAAGTATTTTGGCTGGCCTTTCTTTGGTCACATATTTTTTATGTATCTGAATACTTGTTAGAGCTACTTGGGTCTTTAAAAATGATGAATGCTGTGCGCCCAGTTGAAGAGCAGTTACACAAGCAAATGTATGGCAGAAGCTCTGACTTTAGATCCAGAATATTTCTTGGATATTTTGAGAATGCAAGTGTGGCACTTACAGACTATGTCACTGTGTGTGAGATGGAGCAGGGGACAGTCCTCAGGAACTCGGGCCAGGCGGCAGAACGTCACCTGGAACGGGGACTGTGGCGTGAGCGGTGGGACTTTTCTACCAGTGCGTTCAGACCCCTGATGAGCTTTGCGATGGAAACACTGTTACTGAATTGTGCACTTTCCATGGTCGTATTTGTGACTCTAGAAAATAGGTTCAAAAAAAATCAAAGGAAACTTTAGACTTTTATTTATATGAACAAAAAATTTAAATTAGTGGAATTTTCCACTTATGATTGCAAGTTTGACCTGTAGGAAAGCACCAAAAAATTAATGTGGGGTTTATTAATATGTTTAAATATGGATAATAAAATTAGATGGATAAACATCTAGTAAATGATGTACATTACTAGGAAACATTAACTGCAGTGTCCTTGTATTAAAGTAGTTAGAAGGATCAAGTTTTAAAAGATTATCTAGTTCCTAAATGAATAGTATCTTAATACAAGGAAGAGTTGTGTGTCTACTTGTGTATGCATTTATTTATCAATCAAACATATAGGGCTCGCTATGTGCACATTTAAATAGGTGGCCAGCTCGACTCCTGTGGGTCGAACAGCTGCAGCAGCCGGAACACCTGCTTCGTCATTCGTGTCTTTGTGGTTGGGGATGCGGGGGTTCATATCTCATAACCATCCAGAGAAACTCCTCCGCTTCCGGCTTCCAGCCTCCCCCAAGCCAAGCCCTGTGGCCAGGATGCCCCGCCCCGGTTGGCCCAGACCAGCCCTGGCTGTGGTCAGTCCCAGCGGTCTGCCACCACCCACCCCCACATGTCACTGTGCACCACACAGAAGACGTGCCACTTAATGATGCCGACAGCAGACTGGTCACCTGATGGGTGGTTGGGACGGGAAACAACTCATCAGAAGAATAAGTTTTTAGATGAAGCAAGTAACTACCATGGGAAATTCAGACATCCTGATGTAAACCCTTATTTTGTTTTAGATTGCTTTCGTGAAAAATAATCATGCTGTTCTGCAAATTGTCCAATTATTTTTTTTATCATCTTTCTTTTTCATTTAAAGAAAAATTATTTCGAAACCCATTGTAAATATTCATACAACTTTAATAAAACACGTTCTTTAATAATGAAATTAATTATTTCTCAAAGACAACTTAATTTTCACAATAAAAAATTCTAGGCTGAGCTAAATTAAACCTTAACTGCTGGGGGAGGTGCGTGCTGAGGGTTCAGCTCAGATTAGCGACAGCCTGTCCGAGCTCTTACATGTCAAGACGAGCCCCATTAAGAGAAACGATTAAAGGAGAAATTAAAGACTGAAATAGCAAGTCTAGAGAAGGCCTTTTGAAAATAATACTAACATTATAGTTTATTATATTTTTTCTCATACCAGTTATCTGGAATATTGGAAAGGCTGACAAAGTTATCAAAATTTCCAGCCTGTATCAGTGGCAAATTAAAAAAAAAGAAAATGAAACAGTATGTTTTAATATATGTGCATTTTAATCTGCAAAGATCATGCTTATTTATGTTCAGATTTATTTGTTCCACATTTATTCATGCAGACATTCAGTGTGTGGGACGATGCGCTCGCTGCTGGCGCATTTGCAGACGAGTGAGCGAGGCATGACACACGCACACGTCCCTGCAGCTAGGACATCGTGGGGGTGACAGGAGTTGGGGGGCGGGGCAAATTCCTTCCTGGGTAGAGAAGGTGAGGTTTCTGAAGACAAAAGGAAACCAAAACAAAATGAAAAGGCCCTTTTACTGACAAAATCAGCATAGTTGTAAAATCCCTGTGGACGTTCATGCAAGTTTTCATTAGCTGAAGTAAAAATTGCTCTGTTGGAATGGAGTCACAATGTGCAATGCAAATTGGTGAGAAAACTATGTGCTCACGTGTTCATCAATTTAGTTCCATTTCGGGAATAATTGTCACATTCAAAGTGAGTTGACCTTACAGTTAATGTAGGAAAAGTGAAAAAGACAGGACTTTTCTTAAATAACAGAGGACCAGAAGACAAGGGTGGTGATGTTTTGTTTTGTTTGTTTCCTGCTGGAAAAGCCTCACAGGGGTTGGAGCCGCAGGTTCCAGGGGGCTCCGAGCGCTTCCCGTGGCCCCTGGGCCAGGGCTGACGCCCGGATGCGGGCGGCTCCCTCAGGGTGCGGCTGTGTGAGTCCCGCCTCTGCCTCTGTCGTTGCAGGCTGAGCTCCATCGACGTGAAGTATCAGATGTGGAAGCTCGGGGTCGTCTTCACCGACAACGTAAGCCGGTGCCGCCCGCAGACGCAGCTCTGCCTGGGGCCGTCCGGGGGGCTCCGGCGGGTGGGGGAGGGGCTCCAGCAGGTGGGGGCGGGTACTTAAGAAAGTTGTTCAAACATTAGTCCATTTAATCAGACCACGGCTGGGAAAGACCATGAAAAATATCATTGATCAACCCACCTCACATTCCGTTTCTTTCAGTAGCTGAAAAAGGAAAATGAAAACATATGTACATGAGAAAGAGAAACTGAGATGCAAATTTATGCGCATTTTCATTTAGGTTTCACTTGGGCAATGGTGCACTTCAGTGTTTTGTAGATATTAAAAAAAGTTCTAAATACATAAAAAGAAATTTAAAACATTAATAGCGATAACTTTGTTTCCTCTAAATTAAATGCATTAAATTATTGTGTTCTTTTACAAAATTGGTCCTTCTTTTACTAAAGGGACTAAATGCCTATGAAATAAACATAGGACCTGAGTACATGAAATTAATGAAAAAAACCACCAGCTACTAAAAGCCACCAGCCGTCAAGGGCAGACGATCACATTCGACACTCCTGGCTTGCTCAAAAGCTTCCACAGTTTTTATTCTTAGAATTTTCAGCTTAAATAGTTGTTATGATAAATTGTTTTTATGCTTCCATTTGATGGCCATGGGAGGTTGCTGGAGAAAATCACGGACTTGGCTGAATAGGTCAAGTACGAGTTTTGCTGTCGGACCTCAGCCTGTCCCCTCATCACCGCCACTCACTTCTCTGCCACCCCCTCCCCACACCCGTGAGTAGGAAGGGCTGTCCAGCCTGCTGTTCCGGCCTCTGAGCTTGTCCACATGCAGCGCGGTTAATCTCTAAGTCTCTCTCTAACGTTCGCATTGGATTCTATAGTGGACACGAGTCCATCCTCCTAAAGACCCATGACACCCCAAATTCTCCTGCTCCCCCCTCACCCAGCCATGAGCCCAGAATGCTGGGGATCTTAGAGACCCTCCGATGAGCTCAAAACCAAGTCTTGTGAGTCTTTTTCTGAACTGTCACCCATTAATAATGTGTCCTGCGGCTGATTTCTTCTCCAGCAGTGGAAGCAATGCCGTTGGCTAAAAAGGAGCCCCGATTACATCATTATATAGCATGTGACGTACAACGTTATATAGCATGTGACGTCATATGATGTACCTTAGAGGATAAAGGAAACGGAGTGACGATAAGTCAGAGCAGCTTTGACAGTAGTCACGCGCTCTGTCCCCTGACACACTTGTCCCCATTTCATCCTGACAGTCCTTCCTCTACCTTGCCTGGTACATGACCATGTCTGTTCTCGGACACTTTAACAACTTTTTTTTTGCTGCTCATCTTCTTGACATCGCGATGGGGTTCAAGACGCTGAGAACCATCTTGTCATCGGTAACTCACAATGGCAAACAGGTAAGAGCTTGTCTTTCTTTTCCTCCTGCAAAAACTAGGCAACAAGTATAATAACAAAAAACCAGACCTCAAACGGCAACGTACAGTCTTAAGGATTTTTTTGAACAGAGGATTTTTACTTTTTCTCATAAATTATGAAGATTAGTAGTTTGAACCTGCATTCAAGGCTTGGTTGACTGACTCGCTATGCGATTTTGGACAAATCATTTAACATTTTAAAATCTCATCTCTGTCACTTTGTTAAGTACGATAACACCTGCCTGATCAGGTTTTTGCGACGCTTAAATGCAGCGTGCTCGCGGAAGTCCCAGCTCAGCCTGGCCCACCTGGTGCTCGTCACGTAAGGAAACACGAGTGCCACATTCCCGATCGAATGCAGTACCTTAAAACTGGATATTCACGTGATCTTTTCTCCACTTTTAAACTGGATGAAAAGAGTAAGAATGTTTTGTACTCAGCAAGGTCATACTTACGCGGAGGAAAACTGGCTTCGTGCCAGATAATCAATTTATGTTCTAAGGGGACCCAAGTGCAATGTTAAAACTTTTGTTATTAATAAAACTGTTTTAGAAGCCCACATGTATTGATCCGTTATCGATCAGGTGTCCACGGGGCGACACATTCTGCGTTGGCCACGTTAGCGGAGCCTTCCTTTCTCAGCATCTCGTGACCCAGCGTGTGTTAAGTGGCTCCCTCCAAGTCTTGAGCTGTGTCCACAGTAAACTCACGTTACCACGATTCTTGGTTTTCTAAACTTCAGCACACTTTTCTTACATTTGTCATTTTAGTTTCCAAACCTGTGTATGATGTGCATGGCCCATGGTGGGTCCAGTGACAAAAAGTGATTCAGTCATCAGTTAGGAAATTGGTTTTAAGCTCCTAATAGGTTTCAAGAACTGGAGGTGCTAAGTCTATCGTGTAATGTCACACGGAAGGTCCGGCACTACTTTAACCTCTAAACTTTTGTTATGATTATTCCTTTTGAAGTATCAATTTTTCATTTGTAGAAATATAGAGATCTTAATAGTTCTAAGTAAACATACAGAAATTTATAGCGGCTTTATACTTAACTTACAAAAGTAAATTAAGGCCTCTATTGAGATAATATGTTTTCTCAGGATAATTATAAAGTGATTTTTAAAAGACTTAACATATGAACAAAGGGTTGTGTTGTTACTGGAGAAAGTGACATAAAAATAGTGTATTTAGAATTTCTGTGACATAATCAGAAATATATTTTTACCAACTTGGTGAAAGTCATGTTTTTAACACATACATATTCTATAAAAGTATAGTTTGGAATTAAAGAAAGAATGTAGAGAGCTGAAAAAAGACCTTTTAAACGGTGACATTTAATTTTACATTAAATGTATATTTAGACACCATTAAAGTGTCTTTCGTTTTGATCATTGCTTTATATTAACAAAGCAAGACTCCTCAGTTTTACTCTTTAGTTTTATTTTTAAAATAGTTGTATTACACGTTATTGACAATTGTGTATTTCCAGGTGTTAGAAGCAATATAAATTCCTGTTTAGTTTTAAGATGTGGACCCCTCTTTCTATCATTACAAAAATGAGTTAGCTTTAATTAGGAATGTAAGTAATTTAAAGGAAGTAGAACTTATAAAAAGACAAATTAATGTAGCATCTGCGGCCAAATATTTAGATGTTAGAAAAATGAACATTTTAATATCACTTTGGACGTGAAATTAAACGCGTTTATTTATGTTCCTGCTATAGTATGCATTCATTAGCCAGTTAAGCAGTCAAGTTTTACATAAAATAGTCTCCACCTTGATAAAATAAAGAGAATATGAAAACAAATTTCCCCACTGGGCAGCACAAAAGGTCTGTGGGGTAAGGACCCCGTTAGCTTCGCGTCGTAAACCCAGCTTTGCGTTCCGCACGGACGCCATGCGGCCTCGTGTTTCTAATACTAGCTCAATGTCACGTTGCTTTCCAGCTGGTATTAACCGTGGGCTTGTTAGCTGTGGTCGTGTACCTGTATACTGTTGTGGCGTTCAATTTTTTCCGAAAATTCTACAATAAAAGTGAAGACGGAGATACGCCAGACATGAAGTGTGACGATATGCTAACGGTGAGTTCACACGCTTTGGTCTCACGGGAATGGAAAAAATGCACCTACTTCTTTAAGTCTTTTGCATAGTTATTCTTTAACGGTGCACAGTAGAAAGTCTGTGCCCAGTAAGCAGTTGTGTCGCTCTTTAAAGAATCGACAGTTTTCATTTTTTTGGTGAAACACAAAGGATCTTTTCTGCTGGCATGACAAGCACAATTCCTGAGCCAGGCAGTGAGGACGAGAAGGTCTAATGTGGCTCCTCGCCTGTGGCTCGTATGCCCCAGGGGAACGTCTCAAAGCCGTAGTCCCTTGTTTAACTTAATAACTTTAGGTGAAGTTAATAAAGTCCAAAATATATTTTTTCCAATTTTTTAAACACCTTTATTTTCCATACTGGTATAAATAAATCAGTGTGAAAGGATCAATGGAGATAGAAAATCACCAGTAGACAAACTCCTTGGTAATAATTGTCATAAGCACCAGTGAAAGCACAATGAGAAATGATGTTTGTGCAACCTCGAAGTACCTCCCCACAAGATATTTATTAAATACAAACAGAAAAATCGTCACTTTACAGTGAAGAAACCTGGCAGACACATGTTAACGTCACAAGTAACAAGACAAATCGACATCAGTGATACGATGCCCTTTCTGTGATATTCTTGCCACAAATACATAACCTCAGCACAATCATGAGAAAACACTAGATGAGCTCAAATTAAGGATCTTTCTACAAAATAATTGGCCAAAAAAATAAAACCAAAAACATTGAGAAACTTTCATAGATTAGAGAAGATTAAGAAAACATGATAACTAAATGCAACGTGGAGTCCTGGATTAGTTCCTGGACCCGAAAAATGACATCAGTGGATAAAACTTGTGACATTCAAATAAGGTCTGTATAATAGTTAATAATATTGTATCAGTGTCACTTCTTTAGTTCTGAAAGGAACTGATGGAAACAATGTAAACAATACAGAAAAGTCTACTTAATATATCGCCATAAACTAACAATGCAAACCTGAGTTAAGCAAAAGACTTGCTCCTTTACTAAAACTGAATATTTTAAAATATAATTTTTTTTTATTTTGGAAACTATTTTATTTTATCAAAGTAAACTAAACAGTTTTCCTTTATTGCATCATTTCCTCCTCAACTAAATGTATAGCAGGCATTTTTTGACAGTGGTGAATTTATTTATTGCAACAAAACAAAGATAACTGCCTGTGATTCAAAATCTAAACAGCTCCAGTTTTGTCTGTGGCTAGAGTATCTGTCATGGTGTAGCTGACTTTGGGCTAGCCTCTGCTTGCTTAGATCTTGTTTGACATACTCGATAATGGAATATTTTGATTTACAAAATATATCTCTTAAAAGAACTGTTTTTGCTTTTCTATTGAGTGGCCTAAATCACCTTCCTAGTCTAGGTTTTAAAATCAACAGATGTTAAAGCTTTCATGTTGCTTCATCACTGTTCCCTCACCTGCCTTCCTCATGTTGGCAAATCGGGTGTGACCACACATGAGATCTTAGACTAAGAAGGGAAGTTAGACCAAGTACGTACCTCCAGCTGGAAAGAGATGGCTGGCTCCTTTGCGAGACGCCTGCATAGTTGGGGTTGGTAGTAAAGTAAGTAAAAGAGACTGACATAACTATACTCAAGTTACTCTAGAAAAGTAAACATCCTGAAAGAGTAATGAGAGAGAACTAATACTATAAAGACTAGTAATTAAGACAGTTTTTGTACCATAGCATGACAGAATTGTCTAGAAATAGATTCAGATACATACGGAAATTGAAAATATGATGAAAGTGGCTTTTTAAACATGAAATGAAAAATAATTCAATAAATGGTATTGGTACCATGGACACACACACATGGGGAAAACAGGTAAAAATGGATATCAGCCTAGTTCTTTAAAGCAAGATAAATTAAGAATGGAACAAATATTTCAGTATATAAAACAGAAACAATAAAAGTTAGAACAGAATTTGACCCTTGAACTAATAACGACAGTAACAGGTGGTGGGAGCAGATGCGACCTTCGACCTCTCCTATGACAGGGGCCCCTGCAGGGTGGCGGTGTCCCAGCGGGAGTCATACCCGACCTAGTCAGGCCGTCCCATGCGTGGCACCCGTAGGTGGCCGTGTGTGACGCTTGCTCGCGTGTGTCCGCTGACGGATGAGCCGTGCTCTGTGTGAGCAGAAGATGGGCTGGGAGGGCGCCCGCAGGGTGGAGTGCAGGGTGGGGTGCAGGGTGGGGTGCAGGGTGGGGCGCCGGGCGGGGGTGAGCCTCCGGCGGGGGGAGGGAGGGCGGCCTGGCGACGCCCCCGCGGGCTCTGGGCTGAGCGCCAGCCAGGGGTTGCTCCGGTCGAGGAGTTTCTGTCCCTGTGGGCGAGAGCGGCTGGCTCTGCATGGGGTGACACCCGTGCACATGGCTCTGTGCGGGGCGACACCCGGGCATGTGGCAGGGAGCGCGCCCCCGCCTTCACTGGGGAGGGCGGGGGCGCCCCACGTGCAGCCGGACGTTTCTTTCTTGCCAAAGCAAAGTCGCTTCCAGGACACCAGTCCCCTCTCGGCTCCTGGCTCGTCACAGCTGTGTGCTGCTGCCCTGACCCAGACCCAGACACGCCACCCAGCCAACCGTCCTCGAAGCTTCCACCTCGGTGGCCACATTGGCCGGATGGCCTTACTGTGTTAGGTCCAACACCGCTTCAAAGCTGCCTCCGCTCACGCTTGTGCCTCACGGTTTTGAAAAGCCAACCACATTTAAACGTCACTGGCCACTTCCCGTGACGCTCACGAAGTCAGAGGCTGGTGGCGACAAGTGGCGGGAGGACAGCCGCTGGGCGTGGGAGGCGGCAGGTTTAAGTTCTTTAATTCCGTTCCTGGAATCCTTGCTTTGTGCCGGCCCCTTCGCCTTGGTCCACGCCGCATTCTCACTGCGGTGGGTTTTCCTCACTCGTGCCGCCTCGTGTCCTCGCCACCCTGAGTTTCCACTGCCTGTGGCCTCCGGTGGTCTCACGTGGCTTCACGGTGTGTCTCGGGTCTTGAAGGGACCCTCGGGTTTCGCAGGGACGCGATTCCCCCGCAGTGCTCGTAACCTACAGCAGGTGGCGCTGTCGCCGCAGTTTTGCAGACTCCAATCCACGTTTGCATTTTTCTTTAGGAACCTGTTTACTTACTTATTTGGGATCATGGTGTTTTGAGCCTGGAAATCTAATTAAACCAGCAGCATCTTGATAGCATTTGGAGCTCTTCTGCAAAGAAGAGAAAGTGAAAAATGATATAAAGTTCTAAAGTCCAGGAAAAGCTCATCGTATGTAACTGGAGAGCCAGGGAGACTGACGCCACCTCTGAGGGGGGCTCGCGCCCTGAACCCCGCAGAGGGGCCGCCAGGGCCGCTCTGGAGACCCCAAGGCCCCCGGAGCCGGAAGCTGCAGCGGGGGTGTCAAGCCCGGCATGTTCTGGAAAAGGCTTTTCGTGTGGCCGAGAGAGAGCACGCCTCGGAGTGAGCTGTGAGGGTGACTGCTGCGACTCGGGTCTTACCCGACCTCCACCACAGGAGGCCCGTGTCTCCAGGGTGTTCTCGCTCTCGCTACTCCTTTTATTTTGGCCAAGATAAAGCTCTCCCAAGGGTCTCTAAGCCACCAGAAACCGGTCCTCGGGTTCCCGATGGCGTGTGACCGTGCCTGACCCCGGGGTGCAGCGCGCAGGAGACGGGAGGGGAAGCCACCAATCCTGAGAACGAACGACGTCCTCATCCCCGATCCCGCAGCACTAGCCGCCGCCTCCCCATCACTCGGGTCCTCTGAGCAAAGTCTGTCTTTCGTCACCCAGAACCACTCCCTCCCGCTCTCTTGCTCCCGTTCGTGGGGCCGAGGCTGTGGAAAGGGAGGCGGGCGAGAGCGTCCGGGTCCGGGGAGAAGGTCGGGGGCGTTGGCCGCCGCCTGCAGCCCGCCCAGCGGCCGTCTCTGGGTTCCGGGCGTTGCAGGGCCTGCGGGCGAGGGCGGAAAACCGGTCCCCAGGTCGTCACACACCCGGGGTCTTACTGAACCCAGACCATCGGGTCCACAGCTCCGTCTCTGCAGCCTGGCCAGCAGCCTGCTGCGGGGATGTGCTGGGACCCCTTCCTCCCACCGCTCGGAGCTGCCGCAGGGCGGGGGCAGCAGGAGACGGGGCTGCGGCCAGGAGAGGTGAGATGGCCGGCCAGAGGCCTGAGGAGACGGGACACCTGCTTCGCTGAGTTAGCCTCCGCCATGGCCTCGTCTCAGACTCCACACAAACGAAAAGCGCGGCGTCTCGAGGACGAACTCGCAGTCACCAGGCCCCTGAGAGCCAGCCACACGAGCCCGAGCACCTACGTCCGGCCCGGGCCCGGGTCTTTGTCACTACGGGAGAACGCTGCGTGGAGGCCGGACCGTGACACAGACGCCCTGGTCAGCGGGAACTGGCGAGAGGAGCCGGCGGGCTGGTTTCAGTCACCACGGGTCAGGCAGGCGGGGCCCGGAGAGGTGGGACGTTCAGGGCCGGGACCGGGAACTGCAGTGACTCGGCCGCCCAGAAGCGGCCGTGGGGAGCGCCAGCCCAGAGCCGGGGAGGCTGCGGGCCGGGGGCCACAGTCAGAGCCGGGATGGGTGGCTGCGTCCGCTCGCCAGGCGCACAGCGCAGCGGTGGCCCCGCCCGGGCCCCGCACGTGGCGGCAGCTCGGAGCAGCGCACACGGCTGACGCCTCCCCGGGGAGAAGCGCGTGCGGTGGGAGCGGTCCCGGCCGCATGTCCGGACCGAGCTCCGAGGGGCCAGGGCCACGTCCGGGCTTCTCTGAAGCGGCTGCCCTCGCGCTTGCCCTGCCGGAGCCGGGCTCGGCAGCCGGCCCGGGAGTCCGGCGTTCGCGTCTCTGGGCCACCTGTGGCCTGGGCTGGCGAGGGTGGCACCGCTCCCCTGGGCCGGACTGGCCGCCCCGCCGCTGAGCGGCACCTTACTCCGCCCCCGTCAAGTTCCGGGCGTCTGACCCAGGAAACT
The DNA here is from genome assembly GCA_028627145.1 of Eidolon dupreanum. NCBI lineage: Eukaryota > Metazoa > Chordata > Mammalia > Chiroptera > Pteropodidae > Eidolon > Eidolon dupreanum. Next base: position 14,685,030 of record CM053516.1, on the reverse strand, counting down.
GTATACTCAGCGTCTGTCAGGACGTCCGCTGTCGACCTGCGAGCGTTTTGGTGTCACCTGGCTGCCCGGTCTTTGCCTGCACTTCGTGCTGCTTAAGGTGACCTGAGAATCCGAGGCTATGGGTTGAGGCCTTGAGGTCTCATGGGAGCAGCTGGACCGTCGTGCACAGGTCACCACGGCAGAGGATCGTGTGGCCGGTGCCCCGAGCCCGGCTGGGCGCATGCTGGGCTCGCGGTGGCGCCTTCCTGTCCCAGGGCTTCCGCAGCGAGCTCTGGGCCCTCCCCGCCCCTTCCTCCCATCTTCCTCCTTTGTTCTAGATGGTGAAGCAGAGGAGCACTTCAGCTTCCCGTTCACGCGAGATAGGTGGCGGGGGCTGAGTGTTAAGTCGTTTTTAGCTTAATTCCTAAGGTTCCATCTCGTTGCACATCGGGTTTTACTTTCCCATGTCTGCTGTGCTCCAAAAAACGAGCGGTGTCCTTACATACAGTTTGTGGCTCTTCGTGTGATCTCAGAGGGTCCCCTGTCAGATGCTAAGTGGGGTCTGTTTCGTTTTCTGTGTGGTGTGGCAGAGCGCGTGGGCAGCAGACAGTGGAGTGTGGGCCGAGTGTGCGTTGCAGCCCAGACACCGAACCGCGGCGGGTGGGCGGTGGGCGGTGGGGCAGGCAGTGGGCAGTGGGGCGGGGCGGGCGACAGGGTGAGCAGCGGGCGGCAGGCGGCGGGAGGCGGGAGTAGGCACTCAGGGCGCCCGGGTGCGTGTGGGGCCGCATGAGAGCCTGGGGCATGCGAGCACAGGAGCGTGTGTGTGGCTCCACATGGTGACGCTGTTTGTCCCCGCCAGTGCTACATGTTCCACATGTACGTCGGGGTTCGTGCTGGAGGGGGCATCGGGGACGAAATCGAGGACCCCGCGGGCGACGAGTACGAGATCTACCGCATCATCTTCGACATCACCTTCTTCTTCTTTGTGATCATCATCCTCTTGGCCATAATACAAGGTGAGCGCCGTCCTCGCTGAAGCCAGGGGACCCGGGTGTTCCCCCAACCCGGGCAGGGGGCAGGAGCGCAGGCACTTTCCACAGAGCCAAACCGCTTGTCCTTGAGTCTGTCTCCACCTGAATCTGTGGAGGGGACGCTCGGGGCCGGGCCGAGGACGCGGGTCTCTGGCCTCCTCGCAGGCAGCGCGACGAGAGGCTTCCGCACGTTGGTGCCCAGCCCGTTCCCATGGGCCCCCTGCCGCGGCCGGGACAGCTGCTCAGCCCCTTCGGGTCTGTCGAGTGGAAGGTGGTTCGATCTGAGCCCTGGCGCTGTTGAAAAGCTTTTCCTTTTTTCCTTAAATGAAGCCCAATCAGTGAGCGCTGTGGAGTGACGTGACTCACAGGCCGGGGAAGCAAGCAGGGGTCCGGGTGCGCTCGACGTGCGGGCGGAACCAGCCCGGGCCCAGCCGCGCTGGCCGCCCGACCCGCCGCGGCTCCCGTCAGCCCCAGGACACGTGGAGTCGCTGCTGTGCCCCCTCGGAAAAGCGCACGTTATCTTTCTCTGCTTACATGTGTCTGCTCACGTGTCGACCAGTGCGGTGTCATCTCTAAGTCATTTTTCTGTAGAGTGCGTGAGCAGACTTCAGGAGCGTCGTCATCGGGTGTGACAGTGGCGTGTTTCGTCAGCGGGCAGTCACGTCACTCGGAAGCGGGTGTGCGGCCACCTGGCCGCGAAGCCGCGTGGCGTGGCTCGTGTCTGGCTGCCGCCGTCGAGGACACCGGGGCCACTCACGAGGACCTTGTGGAAAGTGACTCGCGGCCACCTCCCGCGGTTATTACGGCCATGCCGGACCGCAGTGGGGCCTGGGAGCCCGGTCCGCGAGTTTTCTGCGCTCTGCAGCCTGAGGCCCGGCCGCTGTTGCTCAGCGTGAAGCGGGCGGTAGCGTGTGGTCTCGGTGCCACGGCCACTCGAGGTCCTGCCCTGTCACCTGGCTTCCAGCCCGTTTCGGGGTGTGCCAGCCCCTCGCCACAGGGAACACGCAGCCCTGGCCGCGCCTCGGGCGCCCACGGCTCCGTGTCCCGAGCTCTCCCCGCGGTGGCTGCACAGTTTCCGCCTTTGGGACGGGAGCCAGGGCTGTGACTTAGTTGTGATTCTCTGGTCGCTGAAGAGTAAATCCTGTCTCTAACACCAGGTTTAATTATTGACGCTTTCGGAGAACTCAGAGACCAGCAGGAGCAAGTGAAAGAGGACATGGAGGTGAGTGTCCGTAGTTGCCGTGCGCACTTTCCTGACCATGTGTCAGAGCGTCCTGAACGTGGGGGAAGCGGGAAGGACGCAGGCATGGCCTCGTCCGTCCCCGTTCCAGCAGAGCGCGTCCGGAGCGGTGCGCGAGGCTGGACCCGTGGGGCCTGGGCGCGAGCAGGCGGGCGGTCCTCCGTCCACCGCCGAGCAGCAGCCGGCGCTGTGGGCCCAGGGCCATGTGGGGCCCTCACGGGGTGCCCTGGAAGCTGCGGTCTCGGGGTGGGACCTGACTTCCTCTTGGGTGGTCAGGGGGGCTCCTGGCAGCAGGGACCCCAAGCCGAGGCCCGGAGGTTGCAGAAGTTGGGGTTGGAGAAGGAGCAGGTAGACCAGGCAGCCCGCCCGGTGCCCAGGGCTCCGTTCATGCTGGAGTCTGTGAATGTCGCCACCTGGGGTCAGGCCTGCCAGGACCCGGGACGGGAGTCTGCGGGTCTGTCCTCGGAGGCTCCAGTGGTTCGGGACGAAGTGTCATGTCCCAGTGGGGCGGCTGGAGGCCCGAAACGCATCTGAGAAACTGACGGGGTGACTCACGGGCTTCGGGACATGAGAAGGGCGTCAGCAGGGCAGCAAGGCGGACGGACGTACATTTTGGCAGCTGACTTTGGTCTAAAATACGGCGGGAATGAGGAACTGCAAGGCCGGGGCCAGGGAGGTGCCGTCAGCGTCTCATGGGTCGGGGACCGTGTGGTGTGTGCCCAGACGCCCCGAGGGGGCGGGAGCCGGACAGATGCAGCCTCGTGGTGCAGCCGGCGTGAGGGGGCTTGGGGTCACCCCATGTGGAGGACGAAGCGTGCGGAGCGGGGAGGGCCGAGCCCCAGGATTCTGGCCTGGGCCACGAGGTGGCAGCTCGGTGACAGCCAGAGGGATGAGAGGTGACCCGGAGGAAGGACAGGCACCTGTGCAGGGCTGTTGGGTGTGACCCAGTCGGCCAGGAGGCTGTGAGCAGTGGGCCGGCTGACGGCTGCCCATGGCCGCAAGGCAGAGAATTCCGTAGGCCACTGTGATCGTCTGGATTCGGGCCCTAGAATCTCGGCACCGCACGCACGCCGCCAGCCGTGCCGAACAGCTTCTGATTCGCAGGGACGGTGGGTGTCCCAAGTCCCATGGGGACAGCAGCCCCCGGGCCCGTGTGGGTCACTGCCGTAGCAGGTGACAGGAGTCAGTGCAGCTCTCAAGGCAGTGTGTAGAGGGAGGAGCCTGGGACGAGGCAGGGACGAGGCAGGGACGAGGCAAGGACGAGGCAGGGACGAGGCAGCGGGAGGAGCAGGCTCCTGGCCCTGGAAGTGACACCCGTCCGTGTCTGTCACGTGCTCTGCACGGTGCCTGGTGCCCAGCAGCCCCTCTGAACAGCCTGCAGCCCGTGGTCGATGGGCCCGTGGCAGGTCCCCTGCGCCTCCCCCTGGCAGTCAGAGCTGGTCTCGGTGGGAACCCGTCTGCGGCCTCGCCGGGTGCACGTCCCTCCTGCCTAGTCCGTGGCAGTCGGTGTCACGAGGGGGGGTGTCCTCAGAGCCTGCACCTCCGCAGGCCGGAGCAAACAAGGGTGAGGCGCTGCTTTTGGCCGTCAGCGTCCCCCTCCCTCTCTGCACCTGCTGCTTGCCGCTGGCACCTGTGTCCTGTAAGCGGCAGCAGATACACGTGGCCATGGTGACACCGAGGTGACACTCAGCCCTCCGCGGTGACCCTTTGTCATGCTGAGCAACACGCAGCTGCCCAGGTGGCGACTTGTGTTCTTCTGTTCCGCTTGTTCCACCTTTGCACCCTCTTTGTCTTCCAGACCAAATGCTTCATCTGCGGCATAGGCAACGATTACTTCGACACGGTGCCGCACGGCTTCGAAACCCACACCTTGCAGGAACACAACTTGGCCAATTACCTGTGAGTGTGCGGGTCCCCGACGTCCAGCCCCTGCCCGCACCCGGGCCCCACGTCAGGCTGGAGAAGCGGGGAGGGAGCGCCCGCTTCCCTCCGCATGAGTGGCCTCCGGCTCCATGCCTCTGAGAGAGAGGCCCGGAGCAGCGGCCCCTCCTGGGAACGACCCTTCCAGAGCGTGACCTGGGAGGTGGACAGGGCAGGCAGTGAGCTGAGCCATCGGGGCGCCCGGCTGCCTCCCTGTTTCGATGGGGACCCCCCGCTGATCCCGAGGGACGTGGGGCTTTGGGGACCTCCACCCTTCTGAGGACTCACATCTCGTAGGCGCCATTGGAAACTTGATTAAACGTTGTTTCTTTTTTTTTAATACATGGAAATCTGGCTATTGCATAGGACTAGCCCAATCTGCAGTTTAGTAAAATATTATTCTTAGTTTCCGACCCAATTTTAATATTAGAACAGGAGATACATTTTGGCCAAAAAGAAAAAAAAAAAAGAAAAAAAAAGGTGGGCCTTGGAATCCACAGCTGTGTGACGTTAGCAGGTTTTTTTCGATGGGAACCATGACTCCGTCCCCGTGAGTAACACGGCCATGGCCACAGGTGACGTCAGCACGGAGCAGCTCCCAGGAGGCGTACCTCGACCTGTGCACACATTTTAGCTCCTTTGAAAAAATATTTTGAAAGGTTCAACCTCTGGTCCCCACATCCTGTCGTGCCCCCCCGTGTTGACCCTTGTCCTTGCTCTGCCGTCAGCGGGAGTGGTCGGCCCGCAGCAGGGTGGGACACAGCGGGTGTGCCGATGGCCCGCACGCCCGTTCCGACCACCGCTCCCTCTGTCTCCGCAGGTTTTTCCTGATGTATCTCATAAACAAGGACGAAACCGAGCACACGGGGCAGGTAGGTAAATGGCGCCATCTCCTGAGAGGAGAGAATCCGGACACGTCGGAACAACGCGTGTGCATTACACGTTAAGATGTAGAGTTGCTTTTAGATATCAGAGAATACAGAATTTCTGCTCTCCTGGATGAGTGCGCAATGATCGCCTTTGTAGAAAAGTAAACATGCCCATAAAAACAAACTCTTAGTAACTGAGGATGCTGGTTGCAGTTTCTGTCATTATAATGTCCTCAATTCCTTAATTGGATAGCAGATGATTTCAAACAATTTCAACCCACAGTACTATGGTCAGTGAAAATTAACTGCATGTTAAATGTCTTAGATTTTTCTTAGGCTATTTGAAATTCTCTCTCCACAAAATTGACTTCTAATTTTTAATGGTTTGAATGTGGAGGATACAATTAATAATAATATATTTAAAAGAACTCTCAAAAAGAGATACCACAAAGAGGTTTTTTATCATTATTACAGTACAGTCAGGGTGGAGGGTGATTGTCTGCTAGAAGTAAGCAAGGCTTGTGTGGTTAGGGCTTCCCCAGTGACATCTGTGCATCTGTGTAATTACACGGTCATGTGCGCATATGTGGTGCATGTAACGACAAACGTGAGTTTCTACCTTATATTTTGTGGGAACACACGTTAGGGAAAGACGTGCTGTTAATACATTTCCTTTCCTTTTGCAGGAGTCTTATGTCTGGAAGATGTATCAAGAAAGATGCTGGGAGTTCTTCCCAGCGGGGGACTGTTTCCGGAAACAGTATGAAGACCAGCTCAATTAACTCAGACGCAGATGGCCTCTGAACCCCCTCTTTCCCCCTCGCTCCCCCTCTCTCCCCTTCTTTCTCTCCTTCTCTCTCCCTCTCTTTTTCCCCCTTCCTCTCTCCTTCTCTCTTTACCCCTTTTCTCTCTCTCTCTGGCTCTGACTCTCCATCTCTCTGACTCTCTGAGTCTCTCAGTTTCTCTGCACCCTGCTGATTCTGTGACCCGCCGGTGTTAACACGCGTTCTGGGAACAGTGAAGCTGCTTCCAAGACCTGACTGAGCTCCCCCACCTTGTGTATTTTCTTTGAGAATAAGGACTGAAGAATAATCTAAACTCATACACAGACAACATAGGAACTGTGGAAAGAAAGCCATGCTGGACACCCGATCGTAACGTGGGCAGACGTCCTTTCGAGACGTCGGGAGTCTCCTGACGGACGGGATGTCCACAGAGAAGCGGCCGCTGCTCCCACCGGCCTCTCCGTCCTCCTGCCCGGGGAGGGGCCCCGAGGGACCCTCAGCCCGTCACAGCTCGCCGTGGCCACCGGAGGGAAATAGTGCCTTACTACATGTGGGTTGAGCTATGCAGAAGATAACGTGCACGAAAAACATCTTTATTTTCTTTATGTCGACTTCTTTTTTTTTAGTTAGGTTGATTTTGTGAGTTTTTTTTTTCTTTATTCTTTTATTTTGGTGGGGGAGGGTAAGAAAAGCAGTCTGTGCACTTTTTAAAAAGACGGGCAGCCTGGCTCAGGACCAGGGGCTCCCCTCGTCCGCCCAGCTCATGTGCCCGCCCCACGCCCGCCCTCACCGCGTAGTGCTCCGATGCAACTCTATTAAACCTTTGTATGAAAACAAAGACTGCAAAAAACACACTTTCAAAAGAAATAACTCTTTGCATGTTTATTATGCAAGTTTAAACAAACAGAACCGTCAGAAGCAAACCGATCCACGTGAGAGGATGCTCACGATGACATTCGTAGTGTGAAACGCTGTGGGCTTACCGTCTGTTTGGAGCCAGTGTCGTCCACCACCGTGACCCATCGTGAACCTGACGTCGTCGTGGGCTTTTCTCTTTCTTTCCACCACCGTGACCAGCTGCTAATTAAGGACTTCTTGTCAGGCCATTTTTTAATATCAAAGCTGAAGCAATATCCATTCAGGGACTTCATCAGTTGCATCAGAAAACACGGATGATAAAATCAGTCACTCCATTTTGAGTCCTTTTATGTGTAATGCTAATCTTTACAAATAAAGAGGCAGAATTCAAAATGGAAGCAAGGTCATTTTGCAAACATTGGAGCTCTTTTATTACAAGTCTGCTTGTTAATTTTAGAATTGTAAAACTGCTCTGATTAAACTATTTAACTTACTTTCTCACCCTCTGCTTTCTCCACTTCGCTCGTAACTCGGATGCGTCCTGACATACTGAGCACGTAGCGGGAGAAGGTCCAGGGCAACCAACCGCCGTCCGAGCCTGCCACACCGTCAGGGCTCCTGCCCCAGGTTTGCCGCGTTTGTGGTTGTGGAGTCTCTGTGATACCAGTCATTCTGACTCACCCACCCCGCCCGGCCAGTCCCGTTTTGGGGTCATCCAGGTTTCTTGAGAACCACGAATGACAGGCACATCGCTATCGCCAAACCGTTCAGATTTTCCACAGCTCTCATTTTAGGAAGCTCAGGGCAAATCCGCTTCTCTGTAGTAACGGGGGTCTGTCTCCTGAGAGAGTATCAAAGAGAATGGCACGCTGGCCAGTGGCGTGTTAAAACACTCCAACGCTGAGGGACGTGTGAGCCGAGGGCTGCGCTGGGTGTGTCTGTCATTTTTCAGCTTATGGTTTTGCGTTTATCTTTTGGCATTATTTTTTGGGGGAGAAGGAATCTATTTGGCCACCCTGGGAGTTTCTGAGCCTACTCAGGGAGGTGAGCTCGCAGTCTGAGGAGTCTGAATAAAATAAATCAGGTCAGCTCCATAAAACATCAAAGAACACTGTGCCCTTTGCCAGGAAACACTGCAGAGGAAGCATACAATGGGGAGGAATAAATTTTTAGGACATAAAATCTCCTGACAGATTCAGGTCTTCAATTTATAATGCCGAGAGCCGAGTTCACAGGAAATGACAGAGCAGGGGAGAGGTGAGTGACGTCCCAGCTGTCCCATGGGTTTTGCAGACTCCTGTGGACTCTCCTGACTGCTGCTGTCCATCCCTGGGAGGTGACAGTGCTCAGGGAGAATGGGGAAGGGGGCTCCCCTCGGCCGGTGCACTTGAGGTGTCGGTGTTGGTGGAAGTGAAGGAGCGGGCCGGTCCCAGCACCCTTCCTCACCGTGGCGACGGTCAGAGGCGGACACCACACTCCCTTCCCAAGGCCTGCGAGGGCAGAGGGGCTTCTCGCGGGCCTCGTGAACGCCCCCACGAAATCTCGCGGGCGTCCCGCACGCATTCTGGCTCTGCACGTCTCTGGTTAAACTCAGGGCTGCCCGACTCAAACCCAAGAAATGTGATCCCTATAAAACCTTGTTACACAAAGCCAAACGTTCACAGCCGGTACAGTGTCTTCATATTTCCATGTCAGTACTTAACGGACACTTCTCTGCCATTCTTAGTTCATCTCTTCCCCTCCCCCTCGCTCATCCCAGAAACATCTCTCGATCCTTCTCAAAAAAAAAAAAAAAAAAAAAAAGTGTGAAGTTTCATAGTTGAAGGTGACATTCTCCTAATGCTCTGTGGCACTCGCTCCTTGCACCAAGGGTCATCATATTCATGTGCGGGAGACAGTTTGTTCTGAGCCACACAAAAACTCATTTAAAAGTCATATGGTAATGAAAATACTTTCTGCCTCATTATAAAAGCATATCTATGAAGATTATACATTTTTTCACTTTCTTACTTTACTGAGGAAATGTTCTTCTTTCTTAAGCTCCCGTTTTCTGGGTGACTTTACTAATAGGGCTCCCATGGCTGTAAAGGTCTTTGGGTGGCTGCTGTCACTGAGGTGAGTGCCTCACGTACTGTGAACACAGTAAAAGATAACTGGTAAAAACATATTTATTACCTTTACCGAAATGTTGAATTCATGTAAGCTTGATGTGGAAAAAGAGTAGACAGTTAGCCAGTCCTCAAATCATTCTGTAATTTCCTGTTGTGACGAGGGTGGCCTTCCTGTCACCTTATGATCACATTTCTGCCCAGCACTCTGAAATATCTGAGAAGGAAGTCTCTCGACCTTGGTACAAATGCATGGCTGGCGCCCTGGGATTTTTAATAGCCATAAGCAGAGGGGAAGGTTTTGGTGAATATCATCATTGTTCACCAACATCCCGCCCCTGCGGCCGGGGTCTCGGGGGGAATGAATAACTGCCTGAAAAATGCACCACCAAATAAAGAAACTGAGCTTCGGTTTTAGGCCAAAACTATAGGAGAAGCCTCAACCCGACATTTCACTTTAGTATCTACCCTATTCCCTTACGGAGTTCTATAGACTGTTTCACTGGTTTCCATAGCTATTCATAAGTTACTTTATTGTGGCTAAAAAATTCAGTTCCAGTTATAATATTCATCATGATTAGGAATTTGGATTCATATTTTCTCCTTAAAGACTGGCTATTGTCCGTTGAGGAAAGGTTTTCGGGGATCCAGGAACCCCACGTCTTAGCATGTCAGTGGTGTTTAATGGCGAAAGAGCATTGAATTTGCCTTTTCTGTCCATCGGCTCCCACACACCCACGACGTAACCCCACCCCCTTTACACGTCACAAAGTCTAGATTATCTTCCAGGAAACCTAGGGCCTTGATAGATGTGCCCTGCTTTTGCATTAAACATTGCTAAATGGGCCTTTGAATTTTTGTTTGTGGAGAAAAGCAGTAACTTTTTTATAGATCTGTTAACACACTGATGATAATGTGCATTGCCCTTAAATGAACAACCCTGTCATAACATATAAGCACAAACTGGAGAATTAATAATTTTTTTCAAAAGACCACCGAATCTGAAACTTTTTGCACATTATGATTTGGGTTACCTGTAGTTTTGAACTTAATGTTAGGTAGACCTAATATTTTATATATAAATTTAGAAAAACAGATGCAGATATGGGCAGATATAATGTCAAAAATCAAATAGCTGGGCTTACAATGATTAACACTCTTTAGTGGCAGAAAGACATACAGGAGATAGCTACTCAAGCTTTAATATCATGACCAAATGGCCCTCCTCTTACACGAAATGGAGATGAATGGAGCAGATGCCTTGGAAGATATTACAATTTAATAAAAATCCATAGCCAGATGGTTGCGTTTATTTATACTTTATTTATGTACATACAGAAGAAAAACAATTATCAAAGCAGTTTTTTTCATCAGTGAGAAAACTGGTAGAAACTCATCGTTTTATTTAAAGAGCATAAATCATGAAATGACTAAAAACGTCGTGAAAGCTAAGTTTAGAATGAGCTCAGGGAAAGTGCTACACACACAACAACAAATAATTTACATGCATACTGGGCATAACAGCGAGAAAGGACTGCTTCCTGTTTGCCCTGGCCAGTGGCCCCTGGCATCGTCCGAGCCTGGTTCTCCAGAATGTGGCCGGAGGCAGGGCTTCCGGGGGCAGCTGGGTGACAGGTGAGATCAAGGAAAGACACATCAGTGCCCGGTCACACGTGGGCCCTGGCCACACTCCGCCCTCAGCCCAGCAGGTCTGCAAGGGGAAATCGTGCCTCAGCCTAGTCCATGGGGGAGAGAAAGGACAGGGAGTAAATGTGTCACTTGCCTTCCCCAGGTCACAGTTCTCCCTGAGGCAGATCAAGTCCCCTCCAAACCCCCCACACACACCTGTGGGACTGAATCATCGGGGTCCCACTGGGAGCCCCCTCGCTACCGGATCCCAACCCTACAGCGGGCAGGTGGGTGACACCCAGAAGCAGGAGGAGGAGCCAGCACCCCAGGGAGCCGCCAGTCAGCCTGGCTGCACGCGAGGGCCAAGGGCAGGGCCCCACTGCCCAGGACGAGGGCCGGCCAGCCCCGGGCAGCAGAACCACGAGGCCCAAGGGAAGTCCTGGGAAGGAGGAAATCTTGGGAAGTGCTTGAGGTTTGGGCCTGACATGGGTGTCACTGTATCATTTTTCATTTGCTTTTTATATGTTTGAAATAGTTAATAATCAAAAATGAATGATAATGAAGAAGTCACTTCACAGCTTGGGGAGTGGGGCATGATGCCGGCGGGGCACGGGAAGGTCGGTCCTGTTGGCATTTACCGTCTTCCATTTTCTCCAGCACGGAGGATGGCGCAGTTAAGTACATGAATAAAAGCATAGATGTCTGCTCATCGAATGTGAAAGACACAAGTTCCAGATGGTGTTACAGGAAAAAAAGAAACATTCTGTTTTGCTCCAATAAATTATAACCATTTTTTAAAGTAATAGATTTTTCTCAGCTTTCTAATGCCTTTTCATACTTCTGCCCAACAGTAGACTGGACGAGCTTGGCAGGTAAAGTGCATCTAAGTAGAGGCTGTGTTGGAAATTTTCAGTATTTCCATAAAGGATACTCTCACCATAGGCACATACAATTATCTGGAAATTTATAAGTAATTCACGTTCCTAAGCCATACCCCAAATACTTCGATTTGGAAGGTCCGATAAGGCCAGGAAATCTGCATTTTAAATCACTATTCATTCTCCGCCAACGTACAGGACTGTACACAAGTAGTTCGCAACTACGGTTTAAGGAAGCATTAGTGATCTTACAGGCCCTACGATCCCGTGACTATTCGATGGTGACACAACGCATAGGCCTTCAAGTAGATGTGTTAGCACATCAGCCAGGGAGGCAGACAGCCCAGATTCCAGCCCCAGCACTAACACTCACTAGTGATGTACCTTTGGTAAACTTATTTAACCTGCATTGATGAATTCATTTAACCTGGCTAAAACTGTTACTTTGTCTGATACTTAATAGCAAAATTCTGAGCATCAAAGTTTATGGAAATGCTAAGAATCGAAAAATATAATTCAAAGTAAGGGACTTCATATTATTAACTTGCCCAAAGGAATAAAATGAGATTGTACAGGAGATAATCAGCACTCCTAAACCTAAAAATTTTCTAGAACTAAACACAGTTATCAGTTCATTGTACTCAAAATTGTAAAATTTAGTGCCTTAACTTCTGTGTCATTGCTTCATTAAGCAAATCTAAAATGTTGCATTTTTTTCTGTAATTCTTACAGTTTGATTTATTTCTATTTTATTCTGTGTGGTTGTAAAAGAGAATAAACTTTTATGTTTAGTGTCTGTGTAGATTTTGTGGTGGGTTATTTTACGGTTGCTATGTCTTCTCTGAGACAGTGTCAAAAAGAAAAACGGGTGTCAGCTTCTCAGGGCAACTGAGTCGTCCAGGTTCAAGGTTCACAGAGAAGTCAATCATTGCCCACTTGGTTTGAATTTCAACACTGGCTGTAATACTGGGTGAAGGGACCATTACAGAAAAACATACCAGCAAGATCACAGTTACAGGTCTATGTTAGGGGAAAGGCGAGGAGGTATGATTGATGACCTCCTTTCTTTCCAACCCTAATAAAAAAATTTAAGGCCAGAAGCCAGTTAGGAACTAGAAACCAGGAATAAAGACTTTGCCGCTTTCTCTTGTTTGCTATTATTGTGACCCCTGCCCCCCTTTGCCAGCTGAAATAAAAACTCTTAAAAGGAAAAAGATAAGAACATAGAACATATTTCAAAAAGAATGATAATTAAAATTGAACAGATCAACATTTGTGAGATGTAGCTAAAGGAGTATATAGAGGCAAATTTATAGCTTAAAAATGTTTATATTAGTAAAAAAGGAAAGGCTTAAAATCAATTGTATAGTTTTTATATTTAGAAGTTAGAATTTTTTTAAAAAAGGAAATTAAACCCAAGTAAATAGGAAATAAGATGGGAGCTAAAATCAACAAAATAAAAACAAACAAATGAAAATAGAGATTAACAAAGGCAATATTGGTTCTTTGAAAGGAATAAAAAAGTTTATAAATCCATAACGATACTATTTAAAAGTATTGAAACATGACTTACTAATATTAGGAATAAAAGAGAGGAATGATTACAGATAAGATAGATATTAACAGGATAATGAACAACTATATGGCAATCAATTTGGCAATTTAGAGTTTTTCTAAAACAAAAAGGACAGACTCCTGAACAACATGTCCCACACTAACAAGATGAGTTTAAAATGTGAGTAATCCTCAATATTTTGAAGTAATTGAATTTATCGAAAAGGTTTCTTCAAAGGTGACTTTACTGATGAAATATTTATAGTGTCTTTTTGTTATGGTTCCGAATATAATTGCATAAGGAGAGTCTTTTATGTAGTTCAAAGATGGTCAGCAACATCCCTGACCTCTGATTGTTCCTGGGGTGGGTGACAAAATGGTCCATGAGAAGCTTTTCTTTGGTGGATATGGGACATGATGTGGAGCATCTTGGAAATGAATCTCTCTGTCTCATCGGATCTGAACGACAGGCATTGAGCTCTGGCAGTTCAGGGTCATTTTGCTGCTGTGCGAGAAGGCAGTCCAGGGGTGACTAATGCAGAAGAGAGAGCCCCCGAGAAACAGAGCTGTCATCCTGACATCCTCATGAACTTCTGGCGAAACGTCACCAGAAGCCAGCGTCATCTTTCATTCATATGAAACAACAATGTATTCATTAAGCCAGTTTGAATTAGTTTTCTGTTACTTGCAATAAGAAATGTTCGAACCAATCCTACATTTGGACCCTATTTTAACTGCTAAACTTTAAAACGTTTTGATATATAATAAAGCAAGCCTGCCACCATCATTTATTACCCGAAACTCTCAATTTCTCTAACGCTTTAAATATTTCAGATAACGCTTTAAATAATATTCTCCAGTTTCAGAACTGGAACTGCCATTAGGGTTTAAGTTGTAACTTTGTTAAAATTATTTTAACAAAATAATTTCAAAGCAATTGGTAGACATGTTGAATTTCCGGTTTATTCATATTATTTTCTGTGACAATTTACCACAAACTGAGTGACTTGAGCAGAAATTTGTTGTTTCGGTTCTAGAGGCTGGAATTCCGAGGTCAGCCCTCCCCTGAGCTGTGAGGGAGCATCCGCCCACGTGTCTGCCCTGGTTTGCCTGCGACCGTGGCATCCTTTCTCTGGGCATCTTGGTCCACATTTCTGCTGTTTATGAAGACGCCCATCACATTGGGTTAAGTGAGCCTCATTTTAACTCATCTACCTCTGTAAAGACCCTTTCTCCACACAGAGCCACGTTCTGAGCTCCTGGGGGTTAGCGCGTTGGAAGGACACGATCCAGCTCATGAGGGCCCTGAGGTAATGAATCTGCATTTCTTCATGTAGATCAGAATTTCTCAAACCAATTGTTCGAGGATGTAATCTTTAATGTCAGTGAATTCTCTATTAGAATTTAAATTTTTAATGTTTTATTCTTAATCGATATAAATTATTTAAGTTAATGCTGGTTAATTTCTCCTGCTTGAAACAATACCACCTTAACTAAACTACTGAGGCATTGCTGGGAGTCTGGAGAGGGCTCAGGCGGTGGGCGGTGAGCGTCCTGGGTGACGGGAGGGAGCGGACGAGGCCTGCGGGTGTCCGGAGGCCCCTCCGGCCTTCAGCTCAGTGGTGATGCACAGAAGCGTCTGGGAAACTACTGAGTCCAGGAAGAGAAGCACCTGCAAGAATTTTCTCAGGCTGAAGGCAGAAGAGATGAGTCAGAGGGGGTGTCAGCAAGACTGAAGGTGTGACGAGAACACCTCCCGCTGTCACTGGCTTTAAACATAAAGGAAAGGAGACAGCGGAGGGGAAGGCGGGTGCCTCTGGAAGCCGAGAGTGGCCCTGGCTGGCCCACAGGCAGCAGGAAGCAGGGACTTCGACTCACAGCTGCCTGGACTAAATTCTGCCACTGCGGGAATGGTCTGGGGTGTCTGCTCACCCCAAGGCCCTGAGGACCGCGGCCCCATGATGCACAGGGTCAGAGTCGCACAGCCCGGGATTCTGGCTACGGCGCTGTGAGGTACCCAACGAGTGCCACTTTAAGACACCCGATTTGTGGCAATTCGTTACGCTAGCAATAGAAAGCGAATACCAGTAGAGACTCAGTAACATAACACAGCAATACAATGTCCACGATGACGGGCGCATGAGACCACCTAAGAAAACACTGGTGGCCTTGAAGAAATAGCAACAAATACTCCCCCCAAAACAGAGAAACGGACTGAAAATGGGGACTTTATTTAAAAAATAAAGCACATAAAATACATGATCATTTTAATCAGTGCAGAAAAAGCATGTAACAAAATCCAATACCCTTTTATGATAAAACACTCATATGAAATAGTCTCTCTATGAGAAATAGAGAGGAATTCCCTCTGTCTGACAACAGCATCTACGAAAAGCCCCACTAACTCCGTAATTACCGGTGAAGGACGGAGTGCCGGCCCCAGCACTGCGGCAAACCAAGTATCTGCTCTTGCGTTTCTGTTTGACACCATCCAGAGTCCTGCTCAGGGACACTCATCTAGAAACAGAAATGAGAGGCGTCAGAGTAAAAAGGAAGAAGCAAAGCTCTCTGCAGCGGACAAACCAGGGAATGTACGTACGCTTACACACACATGCACGTGCGCACGCACACATACACAAATGCACACACATGCACACATGGACACACATGTGCACGCACAAATTCACGTGCACGCACACAAGCACACACACAAATACACACGTGCACACAAGCGTGCACACACGTGCACACGAATGCACACACTAGCACACATGTATGTGCACATGCACACACATGTGTACACATGCACACGCACACACATGCACACATGTACATGCGCGCGCACACACGTTCACACACACGTTCGCACACATGCATGTACACACATGCACGCACAGCCTCTATTTCTACATGTTGCAGCCGTGAGTTTTCACTGGTGTCTCCGACTCTGGTACCACGGGGTCTAGTCCATGTTCCCCCCGTCACAGCTGCGACTCCGACGGTCGGAACCGGAGCCCCTTGTCCTGAGCAGGTCACTTGCCGGATGGGTCGGTGCGACCTCTTTCCCACGCCACACTGTCCTCCACCTGGCCTCTCCTTGCTTCCCTTAGGCCCCACCCCACATCCAGTCGCCTGGGCCACCAGCCTGGTCACGCCTCCCACCAGGACGCCGTCCTGGTCCTGCAGCAGCCTCCCTGGGCTGTCCCGCCACGTCCACACTCCTCTCCCCGGGAGCTGCTGCCCCGCCCTGGGGTTCCCACCCCTCCCAGGCTGCCATCACGGCCCCTCCTCCCCCAGGTGCCCCCGAAGGGGTTTGGGGCTGAATTATCAAAGAAGGGTGCATGGGAGGGAGGGAGGGAGGGAGGGAGGGAGGGAGGGCCCTTCGTCCTCTGACTATTCCTTACTTTCTTGCCAACTCATCAAGGGTGTTTAATAAGTTTTCCGTCTGGCGATATCTACTAAAGGTGATTATATACACACCCCTTTGAAACAGAAATTCTGCTATTAGGCATATACCCCACTGTACACAAGTGAACCCAAATATCTCTATATGTATTTCTCATAGAAGCGTTATCCATAATAGCTGAACACTGCAGGAAAACAGTCCGTGACAATTCAGTAAGCGAATAAATTCTGTATGTGCCGGGCTCACATGGTGGAGTCCTGCACTCAATCTCACAGCTGAGTGAAGGGAGCCAGACCCCGAACACTGCACGCGTCTGACTCCAAGCAGACGGGAGTGAGCCGTGGTCCCTGTGACGGGCAGGGACAGGAGGGGCTGCGGCTGAGAAGGGGCAGCGCCCGCTGGCTTTCGGAATCCAACTCGGGCCACGTTTGTTGAGGTGGCGGCTGCCACACTGAGTGTTTGCTTTGTGTTGATTCAGCCATGTAATTTCGGGTACATTTTTCTTAGTGCACCTTGTATTTTAATAAAAAGGCTTATTTAACCCAAAGTTGGTTTTTATATTTTATTTATAGCTTTTACATGTCTTTTTCTTCCTTGGTTCATGTTTTGAAACTTTTCTGAAGGGGCTTCACTTTTATCTCCTGTAAACATTTGTCTTTCTTTTTTTTTTTTTTCTTTTTTTACCCTTAAACCCTGCCATGACTGCCTGACTGTTGAACATTTTGAAGTTGAGTTTATTCCTAAGGATACGTTTTTGTAGCTTCTCAGTTAACGTTCATGTCCTGTAATCATTTTTTTGGCCTGTCTTGAATTTGGGGACTGATTTTTGGTTTGGAAAATGAGGGAAAAGCTGCATGGCGAGTTCTGTCTGCTCTCTCTGCAGGCGTTTGGATCGTTTTGACGGCTGCTGAAGGTCCGTGCCGTGTGCCTCTCATTTCAAACTGTTTCACAGACCCGCTGGGCATGAGCAATGAAGCAGAGCCTTAAAGAGTGGGCATCAGGCAGTTCAGGATGTGAATCCACCCTCACCATTCACTCGTTCACTCACTCACTCACTCGTTCAGTGGATTGTTATTAGTTGTCTTTTGTTAGCCAGTCACGAGGCTTAGTACCATGCGCTCGGGCTGGACAAAACTGAACACAGCACATTTCCTAACCTGTTAAAGTCCGTTTTCTCCTCTGCAGAATGAGCACTACAGTGTCTAACCTCATGGCGTTGTCCTGAGAATTAAATGGGACCCAGCAGCCAACATCACCACGTCCCCGAATGATGCTCAGTAAATATTAGGCTTTGTTATATTTGTATAGTCTTCTGTGTTCACGCTTCGAGTGCTGGTAAACCACTGCGTTGTATTACCATGGGCATTTTCAGTTGTCTCAGTAGTTTAAAATGCTGCAAAATTGAAGTGCGCGTTTCTGATTACATTGTAGCGACCTTTACAATGCATGATGATAAATGTGTATGTCTCAAGGTGACGCTTTCCTTTGGCACTTAAAAGAAAATTTATGGCTCTTTCTATTCATCATTTTATGTGCTCACTGGAAGCTGATAACCTCTGGTTTCCCTTGTATTCCTTAGCTGGAATTTGTCTTCCATGTGAATTGCAGTTGCCTTCCACCTCATGTTCCCAAGTCAATTATAAAGCATTTTATGTATTTTAAAATTTATTATTTTTATCCTCTTGATGAGAATGTCAAGAAAGAAGTTGATCACTTTATAAACATGTTGGCAGTGGCTTTACACGGATGCCTCCCAAGACTGCCTGACCCTCCCCCCACTCCCGCTTCCCAATTTTATTTTTTCTGTTACTGTCAAGCTGGACTTTCTGTCATGTCTTCAGTCCCAGAACTGCAAACGTTCAGCTTCACAGTCATCGCTAGAAGAGGAGAGTAAAATCATGGCTTTCTTTTTTTATCCTTAATCATTTGTATTGAGCTCTAGCTGAGCGCATCCGCAGCTAACTCCCTCCTCCCTACCAACGTGCCTCCAGCATGACCTTCTTGTCAGGACAGTACTGTGGCCTCTGAAGTAAAGTCCTGAACTGCCTTTCAGTCAACGGCTTGACCCTGCCTATTCCTCGCTCGATACTTTACCTTCCGTCTTTGCTTCCCACTCTGTCTAAGGATGACCAGGCTTACAGCCTCCTTCCCAATTTCTGTGCCAGCTCCAGGATTCTGTGTCCAGTGCGCACACGCTTGCCTGCTTCGCTGAAACCTCCTCTGGGCGGACACCCCGTCATGCTCCGCCTTGCCGCCCGGGACACCAACTTTACCCAGATTTCCATTGTCTAGAATTAGAAACGGCCAAGCCCACAGGGTCTGTTTCCTCCAGGAATTGTAACACACTTACAAGGGGTTTTTTAAGGCTTTATTTAGACTGACTCTTTCCAGGCGGATCTCCTGCCGCTTTGTCCTCATGTCGGGCTCTCTTCCTGAGAACATCCTCAGGGCGAGAAATCGCAGTTGATGAAAAGCAGAAGCACCGGCCCGCAGGCCCTGCGGTGAGAAGCGGCGTTTCTGCGGCTTCCCCAGAGGGACCTGCCCAGTGTCCACTCATCGAGCAGATGTTTTCTCCAAGACCTGAGTAAAACCCCTCCTCTCAGCCACCGGGGTGCGGCCCTAACCAGAGCCGGGCCTGGCTGTGGGTCCCGCGCCCCCGCCTCTGGTCTGCCTGAGTGTCCCCCGCCCGTAACTCACGATGGCCATGACGTGACCAGGGGACGCAACACCTCCCTGCGCTGAGGACTTCGCCCAGTTAAGTTTAGACTTTCATTAGGCTGGTGAGGTATAAAAACGCCGCCTCTGAGTCGCGTGCGAGCTGCCGGGAAGCGGCCACCGGCTCCGGCTGCCGCGGGCGGCATCGCCCCGCGGCCCCGTGGTGGGGGCGGCGTCCGCTCTGCACCGCCGTGTCCGGGGCGTCCGGGGCGTCCGGGGCGTCCGGGGCGTCCGGGGCGTCCGGGGCGGGGTGTCACCCAGCTCCCCGCGCGGGGCAGGCGGGGCTCGCGGCCGGCCGCTGGGGCGATCGCTGCGGGCGCGAGCGCCGAGCTCCGGGCTCCCCGTGCGTCGCGGGCGGGAGGGTCGCGGGGCTGCTTGGCGGGGACGGCGCCCCCCAGCCCGACGCGCCTCGTTGGCCTGTGTGGGGTGGTCGTAGGCGCAGGTTGGTTGTCGCGGGGAGTGGGACGATGTTCCCTGGGATAACTGACCGCACACGTGCCGGTGTTACGCCCCGCGCTCTGCCCGCCGGCCCGGCCTCCTGTCCAGCGACTGGCGATGGCCTGAGCTCCCCGAGGTCCCCATCGCTGGGCGGCTGCTCACTCGCCTGCTGCCCCAAACGACACCTGAGCAGGTATGGCCGGAGGTCACCCTTGACTGACACAACCAGAGCCACCGGTTAGTTCACCCCAGCTCCAGGACGTGGGGGCCCCACGCCAGGAAGCTCCCCCAGTATGCTGGGGGGGGGAGCGCCTGCCGCCGGGGCCTGTCCCAGAGGAGCACCCCAACACTGCAGCGGTGGCCGGCACCTCCCCTGTTGGTCCTCTGGGTCCCTCGCTGTGGTCTCTGGGCTCCGCGTCCTGTGACACGTGGACTACCCGCCCAGGAGCCCAGGCCCGGACGTCAGCTGTTCCACTGGCTTAAACCCGGCCCGTTCGGACCAGCTGCACCGCGCGGCCATCCTGGGACCCACCACCACCAGTCCTATCCTGGGAGGGGCAGGAAGCAGGACAGAGCTGGCACCCAGGCACGGAGTCCACGGGCCACCAGCTGTCCACGGCTGTAAAACAAAGGCTCACTCACTGATCACACTTTAATGAAGGGAAGCGAATCGGATAAACTCCACAGGAAGGCTGAGCGGAGAGGGGAGAGAGACTATGGTGAATACGTGTTTAATGGCCTCGCAGGACGAGGGGTGAGTCATGGTCTGAACCGTGAGTGTGGGGGTGGGGGGTCACGACTGAGGGGCCACAGTGCATGTGTAGCGCAGGTAGGACCCAGGTCCCACTGCTGGTGTGGCCCGGAGGAGTTTAACTTCTAAAAGATTTTAGTATTCGGCTCACCTTTGAAACACTGGTTCTGTCTGAGCGTGAGGTGGGTTATTGTGACTGGTGCGGCACGTTTGGGCTCGGTGCCGGGGGGGGGTGCTGGGGACCCCGTGCGCACCTCAGGCCCTCCTGCTGGCGGGTCGGGTGGTCGGGGAGGGGACCGGGCACTGGCGGCAGGCTCTCCATGGTGCTAAACGCCCCCTGATTTGTCCCACAAGCAGTCCTAGAAGCAGATGTCCCCGTCCCCATTTCACAAACGAAAACGAGGGGCAGTTGGAGGTTCGAACCCACACACGTGAGTCTTGGGGTCCCACGGCTCAGCCTCCGTTATTCCTCACAGAGGGAGGATGCAGAAGCAGAACGGTCGCTTTCCGTGGTCCTTAGGCACATGGAACAGGCCGCATGTAAGTCGGGTGACGTTAGATGGCTTCAAAGCTGCAGCCCGAGGTGTGACCATGTCGCTGGGTCTCCCTGCGGGGGAAGGAACGTGCGGCCGGGAGGAGGCTGGGAGCAGGGCCCACGGGAACGGGGTGCTCGCCTCTGCTTCCTCGCCGGAGCCTGCGGGTTCGTCTTGTGCGAGTCCAAGTCCGTCCCGAAGGAGGGGAGCAGCCAGGAGAACACGAGACGAAGCCTCCGGTCTCACGGCGGCAAAGGCCCCTCTGTGCCACGCTTTCCGGACTTGGCCGAAGCAGCTCCACCCTGAGGCTCCACCGCCCACCACGCGAGCGGAGCGACGAGCTGAGGAATAAACCCCTGCGACGACAGATGGTAAGATTCGGACAGCTGTTATTTTAATTGTAATTAACTGTAAGTTACGTTCAGTCACATGTCCACCAACACCATGGGACAATTACGAAGTCCAATCTACATGATGGTTGGTGCAGAGATTAGTATTAATAATAAAAATAATAACAGCTAGTATAGTATATACTTTGTGCCAGGTACTATATTTAGAATAGTACCTGGCACAAATATATATATATATATATATATATATATATATATATATATATTTATTATTGTTTTATTCTCACCATAAGCCGGTCATTTTCATTTTACAGACAAGAATACTGGTGCAAAGGGAGGTTAAATAACTCAGTGTAAAGTAAAACGTCCTGAAAGAGTTCACTGTGAAGGATACAGAGACAAAGAAATGATCAGCAATGTGGTAATGCTTCGATACAAGCCTGTGGGTGGGTCATACCATTTGGTGGGGCAGAAGCTTCATTGGGCGGGTGACATCTGAATGACTTTTGGAAAAAGGAAAGCAGCTTTCAAAATAAGACAGGACGAATATAACAGAAAGAAGTCATATGATCTATAGCAGCTTTACCCATGATGAGAAACAACCAAGACCTTTGGCAGGTGGATGGATGAATAAATTGTACATCCAAACAGTGGAATATTACTCAGTGCTAAAGAGAAATGGCTATCTAGCCGTGAAAAGGCATGGAGGAAACGTAATTACAAATTACTAGGTGACAGAAGCCAACCTGAGACTGCTATGTACTGTATGATTCCCACTCTATGACATTCTGGAAAAGGCAAAACTAGGGAGACAGTGAAAATATCAATGGTTGCCAGGGGCTGGGGGAGGGGGTGAATAAGCAAAGCACAGGATTGTCAGGCTTGTGAAACGATTCTGTGTGATATTCTTCTCTGGTGTTCAAACCACAGACTCCGCATCGGTTCGTCTTATGCAGCTCGAGGTGTTAGCAGGATCTGGGCGTGCTGGGGAGGACAGTAGGCTGGAGAGCCACTGGTCAGCGGGCGGGAGCAAAAGCAGGCCTGGGGACGAGGGCGCCGGTCACGGGCCCGAGGCCCCGGGGAGGGGGGCGCAGGTCACGGGCCCGAGGCCCCGGGGAGGGGGGCGCTGGTCACAGGCCCATGACTTTGCTCCCAGTCCGTCACTGGCCGCTGCTGCCTTGTGGGAATATCAGTAAATGCTACTTCCACTTATTTTTAGGCCACAAAATAAGAATGAAGACAGGAAAACAATGGGGCCCTGATCGATTTTGTTTTCTCATTTTGCTGAGATAGGTCCCTGTGCCTCTGACACTCCGTGGCCACGTTGTGAGGGTCGCCCTGAACGAGCTGGTGGTGGAACCCGTGTGGACAGGTACCGAATCTCACAGCTTTGCCTGTCTGTGGCTCTATGACGAGGACAAACTGATCCCCAAACCCCCATATTCTAATTTTCCCTCTGTGTATCTGTAGACCTTCTTGATGATCCCAAATCATTGACCAGGCCGCCACCCAGGAAATAGCCTGTTAGAGAGGGTGCCATACGACCCTTCACAAGTACATGAGGGAAATTGGAATCTTTGTATATTAGATTTTTGCAAACGCTCTCTTGGAATCTAAGTCGTAAGTCAAGGCAGACGACAAGACTGAAAGCACCCTCTGTCCCCTGCTCTGTGACACCGAGTAACTCCGCTGGAGACGCTGGCTGTCGGGGGCCAGCGCTGTCCCTGGGAGTCTCTGTGGTGATGGAAATGTCCGGCGTGTGTGTGTGTGATCTGAGGTGGCAGCCGCTCATCGCCTGTGGCTCCCGAGTACGTGGGACGTGGCCCGTGTAAAGTAACTTGAATTTAAATTCTGCATGAGGCTGGTGGCTACTGTGTTAGACCACAGAGGTTGATGCCGTCTAAAGCTAACCCATGCCAAGGGCATCTGCCCGCCCACAGGTGAGCGGCTGCGGTTTACATCGCGGGATCGCACCGTGCCCATGACCTCACCCCTTCACCTGATGGAACCGGGACCCGCCCCAAGGACAGCCGATCGGGGAGGCCAGGGATCAATGGTTTGTGAAGCCCAACGCCAATTATATCTCTCTCCCTGGAGTTTAGAACGGGAAATAGGAAGGGGATTGGCTTTGGGGGCTGAGCCCGAAATTCATGAGGCAGATGCAGCCAGAGGGCCGGTAGGAGCCGTGTGCACACTGAGGCTTTGCGGGAACAGAAGTCCGGAGGGGCCTCCACGGTGGGGGGGGGGGCTGCTGGGAAGAGAGGGGGCTGGGACGGCCATGCTGGAAGAGCTGGGGGGTGCAGGGTGGGGAAGAGGGGGAGCGAGAAAGGGAGAGGGGGGAGAGCGCCTGCCGCTGCCCGAGTCCTGTCTGATTTCCTTCCGCCAGGCCTGGCTGTGCCTCAGCCCAGGCGCCTGGACCCTCAGGATGTTCGTTTCCTCTGTCTTTTCAGGGTACCGAACCCCCGAACATAGCCAGAGTGACTGTAGGTCTGTCCCTGTTATCTAAACCGCTTTTAGTAACATCACGACAATTCTAACAAGGTCTGAAACAGATTAGAGAGAGAAACATCTCATGACCCAGAAGCAGACGCCGTGTTCCTGAGCCAGAAGGGAATTTGGGAGGCACGAAGTTCAACCTTGTCGTCTTGAAATGAGGAAAAGCGAGCTGTGGAACGCTGCTGTCTGAGGTCACACAGCGCGTTCTGAGAAAACTTCATGTGTCTGTTTTCTTTCTGCAAGTTTCTAAAAAGCAAACGACAAAACAAGCCCAATCATTGTGAGAGAGGAGAGGAGGCATCTGAAAAAATGCAAAGGAAAGGGCCCGCGGGAGCGCCGCCGGCCGGCTGCAGTCCGGCCCGACCACCTTCCCCACCCGCCGCCCGCCGCCCGGGGCTCCCGGCTGCAGCAGCTTCCTATCCAGCCAGCGCCGTACTCTGCAGCTGTGCGGGGCGACACGCCTGGCAGAGCTGCGTGTGACCTCACAGGAGAGCTCAGCCTTCCGCAGGGGTCCCGAGCGCTGCTCAGCGCCCAGCGCGGCTTCCCGCTCACCGCCTCGGCGCCCGTCCCTCCGAGAACCCTGTGACAGCGCTGATAATGTCAAGGTCATGGGTCTGACAAGGCCAAACGACCTGGAAGGAGAAAAGAGCAGTGGCCTGGAACTTCCTCCCGCCCGGCAGCCCCGCCGGAGTGCCCCGCCCCCCGTCCTGAGGCACACGTGACGCCTCGACAAGGCCATCGCGCCCCCGCACGGACGCGGACGCCGCGCGGCGGCAGCTGAGAGTCTGACCACGGGCGGCTCGTGCTGCCCCACGCGCCCCGCCGGCGACAGATTCTCCTTCCTCCAGCAAAGGTGTCTGAGCGTCCGAATTCCTCCGTCCGGTGTCGCTTCCTGCGACAATTGTCGATTTTTAATGAGAGCAAAAATAAAATAGTACGGATAAGCCATCTTTATTTCAGCTTCTCCCAGACTCACCAGCTCAACGGGGCGAGAACCCAGGTTTGCCGGCATTTGCCCTCGAACGGGCCGCGTGGGGCTCTGTTCCCTGCGAAACATCGTCTTCACCCCAGGACCGTAGCCGCCCCCCACCTTGCCCGTGGTCTCGTCCTTCATGGTTTCAGTTACCTCGTGAACCGCAGTCCAAAAATAGTAAATACAAATTCCAGAAACAAGCGGTCTGCTTGCTTCCGGCTGCATGCTGCTGAGCGGCATGGCGAGGTCTGTGTCCTGCCAGCGAGGTGGCCGGTCCCTCCGTCCAGCGGCCCCCGCCCGCCGGCCACTCGCTAGCTGTCTGGGTGCCACGGTGCTTGTGCTCCGGTCACCGTTACTTCACAAACGCTGTACAGTACCATCCTTGGGTGGGAGACAGCGTGAAAAGCCACCTGTGCGGTCACAGGATCACAACCCCAACGAAGTACAAAGGAACAGACAACAGCTTCCGATCACGACGTCTCCCACGCGGCTTTGGCTGAAACCCGCAACGTCCAAGATCCCCGCCTGTCGCCACCTGTCCACCGGCCATGGCTCCGTGACCCTGGGACCCCCGAGGCAGGTGGCCCTCGGTGGGACGAGCCGTCGGAGGGTCGGGGAGGCGAAGCTCGTCACTGTCACGACCTCTGCGACTCCACCTCCCGTCCTCTCTCCACACGGGAGCTGTGGCCTCTCACGTCGTCACTAGGCGAGGACAGGACAGTAAGGCGTTGAGAGAGAGAGAGGCTGTGTGCACGTAACTCCTATTACGGTATATCGGTGTGTGTTCTCATGATTATTAGTTATTGTTAATCTCGGCCAGTGCCTAATTTATGAATTACACTTTATCATACTGTGTACGGATGGGGAAAAGCGCAGCACATGTGGGGGTTGGTACCGTCCGCAGTCCCAGGCCTCCACTGGGGCTTGGGGCGTCCCCTATGGATAAGGGGGGTGGCCGGACTTCGGGGGGCCAGGCCTCCCAGAGGCTGTCTTCTGCTTCCTGCCGCGGGCGGGGTGGGCGGGGGCGGCTCAGCACCGCCTCCTCTGCTCCAGGCTGGGGCCACTGTGTCCCCGCTGTCCCCAAGCAGCGCTGGCCTCCTGGGCTGGGTCGCGAGGAGCCGCTCGGGTCCCGGGGCGTCCGGGCCCAGGGCCGGGCCTCGCCTCCTGGAGGCCCCTGAGAGCAGCTCCTCTGGCCTGTGCGTGCAGCTCCTGTGCCTCACGGTTCAGATGCCAGCGTGGCCGAGGGCCCGTCAGAGACGGCCCCAGCGAGGGCTGCCGCCCGCCCGGCCAGCCCCGACCTCTGTCCTGACCTCCCGCGCATCACTGCTCCCTCGAGTCCTTCTCCAGTGTCCGCCAAACTCAGACGGCGTCTGCCGGCAAGTGCTGCTGCGGGCAGAGAGTGTCACTCACGCTCGCTCACTCACTCACTCGCTCACTCATTCTGTTGTCGTAGGGGTCGGGCCTCAGCTCCCCGGCCTCGTGCTCCGTGAAACCACGTCTTTGCGGTCGCGCTATGGCCTCTCTCCTGCCTCCTGCCCCCTGGGAAAGGCGGAGGGAGCAGGGCGCGTCTGGCCCCCTCCCTCTGCCCAGCCCGCCAGCCTGTCTCCCCTGTGGCGGCTCGGCCGGGCCGGGCACCCGGGCACTCCGTCCTCGGCGGGGGACTCGGACGGCTCACGCACTAGCTCGGCAGCGAGCGCCCTGTCTGGTCCTCTGTGCCACGGTCCTGCGCGAGTACTGGATACAGTAGTTGGTATTTTTATCTCCACGCATCTAGTTCTGCATCTCATCTCCCATTGTTTCTAAACATGGAGAGTGTGAGAGGTGTTATTTATTGAGCCTCAAGTTCAAAACCACCTACTATGCGCTGGGCGTTGCATTAAACCTTGGGGATTCAGGGAAAGCTAAGAAAACCCTTCAGAACCTCCAGAGGACCGGTGAGTGGGGAGCGGGAGGTACGTGAGGAACAGAAGTGGGGAGCAGTGAGCGAGGCAGTGCCTGCGGGGTGGGGGTGAGTGTGCGTGAAGGCGGAGGTGTGCATGCGTGTGCACGAGAGGGCGGAGGTGTGTAGCCTAGTTTGTAGGCAATGAAGAAATGACCGAGGTGTGACTCTCTCGTGAAAGGAGAGGGAAGGAGTCCAGAGCCCCCAGGGTCGTTGTTCGGGGAGAGGGGCCGGGTGTGCTCCAGCGGTCAGGCCCTGCCGGGGCCTGGGGCGGGGTGAAACACCCAAGGAAGAGCGTGGGCAAAGGTCCGATCGCCTGTGTGTGTGTGACGCTTGTGCCTTTTTTTTTTTTTATGTATTAGTGGACAGATGCTTGACTGAGTCTGTGATTTTCTACTCACTCTGTCTTTGTTCCTCCAAAACAGATGGTTGTTATGACTGAATACCACGTACTAACATTTGTATTTTTCACACAGAGCCTTGGTGCTTACAGGTGTTGAAACCTACATACCGGTAAAGGAATTGTGGAATGTTCTGAACCTTCACCAGTGAGTCCCCCACTGCGTGGTATAATATCACCTTGCCTCTTCTTTCCTCTGGGCACAGGCTTGATGTGTCTTTGATGACTTTTTGATTTAAACTCAGTTATAAGTATTTTGTTATTTTCTACCCAGGGTTTGCCACATAAGAATATTTTTGTGGTGTAACATAATTTTCAAGAACGTACATAATAGTGGCTGTAATATTCCACTAACAAATACATTCCAGCTTATTTAATTATTTCCCTATGTTTGCACAATTCAGCATTTCAGTTCCCTCCACTTTTTGCTCTCATAAAAGGCATAAAGGAAAGAACATTTGGAATTAGAAAGAATCGGCTCTGAGCCCAGCCTCGGGGCTGGTGACCACGGGGCTTGGCGAAGCGCCCAGTCACTTTGAATCTGTTTTCACTCCCTAAAATGGGCACGATTAATTTCTACTTCACAGGTTGTTTTGACCATTAAATAAATATTATAACATGAGGCACCACATACAATGCTTGATGTCTAATAAATGTTAAATAAAATTATTTCCTACCTCTTTCATAAGACATGAAGACATAAAAAAAAGGTTGGACCACTGGCAGGCGTTAGCCAGCAGACAAAATTGCAGGTGAGTAGGGAGGACAAGTACTTTGCATTTTGTCCTAGAAGACTTCATAATTCAGAGTTAACCATTTCTCACCTGTACCATAAACTAATATTTTTTAAAAATTTTAAACAGTCTTCATTTTAAACAGAACTACACTGGAATGGATTACTTTCAGCCTCATATGAGTGCCGGAAGGCGGGCAGATGAGTTACCCTTTTGGATAGAATTATCACCCCCCAATCATGATTAATATAAAGCTTACCTTAATCTATCTCTTTATCTAGATATTATCAATCTATCTACCTGTTAATGCCTGGATTTGTCAAACAAGTTAGGAGGCTTCTTGAGGCCACTCCTGGGGTTTAAAGATGATACCACAGAGAGGCCGTGCACCTCTCTTTGCTGAGGGCGGGAATCGCTGACATTTGTGAGCATCCTGAAACAGGCCGTCTGTGTAGTGTCGGTTCACGGCTGCCGAGGAGCCCCTGGGAACTGCGTCGCCGGTGACGAGCATCCTCCCTGGCATCACTCGTTCGTCATTGAGCACCTGCGGGAGCTGCTTGGTTAGGAGACACGGCACAGGGCGACAGTGCCCACTTAGGTGGCTCAGAGCCAGGGGAGAAGCACGTGGGGCCGCTGTCCGCCGTGGGGAAGAGCTGCGATGGAGGCTCATCGGCTTCGTCCGTTCGGCCACTGTGGATCGCCTCGTGCTGCTCAGACCTGTGCACAGGCTGCAAGGACAGCAGTCGGCCCCGCCCCTCGTCTGTCCGTCCATCCTGTCCAGGAGTCGCTTGGCGCTTCTTTCTCTTTTGTCCTCAGTGGAAATGAATTCGAGCAACAGAGCAGGAGAAAATAGGACACTGAGTGCAACGGCGTTTCCCCACGAGGCCTTGGCTGGGCCCAGGGACGGCTTATCTCTCAGCTGCAGATACGCCCAGTGACCCGTCCCCCTTCCCGAATCCTGCCTGCTCCTTAGAAGCCGGAGTTTCTCAGTCCTTTGTTTTAAAGTGGGGAACCGTTTATGTAAATCGGTCTCAGTCCTGAAAAGGAGCTTAAATTGGCCACATAACAGCCTAATCTTTTTCCTCAATTCAAAAACTGGAAGTGAATTGTTCTTGTCTTTGGCCCCGGGGGTGCTGAGCCCCCATGTGGGGTCTTCTCCCATCGTCCCCTCTCCCATCGCCTCCTGAACCCCAGACTCGTAATTGCCATGATGACCATTACAGCTGTGCCCCGCTGGTCCCAGTGGGACTGAAGAAAGGTCAGTAAACATCAGAGATATTCCCCAAGCCGGCCCAAGAAACGAATAAGGATTCAGGGCAGCCCGTGGCCCACGCCCTCAGCGAGGACACCTGGTGTGGCCCACCCTTTAGCGAGGACACCTGGTGTGGCCCATCCCTCAGCGAGGACACCTGGTGTGGCCCACCCCTCAGCGAGGACACCTGGTGTGGCCCACCCTTCAGCGAGGACACCTGGTGTGGCCCATCCCTCAGCGAGGACACCTGGTGTGGCCCACCCCTCAGCGAGGACACCTGGGGCTCGATCCCCTGAATCCAGTTGCCAGCGTCACTTCAGGCGAGTCTTTAAACAGCATCCGACTGGGTCTGGATTCTGGTTGCCTGGTTGCCCAGGCAGACTGATTCTAGAATGTTCCGTGTTGCTTTACTGAAGCTTTTATGCAAGATGGTAAGGGACGCAGAGCTGGGGTTTCACCTTGCTCACGGAACTCGTGGCCCGACTGGCTATGCTTCTGTGTGTGTGTACGCGCGCATGTGTGTACGCGTGTGTGCGTGTGTGTGCGTGTGTGTGGTCTGAGCCCCGTTTTCATTTGTGAGGGAGAAGTTAACTCTCAGTCACCTCGATTTCTCTGTGGCTGCCGTCACCACCCAAAAGAACTCAGGGTTCATACAGGACCAGACTGGCTGAGGTTGGCTCGCCTACCATTTAATGCTGACACACGTTTACACACATCAATGTTAAGGTGTCCGTGACATGTTAGTGTAGTTTTAATCTACTGCCGTACAACCTACCCTAAAACTTAGTGGCTTAAAACAATAATAATCATTTATGAACTGTCACAGTTTCTGTAGGTCAGAGGTTCAGATGGAGCACAGTGGAGACGGCTTATCTTGCTCCTCAAATGTCCGGGGTCTCCCCTAGAACACTGAAGGGCTGGGGGCTGAACTCATCTGATACACAGGCCGATGCTTTATGGCGTCCTTTGGTGTCTGCTGGACGCGTCGGGCTGCTTGTCCCGTCTCTCTGACCTGGTTCGTGCTTTTCCTTCTGGAAATGGCCTCTTCGTTTTCCTTCTCAGCTCCCGCACCCCTTTCTGTCCCTCTCACCCCTGTCGCTCACCAAGCTAAGTGCTCCCCACACTTCAGGGCATAACCAACGCCCTTCCTGTCTCTTCCTCGGCACCAGAGCATCGGTAAGTTCTTCTCCGGCCAATCTCTGACCCTCGGCACCTCCCTCGCATGGCCCCTGAAGCAGAGAGAATGGTCAAGAAACATCCTCAAACACCGGATTTGACTTCTGACCCCATGAGGGGGCATGTCCCTCATTCTTGCCAAGGAAAGAACCAGGTGGGAACCAAAGCAGTCTGAGCCTCTCATGCTTAACTCAACAGAGATCTGTGGGTAGACAAGTAAGAGTTTGCTTGACTATGATTATTTTGTTTTCTATAGGACGGCAGCATACCATATTTAGCAAGTTTGGCTACTTTTGTCTCTGTGTTACATGTTTAACAGCTACGGTATCTCTTAGGGGTACTTGGCTTAAATTATAAGGAAATTTATTACCACATGTAACTAGAAGTCTAGAGATAGGTCAAGCGGCTCAGCGATGGCCAGGGGAATCCAAGTACTTCTCCATACCTTCACCCTGTCACCTCGGGCACTGCCTTTAAACGCAGGCACAAAGCACACAGGCCACCATAGTTCCGGATGTCACAGCCATGCATGGGAAATACCTGGAGGAAGAGGAGAGTCTCCTGGTAACTGTCTCTTAGGAGCGAGATTTTCCCGAAGTTCCTCCAGTGTGAGAGCCAGGCATGGTCACTCCAGAGCACGCTGTCCACGAGGGGCGGGTCACTCTGAGACCCCAGAGTGGGGAGGGCTCAGCCCCACCTGAGAACATGGGTGTGGGCGGTTGGGAGACACCTGATTAAAAAGGTACTTTTGCCTGGAAGGAAGAGGCGTCCGGTATAGCTCATTAATTTTGCTCATTTTCTGGAGAATGCAGGCTTAGTTCTGCACTGCAAATCAGTGTACATTTAATAGCATCCTACGGTGATAACGGCAGTAATAATCATGATGATGGCAATGCTGAGAATCTGCTATTTTTTGTGTACATCGTAGGTGTGCTGTGATAAGTTCGTTAAATAATCATCCTACTTAATTCTCACCATTATTTCCATCATATATTGTCATTTGACTTTTCCATCTTCCCAAAGCATATTTTGAAGCTTTATGGAGAGAATAAATTTTTAAAAAGGGTTTGAAGGGAGGGAGGAAGCGCACGCTCCATTCAGAGCACGGGTCCTGGGTGAAGTCTCCAGCAAGTGATTTGGCAGGGACAGTGAAGGCGTGGGGGCCGGAAGGACAGGAGCATGGTTAGGTAAAGGAGGTTACGGGGTAATTGGTGGAGTGTCTTGAACGTCCTTCTGGGGACTGATATGTGACAAAAGAGCAATTTTTGAGATAAATCGCTCACATTCTCAAAGTCATAGCAAGAAGTGAACTGTGAAAAATTAGAAGTTAAAATATTATCATCTTTCATTAGCAAGTTAATCCACAGGCTGCCTGGACATCCGAGTTGACACATGAGAAGGCAGAGGCTGGTTCCCGAGCATACTAACCAGTAGAGGGGCTGGCGGGGGCGGGGACGGGGGGCGGGGGCGGGGCGGGGGGCCAGACTCCAGGGCTCAGAGGCCCAGGCCCCGCCGCCTCTCCGCACATCCCGTGAGAGCCCCCGCAGGGCAGGAAGCCGCCGCAGACGTTCCGTGCAACTCATTTCCACTTAAACGTTCAACGGTGTTAAATGGAACACTAGGATTCGCTATGTCCAAATTAAAGTGGAGAAAATAAAGAGGAATACCAGAATGAGGAGCGGAGGGCAGTGCCACAGGGAAAGGACATGAAATCAGAAAACTTCACATCCGCACGTGGACGACCAGGCGGGTCCACGTGTGCCGATGCTGCTTCCCGGGCTCCAGACAAGCCGGGACGTGCCGGAGCGGCACCGGGCGCCGGGCGCCGGGAGCTGGGACCTGGCGCGGGCGGTCCGGGTCCTGGAAAGCGGGGTCCGAGCTCCTGCGGACTCAGCGCCGGAGGGCCGTGGGGCGGGCGGCCGCCCACTGTGGTGGAGGCGGGCACGTCGTCTCTGCCCCTGTCACTCAGCAACATTTATGACGGGTTCCCGGGGTTACCGTGTACATCGTGCTCTGTTATGGAGCAGCCACTTTAGGAAATGCAGAAACCTCTTTTCTGAAGGTGCAGGTACATGGCTCACTCTGTAGGCTATTGTGAGCATCAAGTAAAATAATCCTGGGCACGGCTCACAGCGTCTGGCAAGCTGTCTGCACTAAAATATGGTAATTATTATTTTCCGCCTTCTGAACATTTATTTCAGGGGTTCAAGTGCACAGATTAATCTCTTCTTTCCAACACCATCTGTTTCATAGAATAACATTTCCCTTAGATTAGGTCGCCAGGGTAGACTCTGATTAATTCTGCATCTCATTTTGTTTTTAATTTTACTTAGTGCATTGTTAACATGAAATAAATATTTATCATGATCATGATATTTAAATAGCGCTGCTCTTGTGCTCTGTCCACTTTTCCATCAACATATTATGGTTTATTTTTTCATCAGACCTCCACCGGGAAAGTACTTTTGTTATGCCCCCATATTTCAATTATCAGAGTTTTCATATGCAATTTTTCTTTTGTGGCCAAAAGAAGATAGTTTCAGAGGAACCGAAGATTTCCTTACAAAGGCTGAAACGGCGACTCAGGGACCTTTCACTGCAGGCGGCAGGGTGGAATGAGGACCAGGCTCCTCCGCAGGATGCACAGAACGTTGACGGCACTGGCCCTGAGCCGAGGGCACTGAGCCACCGGAAACGTCTCGGGCTCCAGTGTCACCTTGCAGGGGCCACTCCAGTACACCGAATTGGGTTTGTCTGCGTGGTAGTTGCAAAAGTGTTGACTCATCGAATTTAAATGTGCCCTTGACGGAGGCTTCTCCCTGGCCTTCATCTTGAGAGGACTTACTTGCGATCTTCCCTGTCATCTGCCTGTGACAGCATGCCCCCAGGCATTAACCATCGCAGGAGGCAGGATGTGGCATCAGACCATCGTCGAGGGTGTGCGCCTGATCCAGCACCGAATGCAGACTCGCCAGCCTCGTAATGCCCGGGGGTCTCGGCTCGGGCCCCCACCCCGGGTTCCACTTCAGTGAGTCAGCACACCGGCTGCATCCCACCAGGATCGAAGAAAAGCCGCCTTGTTCTCCTCGCAGAGTGCTTTACCAGCCCGCCAGGACACGAAGCAGGCAGAGGTGCTGTGAGGACTCTAAGAAACTCTCCGTGTTAGCAACAGGCCTTCTGGTCATCCTGAGCCAACTGTCCTCATGCCTTATGCTTCAGGCCTCTGGACAGGAGGCCGACACATCAACACGGAGGAAAACCACAGCGGCACTAACACAGCACAATGAGGGTTGTCACCTTTGTGTGGCCGGAAGGAGACACACACAGGGCTCGTTTCTGGACTGATGTGCACAACGCCACTGACGTCGTTATTTCAGGAGGCGTGACTGGGCCGGGGGATGGGAGTTCTGTTCCTTCTGTTTGTGCTCTTCTATATGGTTTGAGTATTTCTACTTTGGTCACACCCTTTAGTATTTTTATTGGTGGCATTATCGGCCCTTTTATTGTCTTAGTACTTTTTATATTTAAAATTGTTTTCAGGGTTACTTTGCAATATGAGACAAAGGATAATTAGTGCAAAGACTCACAACGAAGGGGTGAAAATGATTCTCCAAGCAAACAGCATCCAGAGAAAAGCGGGTAGCCATACTTATATCTGACAAAACAGGTTAACATGAAAAAGGTGACACAAAGATGGACATTTTATAATGATAAAGGCGGCACTACATCAGTAAGACATACACTTAATACATATGCCTCCAGCCTGAGAGCACCAAAATGTATAAAACAACTACCAAACAGAAAAGGAGAAAGTGACAAAAAATACAATTATAATAGGGGACCTGACATCCCATTGACAGCTATAGACAGATGATCCAAACAGAAAATCAGTAAGGTAATATCGGCTTTAAATAACACATTAGTCCAATGGACATAATCAACGTTTACAGAGCATTTTATCCCCAAACCCCAA
This sequence comes from Eidolon dupreanum, assembly GCA_028627145.1. Taxonomy (NCBI): domain Eukaryota; kingdom Metazoa; phylum Chordata; class Mammalia; order Chiroptera; family Pteropodidae; genus Eidolon; species Eidolon dupreanum. The sequence continues at coordinate 14,651,043 of CM053516.1, read as the reverse complement.
ACTGTACATTCTCTCTAGTGCACAGGGATCATTCTAGGGGGTAGACCACATATTGGGGCACAAAATTAGCTTAAAAAAATGTAAGAAGACTGAAATCATAGCAAACATAAGCTCCCACCAAAATGCTTTGAAATTGGAAATCGCCTGCAGAGAGGAAGAGGGAAAACCCACAGAGATGTGGGGATTAAACAACACGCTTCATCGTTAAACAGACTGCGTCGAAGAAGAAATAACAGAGATCAAAAGATACATAGAAACAAAAGAGGATGACAATGTGACATATCAAAGCTTTTGGGACACGGCGAAAGCAGTAATAAGAAGGACTTTATAGCATAACAGACCTACATCAAGAAACAAGGAAAATCTCAAATAAACAACCTAACATTTCACCTTGAAGATCTAGAAAAAGAACAAATGAAACCCAAAGTCAGCAGAAGGAAATAATAAAAATTGGAGCAGAATTAAACAAAATAGAGAAAAAAAGACGAGAAAAAAATTAATGCAACAAAGAGCTGGTTCTTTAAAAAATATTAATGAAATTGACAACCCCCTGGCTAGACTCACGAAAGAAAGAAAATATTCAAATAAATAAAGTTAGAAATGAAAGAGAGGTTACAATGAATGCCACAGAAGACTACGCAGCAGGAAATACAAAGACCTACACGATAAAACTGCGTTTGCACGAGGATGTGGAGAAGCTGGCCAATCAGACACTGCTGGTGGGAAGGTAAAATGAGGTAGCCACTTAGGAAAACATTATGAGGTTCCTCAAAATGTTAAACTTGGAGTTACCATCTGACCCAGCAATTCCACTCCTGGGTATAGACCCAAGAGAAACAAAACACATGTCCACACTGTACACCAATTAATGTTCACGGTGGTGTTATTTCCAAGAGCCCAAAATGGAAGCTACTCAAGTGCACGTCAGTGGATAAATGGATACACAAAACGGAGCAACGGAATGTTACCCGGCCATACAATAGAATGAAGCAGACGCACGCTACAACATGAGTGAACTTGAACTTTGCAACATTGTTTTAGTGAAAGAAGCCAGTCACAGAAGGTCAAGTATTGCATGATTTTATTTATATGAGATTTTCTAGAATAGGCAAATCTACAGAGGCAGACAGTGGGTTAGTGGGTGTCAGGGCTGAGGGGGGAGGGAATGGGGAATGTCTTCTAATGCAGCTTCTCACAGGCTCATGAAAATGTTGTAAGAAGTGGTGTGCTGATGGTAACACTCTAGATATACCAAAACCACTGATGTGCACACTTTAGACAGGGGAATTGTGTGGCACGCGAATTTTCTCTCTCTCAGCTGTTACAGTATGAGAACCGAAGGCTTGGTTTGTGAAGAGAAAAAAGTACTACAGATGCCGCTGGATTTGTGAGGTTTGTTTGTGGCATTTTTTATGCCTTCGTCAAGTACTTTTCCCCAAGGGGAGAAATGCTTTGTGTGTGTTTTAATCATAAATCTGAAGTCTGTGGGTTTCCTAATTGTCAAAATATAGACACCAAAATGTGTGCAAAGAGAGAATTTTTATTAACACGAAGCTTTCTTCCTCTCTGCAATCTGTGGGGAGTCGGGGAGGAGAGAAGGGGGTGCCGACAGAGCCCCAGATGCAGCCTGGTCCGGGTCCTACTCTCGGAATGAGTGCGTCCTTGTGAAAATCCAGCAGTTCTCTCGGAGTGTTCTAGGCTCCTCGAAGTCTGGTTGAAGCGTGTCACCGTTTGGTGAGAGTCGCTCGGCACAGGCTCCCTTTGCTCCAGGCCCTTTATCCCAGATGAGAACGAGGGAGTTTTCAGGAGGAAAGTCTGACTTCGACGAGGTCTGAGCAGCAGCACCAGCCGTGAAAGTGACTGGCAGCAGGAACCAGGTCCCCATTGCCATGGGTCAGTCTCAGGCCACGTTCGGCTGCAGCTGTGCCAATGCAAGGTCAGGGAGGCCGGTGGGCAGGTGGGCCTCTCTCAGGTGGGTGCTGCTCCACGCGCAAACCCAGAGGACAGTACGGCCAAGCAGCCACGCGGGTGGGAGCAGACGCTTTCTCTGACGACTGCCGTCACCGTCCTGCTGTGACACGGCTCTGGTGCTCTGGGAGCGCGTGCCCACGTGCGGAGGCGAAGCTCACCGATCAGGCCCAGAGGACGGGCCCCGGGGAGACGGGACGCAGGGGCCGTCACGCCAGCCTCGGCCCCCGCACCGAGGCCGAAAGACGGACCTGGGCGGGTAGAACCCATTTCATCTCATGTCATCGAAGCCTGATGTTTATTTTACCACCATAGATCATCTTCAGTCAGCCCTTTGCTTCTCCCTCCCTTCCCAACCCCTGTACTTGAAGTGAGACTTTGCTCCACTTGGCCATTTCTAGTCGCCGGGCTGAGCTGCTGGAGGTGCTGGGTAATCCTTGGGGGGTGTTCTCTGGAGCAATGTCTTCAGTCCCTTTCATATCAGTAAAGGTGGAAAAGCAACATTTCTTGGACAAAGTGGAAAAAGGAGAGGTTGGTAAGTGGCAGATCTACCCAATTTCTGTCCCCCAGTCTGTGGCCATTGCAGTGAGGTTTGCTCAGACTTTTATTAGCTAAAAGCTGGCTTTAGCTCGCAGAAGGCAAAGGTGTGCTGTGGTATAAGACACAAAAGCACATCTCCAGCCCACAGCATGAAAATTCTGAGCAAGCAGTCAGGAAAGCAGAACTCCAAGGGAGAACCAGGAATCAGGACGAATGGACAGTGAAGGAAGGAGATTCAGAATACTGTAAGAGCCAAGAGTTTAAAGCCAGAAAGATGGCAATGATTTGGCTAGTCTCTATTTCAGATGTAAGGGGTAAGTGGAATCTGTGGAGAGTGGATGCTTTGGCAGCAGCCATAGCCAGGCCCTGGTCTGAGCACTCTGGGAGGGGGTGGGGGTGGCGGGGGCTGGCATTCCCTGTCCCAGAGCCCGGCCTCCCCTTGGATGGCCACTGCGGTTTCCAGTTCAGCTGCCGGCTTCCTGCTGTTCCAGTTCCCGGACCAGGCGGATGTTAAGGCTGAGCGCTCCCATTTCACTCTCTTATCCGAAGGGAGTTTGTTGTTCAACATGACGACTCAGCAGAGCACACGTGTCAGGGCAGTGGCCGATGTCACGATGCTGTTTCAGTCCCTGGCTCTGGGTTGTCCCCGTTTTGCTCGAAGATAAAATCGTTTCCCTGGAAAGTGACAAAGTGAGGGAATCGTGACGCCTCTCAGACCCCTCCGTGGTTGGTGACCAGCGATCTTCATCCTTATTGGCTCTGAAACGTTCATTTTTGTCTCCCAATTTTATCGTTTTTATGAATTCTAGGATATTCTGTCGGGTTATTTTAAAACTCCCTTCTGTGTCCGATTAGACATGGCAGCGACCAGCCGCAGCTCGCTGGCTCTGAGGAGGAGAAAGCAGTTACAAACGCAGGTGGTGTCAGAAACCGGAGCGACGGCAGAGGGGACAGAGGACAGCTGGTGTAACGGGAGGAGGAGCCGCCGACTCCGGGCTACGGAGGTCTCACCTCTGACAACAGGTGTCTGTCCTTGAGGGTCTGGGACAGCTCGACCTCTCGCATAGCTAGCATGCATGTAAAAATAGTGAACACGCTGGGAAATAGCTTGGCAACTGCTTCGGAGGTTAACCATACACTCACCCCATGACTGAGCAATTCTCCTCGATATCCAAGATAGGACGCTTCCACACGTGCAAAATTATCTATTGTTTCTTTAAAAAAAAATCACCCCGTGATGCTGAGCAGAGCACAGAACAGAGGGAGGGAGCCAGGCAGACCTACGGGAAAAGCAGCTTTGGGGTGGAAGGAAGAGCAAATGCAAAGGCCGTGAGGCGTGGCCATGCTCTGTGCACTTGTTTGACGAGACCTGGGAACCGCATGGGCACGGGCACAGAAGTGCCTGGTGCAGCAGGAGGGTCACAGGCCCCTGTGAAGACGCCGGTGACTGGATGATCTTCGCTGCCCACGCAGGAAGCATTTAGCGAGTGTTGAGGCTGAAGAGAAGGCTGTCTGAATTCTACCTCCCAGCGTGCTATGTGCTGAAATTTAGTTACCTTAAATTGCTTTCCGAGCAAGGTGGAGAGAGGCTTTTGTTGTAATTTTTGTTTTGAATGTTTTTGTAGGCTAAGATGCGTGATTTCACTTTGTCATGTCATGACATGACAGCTCATGCCATCTGATAAGGGCTAGTGTCCTCTCATGTAACTAACCGACCAGGAAGTCCCAAGGTGATGGGCGCCACAGAGGCAAACTAATGCAGACTCCATCACCAGGGCAAGGAGGAGCAATGGGCAGGGCCCAAACCCGACTGTCTGGACGTGGATGCAGGTCCTGCCACTTGCCCGGAAGACGGGGACAGCAGAACCACTTGCACAAAAAAAGTGGGAATATCAGGAAAGATACGGAAAACCTAAAAAGAAATTCTAGTGCAGATTAGAGCAAGTAAAATAATCAGCAAAAATGAAGATAGGATGAGAATTATTGGGTCTGAAGAACAGAAAAAAAGAATGAAGAAAAGCGAATAGCGCCTGAGACTCGTGGGAAATCATCTGGTGAACCAATATAGTCATGTGGGAGTCCCAGAAGGAGCAGAGAGAGACGTGGGACAGGAGGACATCGAAGACATCATGGCTGAAAGCTTCGCATATTCGACGAAATACATGAATACAGACATCAGAGAAGCTCAATGACCTCCGAGTAGAAAAACCTCTAAGAAAACCTCACGAAGACTTATTATAATCAAACTTTCAACGCCGGAGAGAAAGGGAATCTCAAATGAGAACCATCTCACCACAAAGGGTTCTCAAGGTTATTAGCAGATTCTTACCAGAAACTGTGGCGGCCAGAGGCAGTGGCCTGGTGTGATGAGAATGCAAAATGCTGTCCTTTGAAAGTGAGATTTAAGACGTTCCCAGACACCAACAGCTGAGGGAGTTTGTCACTGCTGGACCTGCAGGGTGTGCTCGAGGGCGTTCTGCAGGGCGAAGGACACTCCTCAGTCACGCGGGGACACGCGACAGCCACACGGGGACACACGACAGTCACGCGGGGGGACACGCGACAGCCATGTGGGGGGACGCCGGATAGCCACGCGGAGCCACGTGGCGACGTGAAAAGCTCGGTGAAGGTAAATGCCCGGCTGTCCTAAGAGCTGGCATTTAACAAGGGTTTGTACCTACACTTTTCATTATTTAAGAGACTAATATGCTTTTTAAAACATGAAAACAAATCACACCAATGTAGTGGCTTACAGTGACCATCCTCATTTTCTCATGGTCGTGGCAGAGCAGGTGTTCAGAAGGGGTCCAGGGGGTGGCGCTAGCTCAGGGTCTGTCATTTGGTTGTAATAAATTATGGACAGGACCAGAGGGTCCGCCCCCAGGCAGACCGCTCAGCGTGGGCTGGGGGCTCAGCCCCTCCACAGGGCTGCTTCACCTCCTTACAGTGCGGTGGCTTTTCCAGAGCAAGTGACTCAAGGGCCCGGGCTCACAGCCTTCTGTAACCTGGGCCCAGCCACACCACCGCGTTTGCTGCGTTCCATGTCACATGGCCAGTTCCATCCAAAGTGGGAGATGACATAGGCCATTGCGTATGAGGAAGAAGGCTGGCCACTGTGCTCACAGCAACTTTATTACTAATAACTCCAAACCGGAGACTGAAATGCCCGTTCTATCAGAATATTCTTAACACAATATAAAACATGAAAGAACTATCGACACATGCAATACAGACAGATCTGAGACGCTGGATCGGAGGCCCAGCACGGACGAGCACACGCGAGTCCATTTACGTGATGTTCAGTCACAAGCAGAACTAACCCATGGTGAGAACTCAGATGGTTTCACGTCTAGAAGGGGTTGATCGGGTTGACCGGGGGCAGACGCGAAGCAGCTTTTGGGGGCGCTTCGCACGCTCCATCTCCGATCAGGGTGGTGGTCAGACAGGCACTCACATAGACACGGGGCATTACCTGACGTGCTTCACTGCACGCATATGCTGACTCAGCAAGACAGTAAAACAGTCGTCAGAAGCTGTTAAACGCCCGATGGCTCTGTCGCATGACCACATTTACCCGCGTCCGTCCTGGCAATGGGCTCCTCGACCTGGGACTGCAGGATCTTGGATCCGAGGGGTGTTTTGCCCCCAGGAAGACAGAGCTGCTCTTCCATGTCGCTCTCCGAAATGGGGAAGAAACGTGAGCGCTGGCGACCTGCTACAGAATCGGAGCTTACGCGTCCCACGCCCACACGCAGCTTCCATCTCACGGGCTTTCACCACCTCTCACGGGAATGGACGAGACTGATATCTGAATGGTAACATGAAGAAAAAACAGTCTGAGAAGAAAAGGCAGGATAAGCAAGACTTGAACGAAAAGTCCTAATACACAATTTTTCTATAATTCTCAATAACTCATGTTCTGAAACTAAACAAAAATCAAGGGAGTCAAGGGGATTTCACATGGAAATGCGTCCGGGGCCTGGAGCTTATCTTGGGGCAGCCCTAAGTCTTAGACTGGGGGCAAGTCCTATGTGTCTTTATGTTTTGTCTTATCATAGCATCTTGACTTTCATAAATAAACCCCATAAGGAAGTGAAAGCTCTCGTCACTCTCATACTTCAGAGAGTATATTGAAATGATAATAGGACACTATATAAAAAGGACAGGACAAAAAAGTATGATTGAAAACAAAAAATTTTTTAAAGAAGACTTAGAAGAACTAGAGAACCAAAGATACACAAAGGGTGAAAAAAATAGCACTTAACTAGGTGGTTCAACAGCCAAGTAAGAATTCAGAAGAGTAATGCTGAGGGGAGTAAGTCAGAAACCAGAACTCTTCCCCACGTTGAAAGCCATGTGCCTCCTCCATTAAAATGCTTTGTTCATCAATCAGGTACAAATAAAAAACCTGAAAAAACCTGAATATACTTAGAATGGTGATAGAGGTGTTTAAAGCTCTAAAGCAGGGTCTCCAACCCCCAGGCCATGGACTGGTACTGGTCCGTGGTCTGTTAGGAGCTGGACCACACAGCAGGAGGTGAGCGGTGGGCAAGGGAAGCTTCATCTGCATCTACATCTGCTCCCCAGAGCCAGCATCACTGCCTCAGCTCCGCTTCAGATCGTCAGGCCTTAGATTCTCACAGGAGCACCGGTCCCTGGCACCAAAAAGGTTGGAGACCGCTGCTCTAAAGCATATGAAGTATCCAAGGACAGGACACTTCACAAAGGACCAGGAACCAGAACGACAGATTCCAGCACTGAAAGCCGGAGGCAGGAGGGCAACGCCTTCTGGATGGCGCGAGCCACCCCTCCCCTCTGCTTTGGTACCTGGGAAAAGTGTCAAGAGCCAGTGTGGGGGCGGGGGAGGCGGGGAGTGCTCTCAGCCACACGGGTCCTCCAAGCAGCTGCGTGCATCTTTCTCAAAATTATCCAGAACGGTGTGCACTGTCGGAGCTGGGCAGTGAGTGGAGACAGGGCCCGCGACTCGTCCCACGAGCGGAGGGGACGTGGGAGGGACTCCCAGGCTGCCTGGAGGGCCCCGTTCCACATTAGCTACCCTAGGACGTGCTACCCCGTGAATGCCAGATAAATCAGCAACAGGCACTCGGAGGAGGAAGCAAAATCAGTGAGGGTGTTATCCAGAAGAACCTCCGAATAGGCAAGAATGAATTATGTTATTCCGGTTGGATCTGAACAATCCTTTAGTCAAAAGGTAAAATGCTATTAACAAAAAATTACTTTCACTGAAAGTTTGGAGGGTGTCGTGAAGGAGGGATGAGTCGGGGTGGCGGTGAGTCATTTATAAGAAGTTACTAGAGAACAGCTACTTAAAAGTAGACAAATGCTGAGGAATGGCCTCTGGCCGATAGTTTCCTTCGGCTCAGAGGTGGCGCACAGTCGCGAGCCGGTCACGGCGACTTTCGAGCTGCGCTTCGGCTGCGGACCAGGGGGTTTGGCCGGGGCTCCCTTCGCAGGGGCCTGTGGAGCTTCTCCCTGGGGCGCTCCGTCCTCCCCGCTGAGCAGGCTAAGTTCCAGCAGGGGTGTCGGGTAGGGAGCCAGAAACGCAACCTACAGAACCCGTTCCACAGAGCACTGGAGTCTGAGAGCCGGTCCCGGGGCCAAAGGTGTTCGCGAAATCAGCCTTGAGTTCCCTTTGGAGGTTTTGGACGTTAATTAGCCCGGGAACTCGGCAGGCTCCAGGTCGAGGCCTAAGCGCTAGGAGTTTTTCTTAGATGGATCCGGATTTAGCACAGGTGTTACCAAACCCCCCTCCCCCACCCCCACCCCGGGGTGGTGAAGATGAGCTGATGCTGAGTAAACAACCTAACCGCCAGGCACAGCTGGACCAGCCTCCCCTCCTCTGCGGGAACTGATACCTGGCTGATCAAGTCAGCTTCATTTTGCGGGCTCCATGCTTGCTTTGTTTTAGCAGGTAAGCCAGGAGCTCGTGACCCTATGCACTTAGTTTCCTCACATAAAGCAGACGTGATTTTGCAATTCCTGACATCATTATTTAGCGCCTGGCATTTGTCTCCTCTGGTGGCTGGGGCAGATTTCCTGGTTTTTGTTTTACTCCCAATGCAAAGTATAGCGCCTGTCACATTATGTAGCTTCTAGCCGGAGCAGCTCCTAGCCACATGCAGTGAGTTTTGAAATGTGGCTAGCATTAAAATTTTAATTTTTAAACAGCTATTCAATGCAGCCCTGAAAATCTTTGGAACAATTGGGTATGTGAATCATTTAACTGTAAATCTTATAAAACCTAAGAATGTAGTATTGCTAATGTTTAGGTTAAATGGTAACTGAGATTTGCCATCTATATATTCCATATCATTTTGGATATGAAAAATGTCTCAAGTTATGTAAAAGGAATATTTTAGATGTATTGAAGGGTCTTATCTGTTCAGGAGGGCCAGGATGAGTTCGTTATACCTAAGTTCTGTATCAACCTGGTTAATCAGCACCAGCGCTGCCATCGAAGACTGCTGGTCCCCTTTAAAGTGTCTGGCCTTCAGCACAGGAGAAGGCAGTTAACAGTGACAGGCCTTTGCATCTAGACATCTAACTTAGCCACGTGTCCCAAGAGTCCGCCTTATCAGGCTTTCATGAGACTCAGTGTTATCAAGTGTCTAGGACATAGTTCCTGTCCCATAAAAAGCACATCGTCCCTGTCAGCTGAGTGAGCCGACACTCGTCCCCTGCTTAGCAGTTTAAAGTGGGGTTGGCCTGACTACAAAGCAGCTGTTTGAAAGCCAAGATTAACAACAGCTTTTACTTTGCTGCAAGGCCGAGTGAGCTAGACGTCTGTTCCTGAAGACGCACAGGGAACCACCTACCCCAGAGCGTAAGCACCGGCATCGGTTACGAGTTCTCTGAGCAGGACGTTCGTCCTCAGAAGTCACCATAACTTGTTCTCCCCGAGTGTTTCTACCACCTTAAGAACTACTAAATAGGACGTTATTTGGTTCTGACTCAAAATTAAGCCTCTTCTAATCCAGCCACCTCCAGCTGACCAGTGCAAGAACGGATACCTCCTTAGCCATTGTTCTAGACACCGGTTCTCAAGGTCTGACCTCTGAGACAGGGAGGTCATGTCACCTGTGAGATGGTTAGAGGTACAGGTGCTTCAGCCTGAACCCAGACCCACTTACTCAGCACCCCTGGTGCGGGACCAGTTGTGACTCCCTCGTCCCTGCTTTGCCCCCGAAGCACAAAGTTTGGGAAACGGCCTAGATTCATGACGAGCTCTAGACTGTTCCTTAGTCTGATCGATCTTGTGGGAGTTTTGTTTTACACACTTGAACTTGTAAAGTCTCTAAGTCTGAGATATTTAGGTCTTATGTATACTGCTCAAGTTGAAATGCTACTGAAATGTTCTAGTCAGAAGGCAGAAGGACTAGAAAGAGGGTTTGGTGTTTATTCTAATCTCAGGTAACATTCTACCCCCAAGCCCCAAGCTGGAAAGATCAGATGCCGACACCAGATAGGTCGATTTCTTTCTCTTTACCTTTCAAATGAGAAGCCGGGCCCAGGCTGGTCGTGCAATCTAGTTTTATTAACACATTTGTTCTGAATCACTCATCTCTGTTTCCTGATAGCCAGATAGGGTACTAACAAGGCTCCAACAATTAAGGTCCCGGAGAAGCCTGCCACCCACAGAGCCCGAGAGTCTACGGCAGCACCTGGAGTGGGGACAGGGAGGTTAGCGCGGTCAGGCAGGTCTGACAAAGGCCAGGAAAACAACTCCTCAGCTTCTTCTGAGATCCACATTGATTATATCAGTGAGGGAGAGGGAGTAAGGGAGAGGGAGTAGCTTTGGTTTGACTACTGGTTCAGGGAGCTAGTTAGGTCTCCTTCTACTCACCTGAGTATTTACGAAGCTTTTCCGAAGCATCCTTAGCGTCTCGGAGTAGAATCATGGGACTGCTGCTGGAGATGCGAGCCGTGCTGTTACGAAAACGGACGTCAGAGCTTTTTCTTCCTGTCAGAGATGAGAGCGAGCATCATTTTTTTGCATATGGTGGGTGGGGGGTTAGGGAGCGAGTCTGATATAAGGCTAGGTCCCTCGATATGTACAGGTCTGTCTGTGCGTTAAGAAAAACTCATGTCCGTGTGTTGATACGGATTTGTATCTGTCATCGGAGTTTCATCAGAACTTGAGAATGGAGGTCATGACGTTAGCGTACCCCTGAACTGCCATGCTCCCCCACAGGAACTTAAACAGCATGTTGATGCCGAGACCCTTTGCCATGAAACAGGTAACTGGTCTGGTTGTTTAGAAGTGTATAGATGATATATCATGGGAGTTAGATGTTTAATACTTAATGTGGTATTTTTCATAGCTCTCAATTACGATGGGAGTTTCTGATTCTGCTGGAAGGGAGTTAAAGCTTCAGGGGTCATGAATCCAATTAATTCAGGGGCTAGACGGGGAAACGTCAGCGGCCCAGGTGGCGGTGCACGCACGAGACTCGGGCCGCAGCGGCCGGAGCGCACACTCCAGCCTCAGTCATCCCCTCCTGCAGGTCTTCGGGGCTCCCTGCCAAACCCCACTTCAAGCAGGTGGAGGAGTCCATGCTTGTGAACGAGCCGGACAGAAGTGTTTGGTCAGATTGGGCCACACGTAGGCCATGAACCAGTCTGACTCCTGGTCTGATGAAAATTTACATGGAAAAAACTAAGGCTGAGAGTTATGTGAGGAGTTATGGCTGGGAGTTGAAAGGCCCCGGAGTCTAGGAAGTGAGATGCCTTCCTGTTCTACATCATAAAGGTGCTTAAAGAAGCCCGTTAACAAGCTGAACCTTCCGTCTGACCATCTGCGTGCGGGGGGAGGGACTCAGAGTCGGTCTCTTCTCTGCGGTGGACGCGGGGGTACTCATGCCTGGCAGGACAGGTCGGCACACAGGACGCTGTCCCTGCAGGCTGGCAGACCGACACACTGCAGTGCAGGTGCACCTGGGAGCCAGAGAGCTGGGGTCACGGTGTAGCCCCCCATCGTAAGGAAGGGCTTCAGACCCACTTTGTGTCCCCAGGAGGTCTCGAGAACGCGAGAAAGCCCCGCGGCCCAAGCCCGCGTCACGGCAGCACCGAAGGACTAGAGCCTGGCTGACAGGCGTCACTCATGGCGCTCACTCCGAGGGTCGCTCTGGGGCGGCTCCAGCGGCCGGCACCGAGGCCAGCCGTGGTGGAGGGGGCCACGACGCGGAAGCCACCCAGAGCCCCCCCGGGGGCGGCGTACGGTCCCCCGAGCGCCTGGCTGGCCACCGGGTCCACGAAGCTGAAGGCGAAGATGCTGAAGCGCTGGTGGTGGGCTGGGAAGGGCCGGCCCGAGGCTGTCCCGACCGGGATCAGCCGGGTTCGGTAGTTGTCACCAGGGCAGGGACATCTAAGCAAAGACACGTGGCAGTCAGAACGGCTCCCGGGGGACTGCACCGCGGACGCACGGGTGGCCACTCACCCCTCACCAGCAAGGACCACTGCGGCCGCTGCGGCGGGTCTGGGCCGGGCGTGGCCCAGCGGTGCCGGAGCCGCAGCCCGAGCCCGGGTCGGCTCTGCGTCGGGCGGCGACCTCTGGGTAGACGGGCTCCCGCAGCAGCCTCACCACAGGGCAGTCGCCGGCGCTGTAGTAGGAGCTGTAGTTCTCGTCTGCAAGAGGCGACGTCGGCCACACAGCGAGCACTGGCCCGGGGGCCCGCAGGCTGCTCGGGCCGGACTCCCGCCCCCTGGAAGCCCCCGGCCCAGCGGCCTGTCCCTCAGGCAGGACCTCAGGCCCGAAGTGACAGGACTCACCTGCAGGCTGGGCACTCGGGCAGGCGCTCTTACCTTTGGCCAGCCGGAGCTCCAGAGGGAGGGGTCCGGCCTGCATCTCGGGAAGGGCGGGGTGGGAGAGGCCGCACCCGAACATCGACTGGGAGGGCGCTGCTGCTCACGGAGTAGCTGCAGCTGACTCGGAGCCTGTGAGGAACGAGGCTTCAGCTTGGGTGGCTGGGTCTTGTCACCCGTCGTTGAAGGTCTGAGGGACCACTAAGGGCTGGGCGTGAGACAAGTTCGTGACCGTGACGGGCATGGCTCTGGGCTTTGTGGGAGCTCGTTTTGGTTGGGGAGACCAGTATGCAAGTGGATCAGTATTTCAGAGTTGACGATATCAGAACCACACATAGACAGACATGGCCCCGGGAGAAGCAGGTGACTCCTGTGGAGAAGCCGCCGGGGAATGGCTTCCAGGGCATTCGGTGAGAAGACGTGGAGGGGTAAAGGGCACAGGAGGGAGGGAATGGCTGGCGGAGAGCAAGGCGTGGAGGACAGACGGAGTCTGCGGTTGTTCGAAGGCTCCGCAGGGCAGTCCGGGGTGGAGACTAGCGAGTGGGGGACCGAGAATGTCACCTGAGACACTGATGACATCATGTTACAGCTCTGTGTTCTCAGCGACAAGGACGCTGTCTGATCTGAGCCTTCGAAGGGATTCTTTTGGCCACGGCATGGACAGTGGAGGTAGAAGGGACAAGGCCAAAATGGGAAACAGGTAACAGTTAAGGGAAATAGTTCAGGTGAGTTTGAAGCTGGACCAAGGTGGTGCCGTTGAAGCAAGGAGATCCAATGAGAGGCCGCGAGGTCGCACATCCAGGCAGACAGCTTCCGTCATCACGGGGGCGTCCCGTGGACTCGGCTCGCCCACGGCCTCCCACTGCGTGGGAGGAGGACTGTCACCCCGTCAAGCGGCTTGACTACACCTTACCTGAAGATGCTGTCGCGGGCGATGGAGCCGTGGCTCCAGGTGGCCACGTCCCTGGCTGCAACCAGCTCATCTCATACACCGCCCGGCCCGCAGTGACCACCGAGCACAGGACAGGAGTCCCGTCACTCCCGCGAGCCACGAGCCGCCTCCCTCAGGACTGCCCCCAGCATGTGGTGCATTTTCTGCCCATGAGCAGAGGCAAGGGCAGAGGCCATTGACTAACTGGGACATTATCACGTCCCGTTGCTCCGGGACAGAGGAAGGGAAGGGGCTCCGAGTGTTCAGATGAGGCAGGCGGCAAAGCCACCACTCACTCAGGTGCGGCCCGGCTCGTTTCCCAGGGCAGAGTGGGGACAGGAAGCTGTCACCTAGTCTCACCCACAGCTCGGGGGAAGTGCCAGCCCCCTGCTGGAGCCCAGCTGTGGTGGCCTGAGCCTCAGCGACGAGGCTCTGCTGTCCTAGAGACCACGCCACACACCAAGCCGTCGTCAGGTGTATTGCCCACAGATGAGATAGTGCACCTGTCCCCCACCGCTGGAACATTCCTGCCTGGCTCCTGGAGTCAGGAGCAGAGTGTAGGGTCAGCGATTCTCACCCGTCTTGTGGTGCCATAGGAAGTAAACGGAAACCGGAACAGGACAAAAGCGCGTGTCGCCGTCGTGGGGTCACAGTCACTGTCATTCCTGAAGGCCAGGTGCACAGAGTTCAAGAGCAGCGGGGGCAGGGTCACGTTCTGGGACAGGGCGATAGAGAAGTGGCCGGCCAGGGTGCAGCGTGAGGTCACCGAACAGCAGAGGGCTGTGCTAAGGGCGGCCATCTGCCGTCGGGCCAGCAAGACCAGGTCTGGGGATGTGGTTGTTTCTGATCCCGGTGCCTGAGAAGATGGCCTTCCCAGCTGCGGCCGGCCCAGGCCAGCTGCCCAGAGCTTCACCGGGCCCTGGCCGAGCACCGGGTTTGAATCTCGCTGCCACCACTTTGCGCCCCTCCCCCACCCCCTTGCTTCTGCTTCTCTGTAGGTGGGGACAGTGCCTGCTGTGTGCGTCAGAGCTCAGGACAGAGGGGGGCACGCGCTCGCTTGCTGAGGGTCTTTCGGTCAGAAAGCCGCAGAGCATGGTGGGGTGCACAGAAGTCTTTCTGAAACAAGGTTCTAGACGCTTAGACCAGCAGCCCCCAGCGGGGCTAGTCCTCCGTCCGTGAGCTAGCATCCTGCACGGAGACTTAGCTTGGGATCACTGTCACTTGCTCAGACAGGAGAGGGCTGTCACCGAAGGTCACTGAAGGTCACGGGGTCCAGGTCCCTGTCATCTTTATGTCTGCCTCCCGCGGGGGTGGGGGCGGGGCGGGTTCAGGTGCAGGCGCTGGGCGCTTTCCTTCAGCAGGTTGGGGGCGGCAGGCACGCACCTGTGTTTCCATAGTAACAGGCGCTTCCCTCAGGGCTGTAGCAGCAGGCCAGCTCCTTGCAGTTCCCCGGGGGTGCTGGGTGCAGGAGCACACGGCAGTCTGTCCCACAGGGGGACCGGGGCGCACAGCTCAGCACCTGGAGCGTGCGGGGCTAAGTTTTGGAGAGGGGAGTAAGTCCAGCTAGGTAGGAGTTTGGTCCTTAAAAATGCTCATTATTGCGAAGTATTAAGATCGCCACATGTCTATGCCACTGGAGCGGGAAGTCCACGGCCTGCCCTAGAGGTGAAGCCTCGGGGCGGTAATAGGTATCAAGTCCCCCTGAAGCCCTTTGAGGAGAATATCAGCAGAGGCGGTAGAAGCCGTGGGCTCCACTTTCTTTCAAGCAAAGACTCCCTTCCGCTCCCTGCAGGCTTCTCGGCCGGGCGCCCGAGAGCTGCGGGGGCTTCGGACACGCAGGCTCTGGGGCCGCAGGCGGGGGGCCTGTGATTCTGTGTCATGGGCGCTACCCGTCTGGGCTACGCGAGCAACGAGGTGACGAGGAGAGGGAGCTACAAGCTAGAGCCTGGAGGGCTCACGTGCGGCTCTCGGGTTGGGCTCGGGGATGGGGGCGGGCGCCCTGCCCATGCCCCAGCGGGGGGCTTGATGGCGGCGGAGCCCCGTCTCAGCGCATTCCTCTCTCGCAGGCTTTTGCTGAGTCCCCCGGACCCCCAAGACCCAGGGGCCCCTGGGCCGGTGCTCGTTTGCGCCCCAGCTCTGGCCCCGCCCCCAGGGCCCCCGGCGGCAGTGCTCCCAGTGCTGGGTCGGGATTCGGGGGGCGCAGGCAAAGCCGCGTCACAGGCCCCCGCTGAGCGACCTCCCAGGTGGAGGTCGTCCCAAGCACGCGTGCGGGGGGAGGAAGACCGCCCTTCACGGGCGTCCCCACCGCACGGAGCCCGGAGCCCGTGGCGGAGGCCCCGGGCCCCGCAGGCCGCGCCGCACAGCCTCACCCCGGGGCCCCGCGGGGCTCTGGAGCAGCTCGGTCTCCGTAACCGGCCGGCGCCCGGCGCCCTCTGCTGCCTGCAGCCCGACCTGCAGGATGTAGTGGGGGCCCTGCGGAGACGGGGTGCGGGTCAGCGGGACGGGGTGGGGGTCAGCGGGACAGGGCGCAGGGAACCTGCGGAGAAGGGGTGCGAGGTCAGCGGGACGGGGTGGGGGTCAGCGGGACGGGGCGCGGGGCTCAGGGCTCCCGCCGGCCGACCACACGCACCCACTCGGTGACGTGGCAGCCGTTGTAGGGCACCTTCAGCACCGCTGCGCCGCCCAGGCCCTGGGTCACCTGGGTGTGGCAGCCAGAGTCGTTCTGCAGCGTGTGCGGCAGCCCGTAGTTGTCTTGGGGGAGGCGCAGAGAGCACGGTGTCAGCCACCAGCCACCAGGCAGGGAAAGCACAGCCCGCGTGGCCATGAGACCCCGAGAGCAGCCTCCAAGGAGAGCGGGAACCAGAGGGGACCCCGATTCAGAGAGAAGCCATATCACTTCAAAGGAGCTGCGGAGTTTACTAGCGGGACAGGGTTAGGACAAGGAGCTGGAGGGGGTTTCAGCAGCCGAGGAGACGGGCCGTTGCCCGGCTAAGCCAGACGAGTCGTGGCCCTTACCCCAGGCTACGAGTGCGGGAGTGGGCGCTGTCCCCTGGCGGGAAGGGTGTACTGTGAGCCGAAAGCTCCGTGGCCCGCAGTGCAGTGTTCCAGAACCTTCCAGCGCCTCCGGCTCCCTAGGGCCCCTCACGGCCAGAGACAGGGGGAAGAGAGCAGCGTGGACCACAGCAGCCACATGGCGCCACTTCCCTCCTTGAGCCGGGCCCCCGAGCTCCCAGACATTCCCTTTATACAGAAGGAATTACAGCTGCCACCTGCAGGTGGGACTCCTGTGTGTGTGTGGGGGGGAGGGGGCTCCCTCCAGCTGTGTCCACTTTGGGCCTCGGCCTGCAGCTGCCTCGCTTTAAGGAGCACGATCCAGGTGGCCTGCAGAGCCCAGAAAACGTGGTGCCTTTTAGCTCAGAGGGGCGCTCGGTGTGGCCGGGCCTCGCGGGCTCGCGGGCCTCAGGGGAGCTTGCTCTGGATCTGGCGGGCCAGGGCCACGGCTCTGCGGTGCGCGGGCGGCTCCGTGTGGGGAAGATGCTTCCCCTCGGCCTCGGTCTTCTCCTCCGCAGCTTGGGCCTCAGAGCCCTTGGCAGGCGCCGGCTTGAGGGTTCCGTGGGAAGTTCTGTGTCACGTGTCTGGCGCCCAGCCTGGCCCGCGCTTGTCAGCATGGTCAGGGCCTTCAAGGACCCTTGTCGCTTTCCCCACAGGTCTTAATTTTCATGAAAAGTCACAGCACAATTGAAGTTGGCTTGACATCCCAGAACAATTTAAGCTCAGTTCCTGAGAGAGGCGGACTGAGAACTCTCCCTGGTCCTGAGAGAATCCCCCCGAAGCGGTGCTGACACGGCCCAAGCTTTTCTCTGCCACTACTGTCCCCGCCCCCCCCCCACGGCTGCTCCCCAGGGTCGAGGTGACAATGACACGTATTTCCCGAACTAGTTCTGCCTCTTGCGGATATTTTAACATACCTCACTATTTGCATGTTTCAGCTGTATTTTCACGAGTTCATGGGAGCTTCTCATTTGCTCGTTTGTGTTTTTGTCCTCGTGAGCTACGATTTATGCGCCCCGGCCACTGCACGGTGTAGGTCCTGTGTCAGGCCAGGCGTCAGAGGCACCTGCAGAGCTGTAGGGGTGGAAGGGTATTCCTCTCTGCGAGTCGAGAGCAGGGACTTCCGCCAGTGTCCCCAAATGGTCTGAAAGTACTTAGCTTAAAATTTATCCCATGAACAAATTTCCCAACTTGACTAATATCTTAGCCAAAGCACTGAGAATTATAAGCTGGTATCTCTAATTCTGTTGAACTAATAAAAGAACACATGAGCATGTGTCTTTCCTGGGAGATCGGATGGCCCCTTGACCTCGTGGTGACAGTGTTGAGGCAATACCCTCAGCCTCACAGATGGGGAGTGGCTTCCTGACATTCTCCCACCAGATTGGGTTTAGCCGCTGGCCGTCACATCTCGTGTTCTCACTCACAGGACTGTCCACGTCGGATCGTAATGACCATTTACATATTCCATTTACATAGAAGCACTTGGCAGGGACTGGGTTGTGTTTGTCATTTCATTCCGAACACCTCAGCCGGTGTTTGCTCAGCCTTCCCAGTCTCAGCGAAGGCGCTTTCACTAGCGGCCATGTCGAAAATTCACCTTCCAAACCTCACAGGTAGAGATTTTTTTAATGATGAGTTCAAAATCAGAACCGTTAGGTATTTTTTCTTTGAGTAACTATATGTGCGACTGCAAGTATAAGAACGACAGTGAGGACCGGATGCGTGTGAGATGTCCCGGGAGTTTCAAGGCCGGTCTCCCAGCCGCGCGTATTGATGCTGCTCTGAAGCAGAGACAGGACTAGGCGAGCTCACCGTCTCGCTGATGATGGGAGACACTGTGGCACAGTGGTTATGTGGCTTTTTGCAACGGGCGAGTCTGGGTGCAGATTCTGAGCCATTAGTAGCTCTGTGACCGCTTGTGGGTGCCTTACAGTTTTTACATCTGTCGAGTGGGGATAATAACACGTACCTCACAGGAGGTATTCTTACGACCTACAGATTGTGAGATGAAATAATGTCTGCGCTATGCTTATTGCCAAGCTTGCTGCATAATCATTGCTCATTAAATTGTCGGACCAGTCCACATGCTTGGGAGATAAAGATGAGATGGGAGGCAGATAGGAAGCAGGTGCTGAGCAACGGGCACCTTTGATTGGTGGGGAGTCTGCAGGACAGCCTACGCCCATGGGACTGCCGCCCTAGTGAGCTCGCGTGCTGACTCTACTAGAGTCAAGAAACGAACATAAGCCTGGAACTGTGCTGAGGTATCTGCAAGTGCACCCAGACTCACACGTCACCCTGATGCCACAGGGGGTCAGGGACGAGCCCCCGGGTAAGGCCAGCAGGCCTAGGATGAGGTGCTATGTCCCCTGAGGTCATCGCCATTCAACCACTCAGCTTCAGGAAAGGAAATGCACGGATGACATGCAATTCACCTCGAAGAGCCCCAGGCTTAACCACCAGAACATCTGCCTCCCATTATCTCAAACGCAGGGGTCTGGAATATTTTTCTTCAGTCACATTTGAACGTGTCCCTTCAGCCTAGAGACAAGGGTACATATAGCTCGCTAGTTTACCAAGGCGCCTTCTGCTGACGTGTAGCTGCTCTAGAGGTGGACTGCGTTTTGACAGCACCACGGTCACCGGGCACTTCCTGGCATTGGACATGTCACTCGAGATCTGACGCATACGGCGGTCCCCTTGCTGTGTGACTGGAGTGTGTCCTCCCGACTTGGGGCGGGGGGTGAGGCATCAGGTAAATGAAACCCCAGAGAACCCTCAAATTACCTCAAATAATCAAAATTACCCCAGATGTGGAGGGGTCGGCCGAGCCCCCGGTGGCTGCTGACTGGTGAGGAGCACCCGGCTGTCCTCCGCGTGGGGTGATCAGGGCACCCTCTTCACAGGGAAGATGCACACTCAATCTCCTGTAAACACACGCTCTCCCTTCCAGCAAGAAAGGACGGAGAGCGAGCTGAGTGGCAGGCTCACGCCCTGTGCCGCCCTCAGTCATGGGACCCGCCTCCCGCCTGCCACCCTGGCTGCCCAGCACCCGTGCGGCTCGGATTTTGTCACCCCTTCTGTCCCACCCCTTCCTTTGCCACCATGACCACCACCAGCAGGGGACTGTCCTTCCCCCTGGCAGGCAGGGGCCAGCCAACCGAACAGCTGTTTAGCCTGAGAGCAATGGCGACACACTGTCTCTCCTCTTTCAAGCGGAAGGGCCGGGAAGAAAGGCGAGTAGGTGGCTAAAGAAAGAAAAAAGCTAAAATCTGAGGATTTACTGGTAAGTGTGATGTACATTTTCTGGCCCATACACGCTGTCTGTGTTGACATGCATGTCCCCTTCCTTAATTCTGCTCCTCTACTTCCAGGCAGGACATCGTCACTTCGGATCAGGGCCCACACTGACGGCCTCACTTTAACTTGATTGTTGACATGAAGACCCTATTTCCTCTGAGGTACGGGCGCTGGGACCCTAACATGTCACAAGTCAAACTCAAAACACCTCACACGCCATCGTAAAACCAAGTCAGCCCAGCTGCCCTTCTTTTTAGACGAAATGAGAATTGTGTGCCTGTGAATGCCTGTTTCCTTACTTTTATTCTTTTATTTAAATTCCTCTCGTGTAGAGGAAGGGCTGGTTTTGCATCCGGCGGAGTGGGTCGGGCCTGGCTGCTTGGTTTAGGGAGCAGGGCGGACCCGGTGAGCTGGGGCGGGGACAAGGCGGACAAGAGCAGGCCGCGTGGGAGCGGGCTCCTTCCGGCCCTTGTCTGCGCTCGCACTCAGCTCACTGGAGTCGAGCGGGTAACTGTTTGCCAGGCTGGTGCCACGTGCTGCCTCACGTGTTCTCTAATCTACCCCGACTCGATGTGACCAGCACGGAGCTTTGCGCTGTTACGTTAGTGGCTCCCAAGTCCTGGGCGCCTGTGGCCTCCTCTCTACTTGACCAGGGCCTAATTCCCTGAGGGCGGAGATTCTCCAGGTCACGCCCCTGGACCAGCAGCACCCGCTGGGGGCTCGTTAGAGATGCAAATTCTGGGGCCTCAGTCCCTACCTGGCAGGTGAGAAGCTGGCTGAGGGCCCAGCGGTCTCCGCTTGACAGCCTTGCAGGTGATTCTGACACACACCCAAGCTCGAGAGCCACTGCCGTGGGGTAGAACGTTCCAGGCCCCCTTCTCCAGGAAGCATGCCATGATCTCCCAGCTGGAGGACACCTTCTCAGTTCGGTCTCCCAACACTCTTTCAGTCTCTCTCGGGACAGTTAGGCTTCGTGCTCTGCCCGCTCCGGGACTGGAAGGTCCCAAAGGCCACGGAATCCCACCTTTGCGTCCCCACGTTGCTTACCGTCCTCAGACGGCGTTTTTGAGGTGAGTGGACGCGGAGCGGCCGGTGCTCGCGCTGTGGCGGGAGGCTCCCCGCCCGCCTGGCGTCCCAGCTGCCTGCCCTTGTTCTCCTCTCGGCACGCGAGTGGGGCCTCCTGTGGGCTCCTGGGTAAGACCCAGGCTCCTGAGCGGGCACCCAAGTGCCCCGGGTGTCCCTGCCTTGCGTCCAGCGTGGCCTCGTCCTCCAGTGGCTGGGCGTGAGGACCACCCCCTCCCACCCCCACCCCAGCCACCCCCGTGCTGGGGCCTGCGCCGCCCTCTCCTTTCCTTTCCGCTTGTCTGTTCCACTGGACTCAGTGTGCTTATCCCATTGCATTTTGTTCTTTAAAATGCGCTGCGGCGTCTCCTCTGGAGCCGCGTCTCTGGCCACCGGCCCGCAGGAGCACTGCGCGGCTCTTCGCTGCCCTTCTCAGGGCACCGGCTGTCGCTTTCCCGCCAGTCCTTTTCAGCCGCAGGGTCTCTGAGCTCAGCGTCCGCCCCCCGCCCCCCAGGCCTCGAGCAGGGCGAAGCCTCAACGGTGCGCGGGGGAGGGGCTGCCAAGGCTCTGCAGGTTCTGCTGCGGCAGGATTTGAACTCCCGTCGCCTCCGGCCCTGCGCCCGGGCTGCTGGCCCGCGGGCCTACTGTGCGCAGGCGCCCGGCCTGCTCCACCACCTCGTTGCCACTGGCCCGGGGGACCGGGCTGTGAACAGCTTCGCCCCGGTGTGTCCACGCCGGAGGAAGCGGCTGCTGAGTTCCTTTCCCTCCGAGCAGACAGCAATGGACGCGTAAAACGCTTGTGCCAAGACGATTTTATCCTGGACACAGATACCTCCGGTCACACAGTGTCATCGAGGTTTGGGAATAAACCATGTTCATTCCTCTATGTGTATAGACGGGAACGTCCCGGGGCCTCTGCGGTCAGGTGCTTCCTAGCGGCTGAGGTGGGCTGCGGCCCCCTCCTGCGCGCCTCCCCTGCTTCCCTCTGCACCCCAGTCTCTCTTCCACCCGGCGTCCTCTGCCGTGAGCTCCGCCGGGCTCGCGCACCCAGCGGTAAACAGACTTGGTCTTGCAGAGCTCGTGGACCAGACGGTCTCCGAGCAACGGCCGACCTCTCCCCGAGCCTCGCCCGGTGTCTGGTGGCGGACGTTTGCGAGCGAATGGATCGATGAATAGATGAAACTCTAAGATCGTGGATAAACTAATTTCAAACGTTTCCACACATTTCACTTAAGAAGCACTGGCAGCTTGAGTTTTGTCAGTACCCGTGATCTGGGCTGTTCTTTCTGACTGGTGCAGAGTATTCTGGAGACTCCCTTCCATGGCCTCCGTTTCAGTCCACTTTCTCCTCTTTTCTCCTTTCCCCCTAGTGTGATGGGTTAGAATCGGCTAAAGAATCTCTTTGAGGTTGCCTTTTTAAAAAACTCCAAAGTCCTTTCACGGAGCCATCTGAATTACTTCATGTTGATAAAATTTAAAGCTGGTTTTCTCCAAATTCTGTGGGAGTCTGACACAACCAGATTTTAGGCTGGAGTCTGACAGGGCTGCCCCTGTGACTCCCCCAGGTGGCCTCATCTGACCTCTCCGATGGATAGCATGCAACCTGTCCTCCCTCCCTGACTGCCTAGCGATACTGGCAAAGTTTGACCCTTACATAAAATTCTCCGGAACTGATGATCATGGTTGCCAGGACACCCTGAGGTAACAGCTTGTGGATGAGAGATGCAAATTGGCCACGGCACTGGGTGATGAATGGCCCTGATCTGTGTGAGGACTGGGGTCAAGCCTATTACAGCCCCACACTGACACCGTGAGAGCGAGACACTGGCAGGATTTATCAGAGAGTGCATTAAAGATGTCATTAGTGAGAAATTAATATTATAAAACATTTTAGAAGGGCCGAAGCAATCATCTCACTCTAATAAGAGAGGACAGTTCTCATAAATACCCTTTATTTTTCCCTCAAGCAGAAAATGAGGAACACGCCAGGATTATCAGATCTCACCCTCTCTTTCCAAATTGCAAGCTGAAACTGTTGATCATTTCATTTTTCTTCTTAAATTGGGCCGGCTTGTCATGTGACAGGTCATGCTTTTCCCTTTATTTAAAAAGACAGGAGACTGATGCCCTTTGGAGGTAAAAGAATTGCTTCTCATTGGTTGAAAATTATAAGCCTTGAAGATGGATTTTTAGGAAGCCTTTTGCTTCCAGTAAATACTGAGCTGTGTTTATATCATTCTCTCCCACACGTTGAACTGAGATGCTCATCGCATAGTAGCAAAAGCCTAGGGCTTGAGGGACACTCCCTAAGGCACCTCATTTTAACCCTTGGAATTCTGGCTCCTTCGGCAGAGTCACCAGAGACATGGTCTCAGTGACCTCATCTGCACTTCCTTCCCGATTGAGAATCTATCATGTCTAATAGTTTTGCTAGAAATTGAAAGGAGTAATATAATACAAAGGAACAAATCTGAATTTTTAAACAGTAAATAATTTAGACCTGCAGACTATTAGAGATGGAATTTTAAGGCTCTCTTATTTCTGTATAAGAGAATGGGAGATTATTGGTGCTGATCAGAGTCATTGGGACTTGGGACAAGAAACTAGGGCTTCCGTCATTTAGAGAAGGGCTTCGAGGCCTGGGTGGGAGCCAAGGCAAATACAGTGAGGCAGTTAACATGCAAAAAATGCCACGGCACTAGCATGAGACATCATCACATGGAATCAGGCCCCAGGGCCAGGCGGGTGGCGCGGGCACTAACGCCGGTCAGAGGCGGGCCCGAGTTCCAGCTGAGGGTGGCTGGGTGGGCGAGATAGACGGGCAGGGAGGAGGTTAGTCTGCATCGACGGATGAATGGCTGATGAAATCAAACAACTGCAAAGGTGAACAGACCTTAGACTAAGGAATGGACAGAGCACGGCGGGGGCCAGGTGTGACAGGTGCCTTGGCCCTCGCCCTCCCCGTGCCCGGCGCTGGGGCGCCTGGATGGGAACCAGTGATTTAGACCGGGAGATGTTTACCTTCAAATGTCAGACCTGGAACCACAACCCAGCTCCTAAATTCGAGCCTTGGGACTTTTCCACAAAAGCAAATAGCGTCTTGCAGCTGTTTCCTCTGGTGGTGCGTGTGCACAAGCTTCCTCTGTGCAGCTTAAACCTCGGGTTCGCACTGGCCAACACAGGCAGGGGATCTGGTCTTGGCTCTGCATGGGAAACCATCCATCAATTGTGAAAGTAATAATAATAAAATAAAGGAAACACCAAGAGGACAGTGATGGTGACAGTGTCCTGAATAGCCCGAGCGGTCGGTGGCGGGAAGAATTAGGAGTAAATGCCACTGAGGTAAAAACAGACCCTCAGGAAGGGAGGAAGCTTCTTCAGGCCTCACATTTTATCTTCCCGCCGATACATCCCCCTGAGGCCATAGGCGTTCACTTGGGTTAGAAGTTCCACGTTTGTCCCCAGTGACCAGTCTCGTCGCTCACGCTTCCGCCACCCCGTTGGCAGCTCTCCTCTGCTGCCAGATGATGTGACACATTGAAAAAAACTTACTTATTTTTGATTTATGCGCTGCATTTTCATGCTCCGAGGCACAGATAATTTAGCAGTGTCTTGACGAGAAGGAGAAAGTGTTTGCAGTCATGGGGGAATTTCATGGTGCCGTTGGATACAAAGTCATTTGTGCAACTTTGGAAATGATTAATTTCCCAAATCTTTATTTTCAAACAGAGGTTATTGGGTACTGCTGTGTAAGTGACCCCTTGATGATGAGGTGTTATGTGGCAGCCACTCCACTGTCCCTAAGGGAGTAGAGGCCGTTCCCGCAGCCCGTCTTCCAGGGCAGGAAAGAGCTGTGGCCTAGGGCGAGGGACTTGGCTGGTCCCAGTAGATCATCCCTTGTGCAACGCCTTCATCCTGGGCTGCCCATCCAGGGCTGGCACGAAAGGGCTGCCACCTAATGTGTTACTGAATGGACAACAGGCCCATCATGGGACTTCGTGCATTTGCCTCTCCCCATCTCAGTTTCCTCTGCGGGAACATAAAAGCATTCCTGTTGATCTCGTCACTGAAATCTTACGACTCAGGCCTTGTGAGATTTGAGCTTATTTTGTTAATTATTCTGACTCACTCTGATACAAATATTAGCTGTGTGAACTGAAAAATCTTCCTCCTGGTTTTGCTCATGGTGAAAATTCTGATTAAGGCAACCTCTGCTGTTTTCAAGCACACGCAGATGATTATGGATTGTTTAGGCGTAAGAAACCACACCAATACCAATGAAATGAAATATTATTTAAATAACGAACAATTTTTAGTGAAACGTATGAGTTGGGACACATTACCTTGGTCTGTTTGGCTTTATTTCTAATTTTGACATTAGCCCAAATGAGCGATTTTGCCATGCGACTCACTGGCGACATGAAGGCGCACAAGGCGCGCTTCGCCTGACTCCAGGGCCCCGCCAGCCGCCTCGCGCCGGGGTGACCGGGAGCAGCGCGCGCGGCACGTGCACGGCGGTGCGTGCGTGCACCCCCGTGGATGCGGGGCGGGGTGCCCTCAAAGGCTCTCCTGCGCCTTTTCCCACCGACGGACGCGCCTGGACGGCGCTTCGAGACGCTGCAGGGAGCCGCCAGCTCCTCAGCGTGGGCACGGGGCCCGGGTCCCCTGGGAAGCGTTAGACGCGGAGGGAGGGGGGCGCGCAGACGGCGTTCGCCTGTTTCATAGCAAAGGGGGGGGCTCTGACACGGATGTCTGGGAAGGGGATGGGGAGGAAGGGGGAAGGGGCAGAGGGGGAGGGGCAGAGGGGGGAGGGGAGGAGACCACGAGGCTCCTGGACCGTGAGGGGGACACGGCAGAACCAGCTCGAGTCCGCCCGAGGAAGCCAGCTGGTCCCCCGGCGGGGCGGGCGGTGGAAAGATCCAGACCGTGCGCTCAGCACGCTCGGGGACGCGCCACGCGTGGCCATGCGCCTGGGCAGGTGGCCGCGGGCCTGGGTAGGTGGCCACGCGCCTGGGCAGGTGGCTGCGGGCCTGGGCAGGTGGCCGCGCGTCTGGGCAGGTGGCCACGCGCCGCAGGCTCAGGCTCCGTCTGCGGAACGGGGACCGGACGCGCCTCCCCGGGACAGAGCCTGAGCAAACGCAGCGCCTGCTCCGCTTGGGGAACGGGACTCGCCCCAACTTCCTTTTCTCGGAGGCCGCGACAGTGCTGGACGATTCTGGAAGCGAGGGGCACCTCAGAAGTAACTAACGGACTTCCTGCTGTGATAAAGCTTGGGGCTGGAATCATTCATTGAAAATTAAAAAAGAAGTGACTCTGGCAACTTGAGTTTATGGAACAATTCATACTGTTTTTATAAGAAATATGGACTCACTTAGAAAATATGGAAAATGCAGACAAGTAGGAAAAAAATAAACACCATTCAAACTCCCAACCCAGTGACAATGACTAGTGACCGTTTGGCGTGACTGTCAACTCACTTCAGAACATATTTTAACAAGGAGGCCGCAGGTGTTCCAGGGCGACCAGCTAGCCGCCTCGTGACAGGGTCTCCGTGTGCAGAGGGGCCGCCGAGACCAGCCCTTGGGCGCTGCATCTACCCAGATTCCCCAGGCGCCTGCATTCGGTTTTCATTATGGACTCAAAGCTGGGTGAGGGGTGTTGTTTTGTTCACTGCTGATCCTTAGCAGCGAATGAATGAATGAATAACAGAATAAATCAATGAATGAATCAATGAATGGACTTTGGTTAAGGTTATCAGATTTAGCAAATAAGTTACTATACAGCACACCCAGTAAATTTAATTTTTCAATAAACAACAAATACTTTTTTAGTGTAAATATGTCCAAATATTGCATAAAAATACTTAGATTAAAATTTTTGATTTATTTGAAGTTCATATTTAAGTGGGTGTTTCATATTTTATCTGGCATTGTTTTCATGAGGTTGAGTATTCCTATTATAGTTCCTCCTTTTGTGTCCTTGGGATGCTCAAGCTGACTCTCCCAGGAGAAGGGTGGTAGATGATCGACTCGCGACTTTCACGAAGGAGAGGGGGCCTGTCATAGACCCTTCGCCTCCACCTCCCTGCCTCGCCGGGAGTAAAGCCTTTGCACCTGGCAGATGTGCATGTGACACAGCTGTGCTCTCAGTCCCTGAGGGAACCTTGCCTTGGGGGCCAAGGAGTAAACTTGGTAACAGTCATTCCTTAGTGGAAACAAGTACTTACTTAACCTTAGGCTACGAAGCAAGTCTCTGCTCCATAAGGACAGATAACAGTGTGTTCATAAGAAATTTCATATTCAATTCTGTTAGGATATCAGGAGAAACAAAACCGGGAAAAATATAATCCAATGCTAAAGGAATACTTTCCAGAACTCCTTAAAATGTTCTATGTTGGTTCAATTTCCTGCAGCCCTAAGGACCACACCTTCTTCCCTGTGCCCCTGAGTCACCCGCCCCAGCGTCTGTCTCTGACACACTTCTCATTTCAGCTGAGCTTATCTGCTCTCATGGTTTTAAACGATTAATCACAGATCTAATATCACCAACTTAGACAGTCATCCAATAGATGCGTGAGGAACGCCTACTGTGTGTGAGCAAAAAGCTCCGGAATAAAATATTGAACAAAATATATGTACTTTTGTTACTTAGTTTGAAAACAGTCTTTTGGAAAGTCAGTTTTCAACTACTCAAAAAATAGATTCATAAAAATTGTGATAAATGCAATGAAGAAAAACAGCGCTATGAGGCCGGCTGAGGACGGCTGAAGGAGGAAGGCGAGGCCGGAGTGGGCGAGGAGGAGGGGCTGCTGTGCAGGTGTCACACGTCACACGTCACACGTCACACGGAGCCCACAGCGCACGTCGGTGTTCCTTATCACGAGACCCACGGGAGTCTGGGACAGGGTTTCATGCTAGAGCATTAACGAAACACACCTTTCGAAACGCTCACTCTGGCGGCGGTGCGGCACCTGCCTGCAGGTGGAGCCTCGGGCGCGGCAGAGAGGCGGAGGCGCTTTCGCAGCTGCCGGGCCAGGCGGTGGTTCGGTCCCGGCTGCTGGTGGGCCAGAGAGAAATGAGGATGTGGAAATTAGGTACGAGGTAAACGGCAGGGCTCGGTGATGCCTTCAGTCTGCTGGTGGAAAAGGGGTGGTGCTGTCAGGACTGGCTCTTAGGTTTCGGGGTGCCACACAGTGAGAAATGGAAGACTACAGGGAGACCAGATTTTGGGGGGTGGAGCCTAGCTTTGTTGGGATATGCTGAATTCAATGTGCTTTCAGAGCTCCTCCGCAGGGTGAGGTTGAGAGGCAGCTGGTGGTATCGTATTGGAACTCAGAAAAGCTTCTGGGTCACACGTTTAAACTGGAACTCATGGTGTCTGGGTGCTGTTTGAAGCCATGAGATCACTTAAACAACGAGTGTAGAGTCAAAGTCGAGGGGGAGCTGATGCCTAACTCCCGAGGAGCCCCCTTATGTAAAAGGGCTCGCAGAGAAGAATGAGTTAACGGAGGAGATGGGGGAGAGACCGGAGGGCACCGGCGGGCATGGCGCCATTGGAGCCGGAGCCGGGAGGGCAGACCGGGGGAAGGTGGGCAGGGTCTCTGAGAGGTGAGGCGAGATGAGCGTGAGAACTCCTATTGGGTTTATTTCACTGCAGCCACGGACACCCTCGGTGGCGTCCTTTTGATAGAGGAAGATAAAGCCGGTTTGAGGAGGTTTGTATTCAGGGAAATGAGGAAACAAAGACAGTGCTTTGAGATCGCACACAAAGATTTTGATATTTTTGACTCAAGGAGAGGAGATAGGGCAGCAGCTGGAAGTACAAGGGGTACAGGTGGAAGGAAATCCATTTCAGGATGAAGGAGATTTCAGCCTGTTTAGACGCTGATGAAGTAAAGTCACTAACCAGAGGGAGAAGAAATACAGGAAAAGAAGAGTTCACTGGCGTGTAAGGAGGGGTGGGCTCAACACACATTGAGCGAATGACCGTAGGTGGAAGAGGGACGTGTGCTCCACCGTAGCAGGAAGAAGCAGACTCGTCTCACCTGCAGGAAGGGTGCGGGTTGGCCACCAGCCAGCTCAGGGCCTGACGGAGGCTGTTCTGGAGCACGAGGAGGTGAGGCCGTGAGCAGAGAACGACGGGTGTCGGCCAGGCTGGGTCCCAGTGGACTCGCTGGTGCTTACCACGTGCACGGACGGAAGCCTGAGCTGGACCCCACCTGATGAGAGGCCTCTTGTTAGATGGCCGAGGGCTGAGCAGAGGCCTTGTGAAACGCTGCTTCTGAAACGCTTGCTGATGTGAACGCCATCAGTGTGTGGTTGCTCCCACCATGGTACCTGTAACCCTCCGTTTCCGCTAGTGACGCATCTACTGTAAACACTGGCCTTCCCCTCGGTGCAGTTAACCTTATCACAAAGCTTAAGAATGACATTTGAAGTTATTTCCGTTATGTAATAAAATGATAGTCTACAAAAAGTCTGTACATGTTTCATTTTTATGCTTAACGATGGTTAGCAGTTACTATCAACAACATAAACTCTTCCGAAACCACTTAAGCGGAATTTATGATGGCATATGTGATGTTAAGAATATGATCGATGTTAATGAATGAACCAAGTATAACTTGTTTTGTTTTGTCTTAAAACTGTCTCTTAAAAGTTCAAAGTAGTTATAAAGACCAATCTTTGAGGGAAAAGTGAACACTGGGCTGCTCACTGAATAAGAATGAAGTATCTCAGAAAGGTTAATTTCTCCTGGACTCCAAATTACATGAAGCAGGAATAACATCAGAGTGTTTTTTCTCCTTATTTAACAATTTTCCATTCATGCAGAATATATTTGTGTGTGTATGTATTGCATATATATTGAAACTTGACACACAAACGCGCGCGCACGCACACACACACACACGCACACACACACACACACTTTAAAGCTGCTGTGGCCGATTCGTCTCAGTGTGAACGCCTGAGGCTAAGCCAGGGGCGGAAGGACCGTGTGTTAGCCACTGCGAGCTCACGGCTGCACCGTCGGCTGCTCCCCGGGGTCTGGGAGTCCCCGCTCTTCTCCACCCTCCTGATGTCTTCCAGGGGCTTTCGTGCGGGGCTGTCGGTCAGACGTGCGTGTGAGCTCGAGTTGGTCCTGCCACGAGGCTCTTGTTTACCGAGGAGGAACAAGTCAGCGTCTTGGCGATTTGTACCCATCAAGGAAGATGTTGGCGTTAGAACGATGCCGAGAATAAGTGACGCTATGGTGTGCATCTAGGCACGCAGGTCCCCGCGAGGATGCAGGCGTTTCAGCGGCGTGTGTCACTAAAATCCATCAAGTATTTGTTGGGGACATACTGAATTCTGGGCACTGCATGTGGACTAGGGAGACAAAGGATGAACTCGTAGTTTGCCCTTAAGAAGCAAGCACCGCCGTTAGGATGGCTTGTCAGAGCTGACAGCTCATCGAGCCCTGGTCACTGGGGCGACACAGCGGGAAGATGACCACCAAGTGAGGGACGCACGCGAAGCCCCGGCTCCGTCCCTGCACAGGGCGGCGTGCGCATTTCCTCCTGTTTCTCTCCCGTCGAAGTGGGAAGTCGTCGATCCTCTTCCTCACCTTAGTTCTCCCGCCCCGCGAGGCGCCCGGGCCGGGGCAGGCGCCGGCTCCGCCGCCCGTCCACACCCGCGGAACGCGCAGCCTCCGCAGCCCGGCTCCGTCCACGCCGCCGCCGCCGCCTGACCGGTCCGTCCCAGCCGCGCTTCCGTTCCTGCGCTTCGTCAGCGTGGTTCTCTCTACTTTTCCATTTTTCATTTTCTGCCTCTCTGATCTTCAACTTAAGCCATTATTTCAGATCTATCCTCCCACTCGCTAATTCCCAATTCTTCCCTTGGCTGCGCCAACACACTTTTTAGGCCACCTACTGATATTTTAATTTCAAAGATTATATTTTTCATTCCTAATAGTGATATTTAGTTCTTTTTTTATATCTGCTCACTCATTTTTGATAGCCTCTTCTTGCTTGCTCAGTTTTCCGTTTCTATTTTAATTATTTTTAAATATTTCACACACTGTTATTTTCTATTCTGTATCCAATAACTCTGTTTACCGGGCTCTAAGCTCAGTCGTTTCACCATCAGATTCCATTCCTTGTGGGCTTAGTGACCTTTCAACACGAGTGCTCGTTTAGCTGGCCCTCGCCTGTAGCGATCAGGAGGGCTCGAGTTGTGGCTGCTTTTCTCCAGGATTTTGCTTGGGCCCAGCCACTTCCACTGGTCGGGAGAGATTATAAGTAAATTTTTTATTTTTTATACTATTGATACTGTAATGTTAAAGAATAATATGAATTAAAATGACTTTAGAACAAAACATTTTAAAAGCCTAAGAATCCATCTCTAAGAAATTCAGTGAAAAATGTAATGAGTAGGGGGTTGGGGAACGTCATTGAACCAGAAGAGCGTTTGCTTTTCCTACAAGGCGTGACCTTGGGAGGGGTGACCGCAGGGTGGCCGAGGGGAGGCCCAGCCTGCCTGAGCGACGCACTTGCATCATGCCCTGGCCCTGTAGAGCTGCCAGACTCAGAGCAGCCCCGGGTGGCAAGAGGCGGTCTGAGAGACACAGAGCACGCGGGAGCCTCGTCGGTGGGGGAGGGGCAGCACGGACTCAATGTCATTGACCTGGGTCTGAACTGCCAACGTATGGGTCCCAAGACCTTGAGAAAGCCGCTGCACCTCCCCAAGGAGGCTTCCACACCCCTCTGCTAGAAGGGGCGTGGCTACTGCTGCATTGTTAGCTGAGCACCCGCTGGGCTGTCTCACTGTGCCCAGCAAATATGTATACATTTGGCTTTGAAACAATAGGTTTGCATTATTATTATTATTAATTCATTGAGGGAAATTCCATCTTTGACGTCGCACATTACTGATTGCTTTGGGTTCCAGGGTTAGAGATGAACTTCCACATGCAAGTGTGACCCCGTTGGAACCTTAGCCCATGGACGTTGGCTTGGCTGGCTCTGCGGGGTCCGATCTGTGGGCTCTGGGCCCAGTGGGTGTCGGAGGAGGTGGGAGTGGAGGAAAACGATTCCGAACCTGGAGAGTAGGGAGCCGCAGGGCACTGAGCACCCAGCTATGACTCGAGGAGAGTGGGGCCCAGGCAGGGCCTTTGCCACCGACCTTGGCCTTGACCCTGACCCTGGAGGCAGACAACCCCACCCAAGCTCACAGGTTTAAAAATAAATGGAGTAGCAGCTCTTCCGGGGTTCCAGGTGTCAGCTGCATTCCATGCTTGCCTGTCTGTTTAGTTCCCCTGGCTTTTAGTCAGAGATGACTCTGCAAATATTTAGAATAGAAAGGAAAGTGGAACATTGAGACTTCAAAGGGACAGGATGTAACCAGCAAACACAGTTTCCTTGGCCACTTACTTTTATTTCTGCTGTTTCCTTATCAGGCAGGTGAACTCTCAGAGGACTGAGTGGGCCCCTGGTGGCCCTCGAGAAGTCACGCTCCTCCCTTTGCAGGATCTTCGTTTCCAAGGAAATGGAAGCTGGAAAGGAAAACTGGGCCAAAAATGTAGACAACGCTCATGTGAGGAAGCAGCGCCTGATGGAAGCAGACACCGACGGCAGTGGACAGGCCACCGGCACGGGTGCTTCTCCCTTCTTTCACAAACCATCCCTGTTATAACACTAATTGCGTCAATAAGCTTTTCAAATTTACATGAACATTAGTTAAGATGGACAGGATTCCCCCCATTTAATTAAGCAGCAAAAATGCCCGACTATTAAAGAAAGGAATGGAAAGATCAGAGAATTTATGTTGCAAATTTGATGCATTTGAATACATACCCTCTAAGCGCTCATTCTTGGGTTATTTTGTCCAAAATCTGCAAGATGCTCTCCTTCCGTCAGTGGACTCTGGTTTCACGCCGGCGGGAAGATCCGGGGTGCGGTCGCCACTACGGCCCCTCGCTGCTTGTTTTCCAGCTTGCTGGGGAATGTCGACAAGCGGTCTTGTTCCCGTAGGGTGAGTCCGCGCCATTCTGAGCAGGCAAACGAGGAAGAATTGTGAGATTAAAAATGAAGAAAAAAGGAGGCACTTGGTGTCCCCAAAGGTGGCACCAAGGCCTTATGTTTTCACTGACATCAACACCTTATAATTCCCAGTGTTGGAAAGGGAATTGCCAACGACAGCTTTGAAATGACCCAGAGACGTTGGTCACCACCGTCAAATCCACATCTGACTGTGCCAGTGACACAAGAGAGACAAGACGGCAGCACAATGAGGACGACACAGTGGGCCGCCTCTAGGACCGAGACGCAGGCTGCCGAATTCCCGGACCGGCCTGGGGCCAGCAGGGGCATGGCAGGGGCTTCACGACACAGAAAAGGCACTTGCGAGTTGGCTCCTTGTGTGGCAATGTCAAGGCTAGTCACGAAAAAGGAAAAAAAAAACACTTAGAAAAAAAAAATATCCCTGCGTTTATGAACGAGTGATGGCTGTTTGTGCAGATGTTGTTGGCTTGTGCCGAGGGGTACTGAGACCTTCTCTTCTGACCTTGAGGACATTTCAGGGCACTGAGAGAGGGCGCTCGCTGGACCCACTCACCCTCTGCGCTGACAGGCACCAAACCTGTTCTGGGGACAGGACTGTGTGCCGCGTGGCGAGGCAGCTGGGACTGCACCCTCCTACAAGCTCTGTGACGTCAGACAGGCGACAACCTCTCCAAGCCTGTTTTCTCATTTTTAAAATGGAGGTAATATTGCTTAATAGGTTTGTTGTGTGTATAAAACACAGAATACTGATATTTATGATGATGATGATGATGATATTGATTATTTTAATGATCATTTTATCTTCTCCTCTGACGATGGGACAGAGCCGTTGTCTGTCTCCGAGTGGGCACTGAGGAGCGAGAGCAGGTGGTAAAGCTGGGCCCCTCGCCCCAGGCAGCGAGGAGCAGGTGACTGGCGTGTCACTGCATTCTACTCTTTTTGCACAAGACATTTCTGGACAAATATCACGAAGCGTTATCCTAAAGCCGGTCGTAATTTCCCTTAGGAACAGCATTATAATTTAACTCCACAAATGTGAATTGAGCAGAGATATGTGGCAGGCATCATGCCAGGGGCTGTCAAGAGACAAGGAATAGTAAGGTGATGCTTTTCCACCCCCACCCCCAGCCCCTGCTCCCTGATTCACGTTGAAATAAGATGAGCAGCCCCAGAAACTCATAATGTCTATGCAAGTAGAACCCTGGCCAGTGGGGCGGGCACCGGGGCTGGTTCTGGGGTGCATCTGCCTGGGTTTCTCTCTTATGACAGGCACTTCCCGGCACTTTTGCATCTTGTTTCCCTCTGTGACATTGGGATTAATGAAACCTTCATTACATGGGATATAGAGAGGATTAAATGAGGCCTGCACAGAGTAAGCCCTCGTCATGTCAGACCCGCCCTATCTACTTGGTTTGAGCACAGAGAAAATGCTAGTATATTACGATGGGAGGAGGAGGGAAGGCTCTTGGCTTTTGTTGTTGTTTTTTCAGTTGGCTACAGTAGGATTTTGATTAGTGTAGGAAGTGGGCTCGAAGGAGTGAGATAGCAGAGAGAGATAGCAGTGAGAGAGACAGAGAGAGAAAGAGCAAGAGAGAAAAGAGAAGAGAATAAGAAAGGGCCTCGG
>CM053516.1:14587775-14616202 GCA_028627145.1 Eidolon dupreanum | reverse complement strand
GGTTCTGAATATGGGCAGAACGAAAATTCTTATAATTCCCAACAGTTTAAACAGCGATGACTTGGTTAGGCTCTGTTCATCTCTTATTGACCCTGGTTCTCCAGGGTTCACATCTGAGAGCCAGGAGAATTTTCTGGAGCCCCCTTCCTCCCTGCCCCCAGGCCTCAGCCCCCAGCCCCCAGCCACTAAATCTTATCTTAGTCTCGTGAAACCAGTAACAACTCCACTCCGCTTCTCAGAGGGCTTGTACTTAGGATTTTAGTGTGCACCCCACTCCACCCTCCAATATGGCAAGTGACCTGGGGAAAACAGGCTGCTGGACTGAGGCCACTCAAGTCTCTGCCGGAACCTCTGCTGGCCACCTGTGCCCTGCCAGCAGCCCTTGGAGGGGCAAAGCCTAGAGTCCTGTGTCTGCTCCCCAAACTGGCAGTTATTTTGTGACAAAGAACAGCTGCAGAGTGAGCTCCCCCCGCTGTGGGCTCCCCGTCTCTCCCTGCTGTCCCGGCGACTCTGCTGGCTTCAGACGCATCAGCGCCACGTGTTGTTATGTGTTTTTTCTCCTTATTCTAACGCTGGCTTTTGTAGCCATTTTCAGTGGGAGCCTGGCCTGTCACAAGCTACTTCCTCCACCAGAAGGCTGAGAGCTGTGCCTCTCTCTTTCATTTATTTACTGCACGAATAGGAACCGTTGGCATGTCGAATGCTGCACGTTGCTTCTGCTGCTTAGAAATGTGTCTCAGACATTTTTGGAAAGAGTGGAATCTTTGGATCCATTTTTTTGGATCTTCGGATTTGTGCACTCCAAATAATAGAATTTTTAGATTCTGTTTCTAATATTTTCAGTTTTTCATGGTGATTGTTACACATACACATTTGGTATATGTACATGGTTATCTATCAACTCTCTCTCTCTCCCTCCATATATATGTGTGTGTATGTGTGTGTGTGTGTGTGTGTGTGTGTGTGTGTGTGTATATATATATATGTATAATATATTTATTTATTTTTATCTAAAACATAGTATTCCACAGTACGATTATATTCCATTCCATTCAACACTTTCCCTTTTGATTGACATTAATGTGATTTCATATTTAAAAAATTATTGTATGATTATAAACAATGACAAAGTAAACAATCCTGAAGAATTGGTATTGTGCTTAAAGTTTTAATAAAGATTCTAAATTGCATTGCACCATCCTGGAAAATAGAGATAAAGGGTCATCTGACTCCAGCCGCGTCACGTGGTGGTGACGGCGGGCGCAGAGGACGCGAACGAGGCCAGCGACGGTCGTACCGCGTTGTCCGGTCTCCTCCGCGTGAGACGCACGTAGCACCCACTACTGAACGAAGACCCAACAGGAGTTCTTGTGCTCATTAAAGGGTCAGAGGAGGAGGGAATTAAACCCAGATTATGAAGGGATAGTACAACGATGACATGAAATGAGCCATTTAATTGCCGTAGTTTAAGGAGTTATGGTGACTTTGAATCATGGCAGGTGAAGCAGAATGTCGGTTATATTTTACCTGGATTGAGATATCTGCTTTACATACCCCTGAAATTTTCTTGGAAGCTTTGTATTTATAACTACTTTGTGTTATATTTTTACCAAAAATTGTAACTTAAATGGACCTAATATTAGAGATAAACAATGTTCTGCTAGGTTTAATGTGCCTTGTCCTTAGACCACGTATCAAAAGAGTTGTCATGTTTACTGCACAGTTACACTAAATTTGAGTAAAATATCAGACAAGGAGGGAGGAGGAGGGAGAGAGGAACGGGGAGGGAGAGATTGACTTTAAGGAGCTGGCTCGGGTGGCCGTGGGTCCATGAGTCTGGAACCCGCAGGGCAGGCCAGCAGGCTGGAGACCCAGGAGGAGCTGAGGCTGCCGTGAGACCAAAGTCACCTGGAGGCGGAACTTGTCTTCCTCGAGGGAACTCAGTCTGTCCCCTTCAACTGGATGAGGCCCAGCCATCACGGAGGGTCGTCGGCTTTACTCAAAGTCTACCGATGCACACGTTGCTCTCCTTTACGAACACCGTCGCGGTGACATCCAGACTGGCATTTGACTAAATATCTGGGCACCGCGGCCTAGCCCAATGGATGTATGAAATCACCCACCACGACCCTATAGAACAAACAAGAATCACTTAGATACGGTT
Source organism: Eidolon dupreanum (assembly GCA_028627145.1). Classification (NCBI taxonomy): domain Eukaryota; kingdom Metazoa; phylum Chordata; class Mammalia; order Chiroptera; family Pteropodidae; genus Eidolon; species Eidolon dupreanum. The sequence continues at coordinate 14,614,038 of CM053516.1, read as the reverse complement.
AAAGGTAAAATCGAAGGTCGACCTTAACGACTCGAGTATTAAACCTAGGTGACAGAAGATGGAAGGTTGGAGGAGGGGTCATTAGAGCTGTAACCTAGGGGTTAACAGGGTGCCGTACAGAGCCGATGGACCAAGAAATAGAAACTCGATATGAGAGTGTAGAGAACTAATGTAATAGCCTAGATTTGGAAAGAAGGATGAGAGAAGGTGTTGGCGTGAGTCGGAGGCCCCGTTTTTCGCAGTGGAGAGTCAGCATCTGGTTTACGAGCGGGGAACACATAGAATTTGATCATGGGTTACAAACCGGCTGGCCCTGCGTGGGTCTGCGAGGCAGGGAGCCTTTCAGAGTTCGCTGCTCCTTTAATCGACACCACGCTCCCCGTTAGGGATAATTACACTGCTTACGGGACGTGGGCCGTGCGAAGTCCACTCCAGGGAGTGTGTCGCCAGCCCAATGTCTGTTCCAGCGGATGCAGTGTTCGGCTGGTGACCCTCATGTCTAAGGACAAGCGCGGTCAGACGAGCTGTGTCTTATGCTTTTCTTTTTTAAAAACTATGTGGTTATATACAACTTTGAGGACCTAGAGCAGAGTGAGGGGACAGGACTGCGCTCCTTAGATAAAATGGAGGTGTCAACGGAGGCAAAAGAGAGAAAAGCAGGGAAAAGAAAGAAAAGGAAAGACTCGCCATTGGGAGATTCTGCACCTGGCTGGGACTTGGCCATCCGGTGACTCCCGTCCAGGCGTGGCCTTGCGTCAGGTGGAGGCTGCCAGAGGCTGCATCCCCCACACTTGGCTGTCCCATGCTGGCCTGGGCCGCTGCTCAGCCACCGGCAGAGCATGGGAGTCCTCTTCGGGGAGGCACGGCTGGGGGCCCGTCCGGAGCGCTCTCGGCCTGTTTACAGCTCCGAGGGGTTGGACTTGAACCATCCATTTCCCGGAGTTATGGGGCGAGCCCATGGTGTCTCCTGCTAGAACCTGAGGCCATTTCAGTCTCAACGATACAGTTACTAATCAGTGTTTGTGAAAAACGTACAATTCCTTCAAATAGCACTACATAGAATAATGCTGCCTTCATCTCGAGGACACATCTAATCAGCTTAACTGAAGAATATTGATAAGGAAATCCAGTGCTAATCTATTCACTTATATTACCATTGGGGACGTTTTGTGAAGACTGGAGCATGATGAGATAATGTCACTAATAATACTGTGACAGCGAGGAAGGAATGTTGCGAGGCGACAGAGTGAAGTGGAAATGTTAAATTGATAACAGCTTCGCTCTGCCATCAGAGCTCAGCTCTGTGCAGCGTGAGCATACGGCCCTCTTAAAGCATTTTCTGACTCTCTGGAAATCATCTAATGCCATAGCTTTGAACTGGGAGCAACACGTTGAAGTCATTACTTCGCTTTCTTTCTTTCCTTCATTAGGGCCCGACCCTTTAGAGGAGGGAGACTCGTCTTCTGGCTCTAGACATAGGATCCAGAGCAGAAATACAAGGTCAGGGGACAGGCATCCCTGGGGACCGACCTTCTCAAGTCCTTTAACTCCACGGTGGCCCCCGAGCCGGACGCCCTGCGCTCAGCGGCCTCCGTAGCGTGCGTGCCGAGCGGGTTTCTCACCCCATGACGTTTTGTGCCACAGAGTGGACACAATTCATTCTGGAAAGACACTGGCCGCAGTCACTGGCCAAAGACAGAGCGTGGACGCTAACTGGCTACACGTAGCGAGTTCCACCCACTTAGGTTGTCTACAAGAATTGCAGTGCTTTCCTGGGTCCTCAGCACTGAGTCGTGCCACTTGTCACGGTGAAGACGTTTAAAGACAAAGTTTTCCTGTTGGGCTTTCATAGGGACAGTGTGAATTTTGGCCCCATGGAAGGCTGTATGAGCAGGTCTTTACGTGGGTTGCGATCACAGGTGAGAATATCACAAAAGGAGATACAGCCCAGTTATGGAAATCCAGACGCTACCAGCTTCTCATTTCAAGCCATATTAAGAGAATGTCTTTGCTGGCTCACCATTAGGGTTAACTTTTCAAATTAGTAGTTGAATTCAGTCGGTTTCTCTTTTTATCTTTTTCTTCTTTGCCTCCATCTAGAATCAAGCTCTGTGCTTTTTTCCTATCGACTATTCACCTAATAATGGTTTTCACATCGACTTTTGCCTTAGAATTAATTTCATTTGAATTTGGAAAAAAAATGGTATCATTTCTTACACATTTATTAACTAGAATTCTTTTAGAGAGCTTTTCCTTTCCAACAGGGCATTTGCTTATCCCGAAATTGAGTTCTAACTGCTTACTTCTTTCCTTTTAATTATTAATTTTCGGATTGAGGAATTGGTTTAACAACCTCTTGAATGGTGGGAAACTGAGATTTTTCTGGCATTTGCGAGTGCAGTTATGGATCCATGCACGTCCGTAGTCAGTGTGGTACAGTCTGCCATTCTTTTTTATGTTTAAGTTGTCATTATGTCAGCCACTGGGAGCCCCTCCAATCTGGCTACTGTGACCTTTTGACATGGCATTAAAAGTTTCTTTGTCTTCTGACCCATTAAGATGTCCTAAGCCCAGCTCATGCCTGCCCTGCCCTAGGCGTGGAATCTGCCAGTAACCAGGGAAGCTCATCTTTAGTCTGGACGTTACCGGAGATGGACGTGAGGGGCCGTTGTTGCTGCGGGCTGGCATTGCTCGGAGTCCGGGGAGGTGTTTCAGAGGAGACGCTGGCCCACGCTTTACGTTTCGTGGTATATTTGCTGTGTCTTCACACTGTGTTTTCTTTTATCTTCTAATTTAAAAGCAATCTTTGAGTATTTAAGAGGCTTTGTATTTTTTTAATGGTTCATTTTGTGCTTATCTCTTTTTTAGGGCCCATATTCCCATGTTCTTAATTTAACCATCTATTAGCTTGTTTGTAAGTCTTTAGTAGTATATTTATTATTATTATGATTATTATTTATTATTTATTATGTAACTACTAGTTTGTACTTCTTAATCCCTTCATCTTTTTCACTCAGCCTCCCAACCCCTCTCCCATCTGGCAACCATCAGGTTTTCTCTGTATCTATGCGTTTGTTTTTGTTTTGTTTGTTCGTTTATTTTGTTCCTTAGATTCCACATATAAATGAAATCATATAGTATTTGTCTTTCTCTGTCTGACTTATTTCACTCAGCATAATATCCTCTAAATCCATCCATGTCGTTGCAAATGGTAAGATTTCTTCTTTTTTTTTTTTTTTTGGTCTAGGTAATATTCCATTATATAAATGTACCACCTCTTCTTTATCCAATCATCTATTGATGGACATTTAGGTTGCTTCCATATCTTGGTTATTGTAAATAGTGCTGCCATTAACATGAGGGTCTTTTTGAATTAGTGTTTTAGTTTTCTTTGGATAAATACCCAGAACCGCAATTGCTGGGTTATAAGGTAGTCCTATTTTTAATTTTTTGAAGAACCTCCAAACTGTTTTCAGAGTGGCTGTACCAATTTGCAATCTCACCAACAGTGCACAAGGGTTCCCTTTTTTCCATATCCTCGCCAACCCTTGTTTCTTGACTTATTGATGATGATCACTCTAACAGGTGTGAGTTGATATCTCGTTGTGGTTTTAATTTGCGTTTCTCTAATGACTAATGTCCTTGAGCATCTTTTCATATGTCTCTTAGCCAAATGCCTGTCCATGTCTTCTGCCCATGTTTTAATTGGATCATTTGTTTTTTGGTGTTGAGTTGTATGAGTTTTGTATTTTGGATAGCAACCTCTTATCAGATGTATCATAGGCCAATATCTTCTCCTATTTAGTAGGTCGTCTTTTTGTTTTGTTGATGGTTTTCTTTGCTGTGCCAAAACTTTTTAGTTTGATGTAGTCCTGTTTATTTATTCTTTTGTTTTTCTTGCCCAAGGAGATATATCAGATAAAAATATTACTAAGAGCAATGTCAGAGAGTTTACTGCTTATGTTTTCCTCCAGGAATTTTATGGTTTCAAGTCTTACATTTACGTCTTTAATTTATTTAGAGTTTATTCTTGTATACAGTGTAAGAAGGTGGTCCAATTTCATTTTTTCTTTGTCCAGTTTTCCCACCACCATTTATTGAATAGACTGTCTTTACCCCATGGTATACTCTTGCCTCCTTTGTCATAGATTAAGTCAGCGATTCCCAACCTTTTTGGCATAAGGAACCAGTGCTCCTATAAGAATCTAATGCCTGCTGCTCTGGGGTGGAGCTGAGGAGGTGATGCTGGTGCTGATGAGCGGCTGCAGATACAGGTGAAGCTTCGCTCGCTTGCCCACAGCTCACCTCCTGCTGTGCAGATCAGTCCCTAACAGACGAGGGACCGGTACCAGTCTGCAGCCCATGGGTTGAGGTCCCCTGGATTAAAGGACCATTATAGGTGTGGATTTATTTCTGGGCTCTCTATTCTGTTCCATTGATGCACGTGCCATGCTGTTCCGATGACTGCAGCCTGCGGTGTAGTTTGATCTCAGGGAGTGAGATGCCTCCAGCACTATATTTTAAATCCACTCGTTGCCTATACAACAAGCAATGAACTGTTCAGCTTTCTTCTTTCCTGCTTCATTTTCTTCCTTTATTAAGTTGCTTTATTTCTATTTTTCAGATTATATAACACAAAACATGTTACTTAAATAACTTATTATTCATCCTCACTGTTTTTCTTTTTAAATAAACCCTTTTCAGTTAATTCTGAGGCATAGAGGGTTTGGAATCCATCATTCTAGAGTCCCTTCTCCAAAGTGAACCTAAATGGTTATTCAGCCCTTTGCACGCATCATCTTCAGATAAGATACTTTACCTTGTATCTACCTAATTGTAGTCATATATTTCAATCTGTCCAGAAACAGATTGTAAGAGATTTATTGCCAGGCAAAAAGGGAATAAAGAGAAATGCCAAGGCACATTTTGCTATGTGGCTGTAATAAGTCTTAAGAAATAGTCAGATCTCAGTGGAGGAACTGAGAGTCACATGACATTATAACCTGAGTGGGTTTAGGCATCTTGGAATCTCAGTCATGTGTGTGTTGATTGATGAGGGGGAAAAAGACAGAACAAATATTTACAGAGTACTTATGAGCTATTTCAGGTGCTGAGACTATAGCAGTGAAAAAGACAATGGCTTAATAAAGTTTATATTCTAGTGAGGAGCCAGACAATAAATATCTAAATAAATAAATATTGCATGTGAATCACTATGAGAGCTAATTTGAAAAAGGAGCAAGTGACAAAGCACATTTGAAAGGAAGGGACGCAAATAATTGGTGGAGGTAGAAAGTATTTAGGCTTTTAAAGTTTATTTTTATGACTAAATATGAACTTTTTTGAACATAATATCTGATATATCCATGTCATTTTGGTCATAGAAATATTCTTGAAAATTTATTCATTCTTCTTTTACTTTTTCTAGCAAATATTAATTGATTGCCCAGTGTACAGCAGGTATTTTAATTTGATTAATCTTTTATTTTATATTTTTAATCAGTCAATAAAAATCTGTATCATTTACATATTATGCAAAGAGAAGGTAATAACTTTATTGCAGAATTGGCCATGAAGTGCTTTGTCTCTTTCTACCACTTGAATTTGCTCATAAAAACTCACATTGAAAAACTTAATTGCCCTTTCTTTCACTATGAACAATTAAAATGACTTAATATGATCACACCGTGCCTAATTACAGTGGGTAAAGCGTTGAATGATGAAGGATAGGAAGAGTGAATTTAATTTCATGGTTTAAAGCTGGCTCTTTGTTTTCAGTAGCTTACTGGTGAGACAAGGCTAAAACACTCAATATTACTCAGTGATGTTGAGCTTTCTGTTTTACTGAGATTATTGATGTAGCACGCAGCAAAGCCCAGGCAGAAAAAAGCCTGTGAAGGCAAACGCCTCTCAGGACTGCTGCTCGCTCTGCTGTTACGATGTGGTGGACGTCCTCAAATCAGGCGTCGATATTTATTGTCACGTTATTTATAAGATGTTCTTTAACCTGGGACCTTATCAATGTTATAATGTGATTTAATGTAAATGGCTGACTCAAACCCTGTAGTAATAAATTATAAAATTTGTATACAAATTATAATTTATGAATTAGAAAAGATATAGAGTGAATTCTCACCATGTTTGAGTTCCAGGCTAGGTCCATGTTTCTGAATAAAATCAGGAGGAATTAGAATTATGGTTTTCTTTAAGGCTCATGTATAGCCAGTGAAAGGTTAGGACGTGTACAGATGTCCAAAACAGCAGGTGTGGGGCAGCCAATGTCCTCTGTCTGGTCTCTCCTCATTCCTGAGTCCCCAGCTCAGGCACCCGCCTGATGGGCTCTGTTGGCTGGGGGCGGTGATGGGACCGTCCTCCTCACAGCCCTCCCAGGTGACTGGGCTCCTGTGGGGCCATGCCTATTCACAGCCAGGTGTCCCTGAACTGTCAGATGCAGCATGTCCCCTGTCTGTCTGACTCAGGGTAGGAGTTAAGCTTTGAATTCTAAACTCTTCTATTTCTTAAGCCCACTATGATGAGGGCTGTGTTTGTATTAATTAAAGATTCTTTAAATTCCTTCTCCTGTTGAATAAGCTGAATTTTATGACAACTATTATGAATACAATATCGGTACAGGCAGGGAACTTTTGTGACAACACAGATACAATGAAGAAAGGCAATGAAATCAACATTTCAAAAATGGACTAAGTCCCGCTGAACAGTAACAAGTGAGAAGTAATAATTTATATGTCCTGAAACTGAAAACCTGTCTTTTTAAAGTTTTGTCCCCGAAAAACAAATTTTGTAAGAATATTTTATCTGCGTTTTCAATCATAATTAATTACCAAAAAACTACTATTTTTTACACACACACAGATCTCGGTCCTTATCACTGATGAAGAAATAAATTTCCACTCAGTGACAATTATGAGAAGTATTATTTATTAAAGGCACGTTTTGAGGTAGAAGATGGATGAAGCCTAAACTGGCTAACCATGTGGGAATGAGGATACGCACCCCAGTGGGGAACGGGTTGCAGCCTGGGAAGATGGAGAGCTATAACCCGGGGGGAGGGGGAGGTCTGCTCGATGAGTGGTGACAAAGGTGGTCCTAGGTGATTGGCACATGAGGTCACATAACTCTTTACCTAGTGTGTATGTGCTTCCCTAGATTCAGTCTGTTATAATTAGATTCATGAACTTCCGGGCATCAACAAGGTGTTATAGTGATGGTATAGTATAAGAGGCTGAGGTTATGGGCAGGTTAGGGTAGTACCTTCTGCATAGGCATCTGTGGCCAGATTAAATCAGCTATCGATCATGGCCCTGCCATCCTTTGTCCCTAGGAGTGCAGTAGGGATTCTCCAACTACCAGTGGGGTGGTCTCCAGGTGGTCTCTGGGCTGGGCCTCTATTCCTTTGTTTCCCTGTCGCTCATCTCTGACTAGTTACTTCACAATCCCACCAAGCAGCAAAGATAATAACTTAACCAGCCCAAATAAATGTGTTGTGCTTGCTTAACAAAGTTCGTTTTTCTAAATAAAACATAATTCATTGTCACTACAAAAATTTGGGAAAAGCAGAAAGGTAGAAGGAGAAATAATAAATATAATCATATTCCTAGAAACAACTTTGTTAATATTTTGTTATACTTTATCCATGTTTTTCTACATAGTTAAGATAATACATGTATAAGCTGAGCTTTTGTAATTTCAAATTAGTATCACACCAGAAACCTTTCTTTGTGTTTAGTCCTTGTGAATTATGAATGGAATTTATTATATTTACTCACTTGTCCCTTATCCCTTCGCTGAAAAATAGAAGGTAAGCTCAGGAGAAACATGGATGACAAACAGTCTCTAGTGTATAATACGGGTAAACAAAATCCAAGAATTAATATCAAGAAAAACATTATGTTGAAAATTAGAAAGAAAAAAAGGTCACTAACAGAACAGAACCCAAAGGCCTACAAGGTGATTTTGAGCAGTATCTAAAGCAATATTAAGTGGCTTTGCACTGTCTTATCTTTTAATATCAATGGCATGGCAGTGATTGTACCACATAAAGTATTTAATACTATATAACATAAATAAACAGAGCGAACAGTCATAATCTCTAGAATATGTTTTCATGATACAATGCTTAAAATAGATGGGAGAGGAATCAATACATTTCTATATGTTTAGTTCTACTGTTGTCAATGCATTGAACTTCTAAATATTGAATCTGACTTCATGGCACTGGAATGAATGTTAAGGATTACGATAAAATCAATATTCAGGGACGTAGGATTTTTGGTAAAGCATTTCACCAGGCGAGGAGATTACCATTTTACCTATTCATCCCAATACATGGTACATGATTTTCTGTTTCGGCCTGAAAACAACCATAAATATGGGACCAAATCTTTTTAGTTAATTTTGTACAAAGCAAAACACAGTATCTGTTGATAAGACCTAGGAATACAATCAAGTTAAATGAGGAGGTTGGGGTTGTTGAGATAAATGGGAGGACAAAGAAAACCAAGCTCAGGTAGAGAAAGGACATGGGAAAGCATTGCTGTAAGAGAAGAGAAACCAGCTCAGCTTAACTGGAAAGGATTAGCGCTTCCAGAAAGATCCAGGGGGCGGGAACCCGAGAGCTCCATCCGAGCGCGGCCGCAGGAATCCGCTCCTCCCGCGAGGACCCCCGCTTCTTCCTGTTTCTGTTCAGTTCTCACCTCACGCGCACACACACATCACACACCCTCACGTACACACACTCACACTCAGTGTCCCTCATGCATACACACACACCACACCTCCCATTCATACACACTCACTGCACACCCTCATATGCACACATAAACACATTATCCCTCACACATGTACACACAGACCACACACCCTCACGTACACACACCCACACTTCCTACCCCTCACACATGCACACACACTACACACATATATACACATTACCCCTCACGCACACACACACACCACACACCTCGCACGCGCGCACATGCTAAGCTACCCGCGTCTCCGCAAGGAATAGCGCTTTCTCGATTTTTGAAACCTGCTAGGTCCCGCCACGTGCCAGGTTCGGGCCCGCAGACCCTGCGCGCTCCTCCCGCTCCATCGCAGGGCGCCGCCGTCCCCCCGCCACCCCCACTCCCTGCTCGCGGCCTCGCGCCTCTTCGGCTCAGGCCCTGGGCTGCTTCGGGGTGACGCTGGGGCCCGTCCTCCTCCGCCCCGGGCACAGGGATCAGCCGACCGTCTTTGGACCCTGCGCCTTCATTCGGCACGTGGCCGCTTCTCTTCTGGGGCATTCCGCTTGGGAATAAGCTCGTGCAGTCCTCGAAACTTCCTGGGTTCCTCTCTGTCGGACCCCATGTTCCAGAAGCAGGAGTTGGGCCCCAGCGCCCCGCGCTCCCCGCGGCCGTCGCGTCACCCGTGGGCCGCGGCACCTGTCGCGGGGCGCACGGCCCCCCGAGTCTGTCTTCTGCACCCGGAGCCTCTCACAGGGTGCGGACTTGGAAACTGGAGCTTCTCGTCCCTCTGTTCTGTCCCCCGCTCTGGACTCCGAGGTGGGGACACTCACGGCTCAGATGTGTTTGGGGGAACAGCTGGGGGCTCAGATGTGTTTGGGGGAACAGCCGGGGTCAAAGGACACGCCCGGGACGGAGGTCCCTGCCGCCTGCGAAGAGCTAGGTCGCCGCGCGGGCTCGGCAGGGGCGCGTCACCTGTGCGGGGCCAGACCCAGAAGACGGGCTGCGCCGGGATGGGGTTCGCGAACCTTCCAGAGCTGGGCCTGCTCAGGTCGCCCCGCTTTCCCGGGTCCGGCTGTCCGGGACACGAGAGGGCAGACGGTGACCGCGAATGCCCGCGGTCGAGCCTGATGAAGCGGGCAGTGTCGTAGACGCACACCGCGGGAACACGGTTTTAATAAGAAAGCTCAACTAATTAAAGAAGATTAAAAAAGATCGGAATGTACGTGATTATTTATTCGACAAGTGCGGCGTGGCGGGTGAGCTCGGCCCGAGGGGCGCCCGTGGGACCCTGGAGGGCAGGAGGCGAGTGGCCGCCGAGCCGGGTGGGAGCCCAGGCCGGGGCGCGCCGAGGGAGCGCTGGACATTTAGTTACGTTTAACTTTTAAACATCAGAGAGACTCGGGAGTGCTTACAGGCAGAGAAAAGAGAACCGGGCGAGAATCAGGGTTTAAGTTAGAGACAGGAATGCAGGAGGGACGGGAGGAGAAGCGGAGGGTGACACCAGGAACCCGCCCCGCCCCCAGCAGCAGCGTAGTCTCCTTGGTGTCAATCACCCAGTCGTGCAGTCATTCATTCCTTCCTTTATCAAACCCTTAGTAAGTACTTGTCATATGCCATTTTAGGCATAATTTTTTTTTAAAGTTGAGTCCCCAACTCCATAGAAGTTCTTAACAGTCTTTAGATTTAAGTGGGAAAATGTAGAAAAAAAAACAGTCATAAAGCAGTGTGATAATTTCTATAAAAAGGGCAAAAAGAATTTGCTATGGAAGCACAGGGGTGAAATGACTGGCGGTGACAGTGAATGACAAAATAACTTACAAAGGACATGAAGCTTGCTTGACCTGGGCATTAAAGGGCGAGTTTAAGATGTCTGAGGAGAGGGTGTCTGGGTATGTGAACAGCCAAATCTTACGATTAATTCGTCTGTGGAGTCAGCATCTTTCCCCTGATATCTCAAATTGAAATATCTATTTGGACATTATTTAATTAAAAAAATATATATACATATAATGAAGAACAGTAGAAAGAAGGTAAAAGAGAAAACGATTAACTTTTCTCCTAGCAAGAGATCTTACAGAGCTGTTATCTTGGGTGAAGTAAGAAAGCCGGTCTACTTACACTTTTGAACTGAGCTGTTACTTTTGCATTCTGCCTTCGGTAAACAGCAGGCAGGTCTATAAAATATTTAAGCAGCCGACTGACTCACTCAGGCATGCCTTCTCCAGACTCTACTACCTGTGAAAATCCCACTTGTTCTCAAAATCCTCAGTCAAGTTTCAGATTTTCTTTAAACGCTGTGTTGTTACCAGCAGTCCACAATTGCTCTTCCAATTCTGTTTCTAGCAGAACTTACTTTTGTTATTTTTAGTATTGTCATTAGCTCGATATGTTTATGTGTTCGTGTTAAGACATCCTTCTACTGTGGCCATTAAATGCACCGACTGGCTCATTCGTGGGTTGGCATGTGAAAGAGTCACGTGTTATACACGTATTACTAGAGATTCCAATGTTATTGTTTGAATGTTAAGTTATGAACATTTTCTTTCCAGTGATTTGATGTGAGCAATCTCCAATAGATAAGAGCAGTGGGCTCAGCGTTCGTCTCTGTGCATGCACACACGGGTGTGCGGGCCATTGTCTTGGTGATTTCTCCCTCCCACCCCCTGCTTTTCTGTTCTTAGCTAACAATTCCTGCCATCGGTTGACAAATCAGAAGAATTAACATATTTCAGAAGTAGTCACTTTGTATTGACTGGAATATGAACGAGGGACATGCTGTTCCCATGTCTGATTCTTGTCTTTCTTACCTCTCATCTCTAGTATATTTGGTTCCCAAAGTTAGTGTGCACAGAAATCACCTCAAACGCACAGGAAAATGCAGAGCCTCAGGTAGTACCTCAGTGTCCTGATTTTTAGTTTCAAAACGAGGTCCTAGAATGTGAATTTTTAAAACTGTCTCAGGGAATTCTGCTGGTGCGTGCACAGCCCATCCTCTGTGGAAATGGCTCCATCTGTATCTTATTTCTTCTGGAGGAACCCCTGCATGGACCCTCAAACCCAGGAGACCATTTCAGCTGGGTTCTATGGATCTCACAAAATTCATCAATTTTATTCTCAAAGCTTGAAAGAAAATGCAGTCTTCTGTCTAAACCACCTCTCAGCTTCTCGCGGTCCACTCATCAGTCCGGCGGTGTCTTTTACATCTGTGGGCACAGTTTACTCTCCAGCTCGTGGAAAAGAGCACGAGGGACCGTGTGAGGAGGAGACCATGGGGCTTGGTGGCACTTGTGAAAGTGCAGTTGAGGCATCTTTAAAGGCTGTGAGCAGCACAGCTCTGCATGCTTTGCTAAAAGTGTGATTTCTAAAGAAATGCCTGCGTCTGGTCGTGAAGGCAGATCAACCGAAGACAAAATCACCGTTAGAGAACGTTACGTTAGATGGAATTAAAAAAGCACATGTATTCGTGGAAATCTCGTCATAATTTTATCTCACAAATGTTTTTCAGTTTACAGGGAAGAAACGTCATGTTGTGCCTTGAACAGGGAAAGTTGTCTTTCAGAGGAATGCACTGCCAGTAAGTGGCCGTCACAGAGAGGAATTTCTTTAGCATGTTCTGAAACCAGCACCAATGAATTTTAACGGTAAAATGATGCAGTATCATTCTGGAAATGACTATTAGACAACTCAGAATCTCTTCTTTACGTTATGCATCTAAAAGTCACAGAAAATATTTTTCCTTTTCCTAAGTGTCTTCCTCATTAACAAACCCTTGGCGAAGGCACAGCATGTGACGTATCGAGAGGTACAGATGATACGGTGTCAGCAGGATTCGGGGGAGAGCTGATAGCGGCTCATCAGGAAAAGAGTCTCTACACTGGGGCAATTTGGGCAGAAAGACAGACACCCAATGCCACGTGAGAAGCATGGAGACTGAGTTTGTTACAGGTGGAAGAGGGGCGCACGGAAGCCAGCAGCTCGGCGTCCCGCACCGAAGGCTGTCTCCCCGAGCGTGGCGGCAGACGCGGTTCATGGCGGCAGGGACTCGCACGGCACTTACGTCCACACTGTTCTGTTCAAAGAGACCATAGAGTGAAAAAAGCACAAGTCGCGTGGCGTCTGTAAAGAATGTGCTGTAAGTTACGCCAGACCTGGATCACTGAGTTTTCTTGTTTTCATAAATCTATCCAAGTTTATTGATCACAGAGCATGGTCAAGAATAGAAAGCAATTACCAAGAAAACAGGACTTTGTTTGATTCACCCCTTAATCCCAGTGCTTAGAACACTGTCTGGAAGATACTAATTGCTCAATAAATATTTGAGCACTTAATTAAGTAGCGAACACTGAACTGGTGCTGTGGGGGGAGGAAGAGGTGACACATGACTCTCATCTCCCTGCAGCTGCTGCTCTGGTTTGTGGGAGGTGGACTGATGGAGGGGGTCGCCTTTGAGAAGTGTGTCATGACTCTAATACAGTGACTGCCGTTTTCAATGTGCTCCTGGCTCACCATGGGGAAGCAGACTCTCGTTCCCTGTCGCTCTCCAGCCCAACAGTTATCTGTCCCTGCTCACTGTGAAGCGAATGAATAGGAGATTAGAATCCAGGATGTAGTTGGAGATTCTCAAGTAGGCCCTGCATGTTTATAACCACATTTTTGAGTCTTGTTAAATTCAAAAATAAGAATCAAAATTAGAAAAGATGTACCAATAAAAAAAAAGTTCTTCCGTTCCCATACATGATGACATTGCCCTGTAGACATTCATATTGGGTAAAACAACTTCTCTTCCAATAAAAAAATCATGAGCTCACTTATAAATTGAGTAATTGCACTTCGCTACGCAGATGGTGATCTGTGCTGTAAGCGGGTACCGTACATTATGAACGCTTCTGTTACAACAAGGCCAAAAAATAATAGGGGAATAGCCAGAGCCTGGTTTAGGAGAAGTAAACACTCTTACTATGCGAATGCTAATGATTATTACTGCTGGAGAGTGGCCTATATTTAAGTCACATTTAGAAAAAGATGCACGTGTTTTGCTCTTGTGGGGGTTCATGTCAGCATTCCCGCCAGATCTCATTAATCCTGATGCATTCATAAAAGACGTGTGTGATTTAAATAACAGGGGAAAATCCAATGTGGAAGAAAGAGAAATAGTTCTAACAAAATTAAATGTAGCCTCATCTTTCCCTTGGCTTGGAGCAAAAATTATTTAGCACCAGCTGAGGCTGGGCAGGTTGAACGGTTTAAAGTGGTAAGAGCCATTTTAACAATCATAGTAAAATATACATAACATAAAATTTGTCACTTAGCCACTTGACGTGCACAGCTGAGTGGCATTAAGCACATTGACCCTGCTGCGGGACCGGCACTGCTGTCCGTCTCTAGGATTCTTTCCTCTTGCAAAATGGAAACCCCGCCCCGTTAAACAACGACCCCCCGTGCCTGCGGGCCCCCCACTCCGCTCCCCGCCGCGACACTCTCTGCCTCCCTGGGCTCTTCTCCTATAGGAGCCTCATATAAGCGCAGTCACATAGTATCTGCCCTTTTGGGAATGGCTTATTTCACTCGGCCTGATATTCTCAGGGTTCATCCATGTTGTGGCGTGGGTCAGAATGTCTTTTCTTTTTAAGGCTGAATAATATTCCATTGTGCACATATACTGTGTTTTTTAAATCCATTCATTCATCAGTGGGCGTTTGGGGTGCTTCGGTTCCTGGGCTACTGTGAATGATGCTGCTGGAACATGTGTGTACCAACGTCTGTTCCAGTCCCCGTGGACCCCCAGAAGTGGACTCGCTGGATCATGTGGCAGTTCTAGTTTTAATTTTTTGGGTCCTCTTCCTGCTGTGACAGGAAGAGCCATTTCGAGCTCCAGAAAGGCAGCTTCGTGCAGTTTCCTACTTTATCCTCGGGAGGGGACGTGACCTGGTCCATGACTGCTCGGCATTGCTTTCAACGATCCCACTGGTGCCACCTGGAGCATACCACATCTTCCTTTTCCTTACCTGAAGGACTCGTACTTTTCAAAGAAAAATTAAAAGTGGTTTACGGGTTGCTGTGGAGAATGCTTGCTTCAAGGTAGTGTCCTCGATAAAAGGATTGAAAATAACTGGGGGTAAAGTTACTTATTGCCTTGAAATTGCATCACCTTTTATGAAAATACTTGACAATTATTGAGCACATACTATATAACTAGAATTTATGAATGTGGAAAAATGAAATTTCTATTACGTTGTATAAATAATCTCTTAGATTAACTTCTTTTATTTTTATTTTTGTAAGTGTCACACTTACAAATATTTAACTTAAAAAGAAAAAAAAGTCATATATTACAGTATATTATCATGTGGTTATTTTAAAGATCTTATATTAATAGAAGATCAAAGAGGCCACAATTAGCAGGTTCATTTTCAAGGTAAAAAGAGCAAATTCAACTTTTTATGCAAAAAGATATGTTTTGATTGTCATTCAAATTTCTTCTTTGACCCATAAGTTATTTAGATGCATATTTTTGATTTTTAAAAATTTTGTTGTTTTTATATTTATGTTGTTAACTTCTAATTTAGCTGCATTTGCATAAGCAAAGTAAACTGTTAGATAATAATTCTTTGAAATTTGTTGAGACTTGTCCTATGTCCTAAAACATTGTTAAATTCTCAGTGGAAATGAGTCTTGATATTTTTCTTCAGTCGAGAGCTTATGTCGAAAGCAGTTTCTTGTCAGCTGACAGATAAGACTTTTTTCTTACTCACTGTTTCATTATAGGTATAGAAAATACAAACTCAAGATTTATGTGGAGACTTAATTTCCGCCTCTGACCATTTTGAGTGCCCATGGTTTTGTCTTCTGTTCTGTGGGTGGTTCTGTGTGGTAAACACCTGAATCTTAAGCTTTTGATATTGTCAAAAACCCCAGAACAGCTGCCACTTCAGTGCTAATTCGCCACTCTGCATTCAACTCCTTCATTTTTTTATTAAAATTATTGGAGTGATATTGGTTAATAAAATCAAATAGGTTTCAAGTGTATAATTCAATAATGTCATATGTATATTGCATTCAACTCCCTCATTTGGGTGTTCACCACCCAAAGTTAAATTTCCTTCTGCCACCAAATGTTTGACCCTCCTTATCCCACCAACCTCCCTCTCCCCCTCCCCACTTCCCTCAGGTAACCACTAATCCACTGTCCCTGTCCTCTGATTATTTGTCATGTCCATTTGTGACTTTTAGTTTTATATACCAAGTATGAGTGAAATCATATATTTCTCAACTTTGTCTGATTTATTTCGCTTAGCATGATAATCCCAAGATCCATCCATGTTGTTACAAATGGCAGTATTTCATCTTTTCTTTGGGCTCAGTAATATTCCATTGTATACATGTACCACATCTTTCTTACCCAATCATCTATCGTGGACGTTTCAGTTGTTGCCATGGCTTGGCTACTGTGAATAGTGCTACAATGAGCATAGGGGTGCATATAGCTTTGCAGATGAATGTTTTCAAGTTTTTTGATTAAATACTCAAAAGAGGGATTGCTGGGTCATATGGTAATTCTCTTGTTAGTTTTTTTGAGGACCATCCATACTATATCAAACTGAGAAGCTTCTACAAAGCAAAAGAAGCCATCAACAAGGCAAAGAGGCAACCATCTGAATGGGAGAATATATTTGTGAACTTCTGAGAAGGGCTTAATTTACAAAATCTATAAAGAACTCATACAACTTGACAATTAAGAAAACAAACAATCCAATTAATAATTGGGTAGAGGACCTGAATAGACACTTCTCCCAAGGAGACATACAAATGGCCAACAGACATGAAATGATGCTCACCTTCACTCGCTGTTAGGGAAATGCAGGTCAAACCACAATGAGATACCACTTCACACCTGTTAGAATGGCTACCATCAACAGGACAAGTAATAACAAGTGCTGGAGAGCTTGTGGGGAAAAAGGAACCCTCACACACTGCTGGTGAATTGGTACAGTCTCTCATTATTTTTAGCATGAGTTTTGTCTACTTAGATTCTTGGAAGCTCAACTATGCACTAAATGGCTATTTGTCAAAGTATATCCATTGTCCAGATGTTTTGTAGCAGGAGGGATTATCAGAGTATTTATTCTCTCATATTTCCAGAAATGGAAGATTCTTATCCTCTTAAAGTGTTAGTGCAGTCCTTTGTATTGTCAAGAGTACTTATGAGTACTTTTATTTTGCATCATTTATTATTGAAAACGATAGCTTATGATTTTAACCATCATTTTAGCCAGGGCAAATATCACATAATATTGGGTTTATGGTAATAATATTTCATCTGGTTTTCTGCTACCTAATCTCATGTTATTTAATCTTCATGATAACCCTAGGATATGCACATTGCCATCATAATTATTATTCATTGAGAAAAACAAAAAGTCACCCTAATTCCCATGAGTGGCAAAGCCAGAGTGGATCCCATGTACATCTGAATTCATAGAATGTGTTGCCTTGTTTTTTAAAGTGCTTGGCACCTTTTCATTTCAATTTTCTTCCACAAGCATTTATTAAGTTTCTATGGCATATGCGTTGCCATTTATTGTATTTATTAACTGTGCTAGGTGCTTAAGGATAAAGATATATTAGAAACAGCCATTATTGTAAAAAAAATAAGAAATGGCACAGAACTTGAGAACAATTTGGTGAATGCTCAGAGGTGGGCACAGGTCCTCAGAATGAGACTCTCATATGCTGGGTGTTGTAACAGCCAGGGGTCATATAATTTGTAGTCTTCATTTTTTAATTATGCTTTAATTTTATTTTTAAATATTATTTTTGTTTATGAAATTCAAGATGGACAGATTCCACATACCAAAGTACTTACAGTTGCTGTCACTTGATTTTTCATCAAGTGATTTGAATCTCAATACTAATACAAATTTTAGTTTATGGTAATATCCCAAATCTGCCTTTGATGGCTTTCTAAAATAAAAATAAAATACAGATTATCAAGTAAAATATAAAACAGACTCATGCACTTTGAAGGGTGTTAAAAAAACAACGTGTTAATAGACCGAGTTGTCTGAGATTTTGTAAAACAGAAACAACAATAACAGGATTTTTATAAACTTCTTTCCTATTTTAGGATTATGAGGATAAGACTGTCAACTCTTAGTTATGCCACAGGACTATTTCGTCGTGCGTTTGTAAGTCACACTGAGGCTACGGCTGCTCTTCCCTTTGCTTTTGCTTGTGCAGCCACTGAAACGTGGCTAATGACAACCAGATAAACTGGGCTCGCTGAACATCGAGCTTTGTTTTATTTTGCTTCGTGTGCACAGTGCACCATTAGAGGGTGGAAAACAAGACCTGAGATGGCTTTGCAGAGACTTCTTCTTAGTAATGCTTTTCCCCAGCGAGCCGGGGCAGGGATCATGACGCCGGGATCTGAAGAGGCAACACCTGGGTGTCATTCATGCCCAGAATTTGCAGGAAGTCTAGGTAAGATTTAGGGCCACACGCCTCTCGTAGGAGTAACTATCGACTTTCAGGGGAGTCCTTGTAGAGAAGGACCGCTTCTCGCTAAGGGAGGAGGTGTTGAAATCGGCTCAAAGTGCTATGTTATCAGACAGATGGAGTAGGCAAACCAGAAAGGATGGACGGCTTTAAGGACAGAGTCCGCCCAGGATATTAAAAACGTGGAATGCATTAGAATTGCTGTCTTGGCATGAGTAGGTATGCAGGCTAACGGGGAGCAGAAAACTTCATAAACATAGATCAGGCGTTTGATCTCGACTTAAACAAGCTCAGCTGGCCTTAGCAGAATATGGCAGGTGCTGGGAGAATGTGTTGGCAGGCCCTAACAGTTATATACTTTTTTTTCCTTAACTTTATATTTTGAAATAATATTAGATTTACAGAAGAATTGCAAAGACAGAACAGTTTCTCAGATTCCCTCCACCCAGTTTCCTGTAATGTGGCATCTTACGTAACGTGGACCCTTTCCAGCACCGAGGACGTGATAACAGTGTGCTGTTAGCAACGAGACCGCAACTTTATTCTGGTGCCCGCCCCGCCCCCACTTATTTCCACTCATGTCCTTCTTCTGCTCTAGTATCCAGTTTAGGATACCACTGGTTAGTTCCCATAGCTCTTTAGTCACCTCCATCTGTGACAATCCCTCCGTCCTTTCTTTCCTGACCTTGGCAGCGTGGAGAGCGCGCCAAAGCTGATGTGTCTGAGGTTTTCCCCTCGGAGACTGAGGTTATGAACAGTTGTCTTTTTAAAGCTAGGTCACGTGTTTCTTGTTTGCTCCTCTCTGCTCGATGGCCGGCGGTGGGGCTTTATCTTTTCTTAATTGTAATTCTCAAGTATCCAGACTTTACTCTGTAAGTTGCTTGCCTCATAGGACTTGTTTTATTTTCTTTGAACACCAGAATCAATGAGAATATTTTTTTGTGTGAGTGCAGAGTACTAAGTTTTGATAGTGTAGAGGTCAGAAATGAAACGACTCAGTCATCAGGGAAAAGCCCACGTTTCAAGCCTGTCTGATCAGAGAAGATGTATTATCGCCGTCGGTAACTATGGCGAGGTTATAACTATAAGGTGTTTTACAGTAAGGAGACATTGCTCTCCTTGCCTAGACATGATTTTCCAGCCTTCAAAGATTGTCAATAAACTGCCTGGTAATTTACTCTAAAAAATTCATTATAAAATATAATTTAAAGAAAGACCAATCATTATACCCAAATATCTCTCAACCTAATCGACAAGATAGTTTCTTTCCAGCAAAATAATCTAATTGAATTAAACCGAAACACCGCTTTCCAATGCTGCTGGCCCTTGATGCAGCATCTTGAATATGAATGACTGGCTTCAGGTGATAAAAAGGGAACAAGGCAGTAAATAGGAGTTTTTGAAGACAAACATATGCAGGCAACAGCTCAGGGCAACACTCAGAGCTGAATTTACTGCTTTTCAATGTGGTGATCAAGTGGCTGACTTAGTCATGTGACAGCTCTCCCTCTCCTTTCTCCATGCAAATCCGAGCTTTATTTTTATACATTTACAGAACAGGCGCAAATGAAACTGCGCGCAGGCTGCGGTGTGACGTAGCGCTGACGGAGCCACCGGTTCCCAGGGTGTGGGTCGAAGGGGGTGGGCCAGCGGGACAGTCAGGTTTGTCTTTTATTCCTAATACAATTGTGGGGGCACTTTTACTATATTGTGGGGCAGAATGAGCAAGTTCTTCCCGCAACCCGAGGGGGGGGGGGCAGCGGGTCGTTTACCCCCGGGAGCCGAGGGGCCTCTCGGGCCGCGCACCGCGGCCCTCACCGAGTCCTGGGACTGGGGTGGCCGTGCTCTTTGGGAGTTTGGACAGCTGGCTGGCCGGTGTCCCCGCCTGTCTGTGGTGAGACGCGTCGCTCCTCTCCGGCAGTCGCTCTCCCTGTAAGGTGTTCCGGCTCTGCACAGAGCAAACTGAAGCCTGGGACGAGAGATGCTGGCGTGATGGTGACGCCAAAACGGCGCAGGGTCTCCGAGCAGCACAGTCATGCGGTGGCGATCCACCAGCGAGAGGCAGGAAAGACGTCTACTATGGTGCCCACATGTCATGTGTATCTAAATGACATACAGAGTTTCCTGGGTCAAAGAAAATACCTCTCAACAGTAGTTTTATTGGTAATAATAATGTCTAAGAAAAACAAAAATCACAGTTGTAAGAAATGTGATCGATATGTCCAGGGTTTAGAGTTGGAAGGGGAAGTGAAATGTTCTCTAAGAGATGGTACCTCTGTGCAAAGCGAGGGGCCTGCACGTCCTCTCGTGGGGCCCACATGCTGTCGCACTGTCCCGAAGCTCAGGCGAAGCACACTTGAAACCATCCTACCCTTGTCCTTAGAGTGTTAGGATCACAGAGCCAAGTTCTGATGACCAGTCGCGGTTCTAGGTGCCTCGGTTTGGTGAGCATAGGGTGTCCTAAGTGGGAACTGGAGCATCCTGGCCATGAAAAGTGATAAGTTCTGTTATCAAATAGCTTTTTATTTTGGTTCCATTTAGGGGTATATTTAGTTCATCTGAGCACTTAGATCTTAGTAATCAAGGGACTGAAGATACTTGAAAAAGCATCAAAAAAATCCAGTGTGGCGACCTGGAAGGCTGAGCCCCAGATCTCGAAATGTGGGCCCCATAGACATGCAGGCAACGGTTACCTGTCTGCCCTCTGCGGGGGTCACCTGGACTCTACTTTTCGTGACTGTAAAAGGCAGGGGAAGCTTCACAGGGGAGAGTGAAAATGTTAATTTGAGTGCCTCAAACAGAAGGTGTGAATCATGTATGACCTCACAGGCATGAACCCTTAATTTAAACTGTGGTGATGTAATAGAAAATGTTGACTATTTCAATACAGATTTTTTGGAAGCTATTAAGCATGTGAATCTCTCCAGAGATTGTCAGAGTCCAGACAACGCAGATGCAAAAAAAGATCGAGAAAAAGTTTCTTTTTCCCTTTGAAAAACAGAAAAGTTTGACACAGTAAATGCTAGTTATAAATAAGTAATGAAAACTTCCAGTGGAAAAGTACGTACCTAGAATTACAGTCTCGTTCCAACTGTCAAAGCACCTCTCGCTGTTTTAATTTTAAAATTCATTAAAAGTGCTTTTTCCTTAGCTTAAGCATCACCATCTGGAATAAAGTTTGTTCTGGTATGGAATAAAAGGGAGACATTTTATAATTGAGGAGTTAGATTGAAGATTGCTAACTCTAAAGTTTCATTCTAAGAAAAAGAAGAAATGAGGGCTTAAGATTTTTATGAAGCAGTTATTTTCAAGTCTGGTATTTTAAGTCTGCAGTATAAACTTCCTAACATCCCATTTTATTTTATAATGGAAGTCCAACATGCATTTGTTGAAATTTTCCAAGCAGCAAGCATGCCCTGACAGGAGGTATGAAAATCCACGGGACCGAGAACTTACAGCTGGATCCTTAACCCGCACCCCAGTGAGATCAGCTGTTCTTTACTTCCCTTTTCGGACACCTCTGGAAGGCCTTTGCAAGAGTTGTTCATGGCGCGGTTCCTTTCCAGTAGGAATATAGAAAGTTATAAGAGATTATTACTTCTACCCTAATAATAATAAGCCAGATAAGCTACAAGCTATACAATCATAGCTTAAAAAAATCTACCAGAGAGCTGAGGACAGAAATAGGCCTAAATAAGGTAAAATCCAGGAAGTGATAAATCCTTCCTAGGAGCAAGGAGAAACATTATTTCTTTCCTGCCTGGTAGAGTGGGAAGAATCCAGTGTAGACAGGATGCAGAGAGAAACCAGTAGGACTTGTAACAAATTTTTAATGACTATGTTCGGGCTGATAAGGTCAATTAGAATACTGAGAAAAGCCAGCCACAAAGTGAGCCTGTACACCCTCTTTCCCATTGTCCCTCACTGAATGCATATGTACCCCAACGGCTGGGGTCAGAAGTGCTGAGACAAAACCTTTCAAGGCTTTGGGGCTAACTCTACAGACACTTAAAGGATAATAAGACAATGTTATAAACAACTTCATGCAGTAAATTCAATAAGTTAGATGAAACTGAACAAGTCAAAAAAACACAACATATCAAATTGACAGTAAACAAAATGGAAAGTCTAAATAGCCCTATCTATCTATTAAAGACAAAACAAACTCCTGGCCCAGATGGCTTTGTTGGAATTCCAGCAAGCATTTTAGGAATAAAGATTACCAATATTTCATAAACTCTTTCAGAAAACTGAAAAGGATAAAATCCATCTCAACTTGCTTTATGAAGATCCTGATTCTAAAACATGAAATAGACATTAAATGAAAGAAAATTATAGACCAATATCCCTCTTGAACATATGCAAAATCCTTAACAACCTAGTGAATTAAAACTAGCAAAAAATAGTACATCATTGTTGGATGGAGTTTATCCCCATAGTGGAAGATTGGTTTAACAGTCAAACAGTTAAATTCACCATATTAACACAATAAAGGATAACACATACGATTCTCTCAAAAGGTGGAGGAAGAAGCATTTGACAAAAGTTCATTCATAAAAGAAAAAAAACTTACTAGCAAACTAGAGGTTTAAGGAAGCTCTTCCAGTCTAGCAAAGATTATTGACAAAAAACAATAACCAATTTTACGATGAATTATAAAACATTAAACTTTCTTTATCTAATATCTGGAACAAGAAAAAGACATCTGCTCTCACCACTGCTTTTGAACACTATGCTAGAAGTCCTGAACAGTAGCTAAGAAAAAGAAATAAATGGCATAGAGTTTGGAAAGGAAAAAAAATGAAGCTCTTATTTGTAGATTATATGTTGTGTACCTATAAAACTCTATTGAATGTATAACCCCCACCATACACACACACATACACAAACTACTAGAAGTAATAAGTATTTAGCAAGATCATGAAATACAAGGTCAGAATATCAGTTATATTTCTCAGTACTAACAATAATCAATTTGAAAATAAAATTAAAAATGCCATTTAAAATAGCATAAAAAACCTAATACCTAGGAATAAAGCTAACCAAATGTATTTGAGATCTCTCCTGTGGCTATTGTAACAGATTACCATAATTTGGTGGCTCAGAACAACAGAAATTTATTGTGTCAGTTCTGGAGGCCAGAAGTCTGAAACAGCGTCCACAGGGCGGTGTTCCCTTGCAGGCGCTAGGGGAGAACCCGTCCCCAGCCTCTCAGTTTCTGGTAGCTGCCGGCGTTCCTTGGCTTGTGGCTGCATCGCTCTCATCGTCAAAGCCGATTTCTCACCTACATGTGTTCCATCTTTGTATTCCTTCTCCTCCGTGTCTGTGTAATTTTTCTCTACCTCCCTCTTATAAGGAAACGTGTGAGTATGTGTAGTGCCCAACTGGATAATCAAGGATAATGCCTTAATCACATGTGTAATGTTCTTTTTTTCCACCTTCGCTATGCCAAATAACATTCTCAGGTTCTGAGGATTATGATTTGATAGCTTTAGGGGCAATTATTCAGCCTACTATACCTACAAACACAATATATTCAAGATCTTACACTAAAAACTACAAAACATTGTTGAGAGTAATTAAAGATTACTTAAATAAGTAGAAAGATACAACATATTCATGGGTTGTAATATTCACCACTATTAAGACATAGATTTAATGCGATCTCAATCAAATTCTCAGCTAAAATCTCTTAGAAAATTGACAAGTGAAATCTAAAATTTATATGTCAATGCCAAGGATCTAAAGTAGCCAAAATATCTTGAAAAAGAAAAAAAATTTGAAAGATTAAAATTACTCAACTTACTGTAAAGCTGTAGTAATCGACATGGTAAGAAATTTGTATCAAGGTAAACAAATTGATCAATGGAACAAAAGAGATGGTCCAGATGTAGATATATACCTAATTATCAATTAGATAGCAATACAATTATTAAGTTCACTCACTTAAAAAGAATGTATATTTAAATGAATGGAAAAACAGAGTATACATATAAACATGAATATTAAATTCTAATTCACTCAATACACAAAAAGTGATTGCAGTTGGATCACAGACCTACATGAAAAAATTTTAACCTTAAAATTCTTGAGGAAAATAAGAATATGTCTTTGTGACTTTGCGGTAGATAAGATTTAGTAGAAAAGACACAAAAGCACAGATCAGAAAAGCAAACAATGCAAACCAGACATCTTCAAAATCGAAAGTTTCTGCTTATCAAGGACTGCGTCGTGACTGAGAAGAAATAGTCATGATCCATGCATATGACATAGGAACCAAACGTAGAATGTATTTAGACCTACACACAGAGACAAACAAGCCAGTAAGAAGGTGGGCAAAGTATGTTCCAAAGGAAGATAATGGCAAGGCAATATGCACATGGGAAAGGTGCTCCAATCATAGTTACCAGAAAACGCCAATTAAACCACAATAGAGTACCATCTTACACATGTTACAATGGCTAAAATTAAAAAGACTGCTAACACAAAACGTCAGGGGTGATGTGGCACCATCTCGCCCGTTCCTGGGGTCCGTGTGGAAATGGGCAGCAGCTCTGGAGAGCCTTTTGATCCCGTAAGGTAAAGAAACACATCTACCTGTGACTCAGCAGTTCTCCTTCGAGGTATTTAAACCAAGGTAAGTGGCAACATAAGTCCTCAGAAAGAATTACACACCGACGTTCGTTACAGTCTGATTCACAATAGCCTCAAATCGGAAATGTCCATGCCCTGGAGGACGAAATCACGGGCCGCCCCGGACAGCAGGTGCTCACGTAAGGCCACTTCCCTCCCTGTGGCTCCCTTACAACCTCCTCGAAAGGTGCCTAGGAATGAACTCTGTTTAGATTGATTAGCCTGCGGTCAAATCGATTTTGGTGCACGTTGCTTCAATTAGTCGCAGAAGCTGTCGACAGAGCTGTGAGGACTTACTGTGTGTTCGTGCAATAAATGTGACCCAGCTAGGCAAAGAAACGCTCCAATGACCCGCAGTGCGACACGCGTGTGGAAACCACTGCGAGACACACGAGAGAGAACGTGGCGCCTGATTCCATTTACACAAAGTTCTGAAACAGCAAAACGCGTCTACGTGGTGGAGATCCGAGTGCGTCGCCCCACGTGGTGTGAGGACACTGAGGGGCGCGTTGGGACCTCCCAGAGGACAGAGCGCTGCACGTCCGGTTTGCCGCAGTGGTCACACCACTGCGAGAACTCTTCACAGCCAGCACTTAAGATCCGTGCATTTTATTCTTCTATGTTAATTATACCTCGATTTAAAATAAATGAGTTCATTGGAGAGTTTGTTTACAGTACAGATTCTTAGGCCCCACTCCACATACACTAACTTACAGTCTTAAGAAATAATTTGAATGAACATTAAATTCTGAAAACCAGTGCCGAAGCCATCTGACGCTATGCAGGACTTTCTCCTAAGTAAATGCACATAGACATAGACATTCCTTAGACAGAGAGAGAAACTTAGTTTTGCACAGTGTGGACAAGAAGAAGTGACAACTGTTGGGGTCACCTAACTCCTCCTCAAGCCAGAAGGAGGGCCGTGGTTCTCTGACTGGGGGGACCCACTTCCTTAGGGAGTGAATGGGGAATTGAGCGAAGGTGGTTTGGGGATTGGACTTCATCACCCCCAGGTTAAGTCCCATGGGCCAGTCTGGGACCTAGTAGTTGTTTATGTTAATTGCTAGTTTGTGACAATGTATTGAGAGCAAATGACTTAGGAATGAACTGGAGAAACTGCCGGCTGGTGAATTGAGGATAGTCTGTACTGAAAAAAAAAATCCTTATTTACATGACGATTGAACGAGAGAAGGAAGAATTAGTCGACTGCCAAGTTTTAAGCTAAATCTCCTCAAAAGCGGTCTTGCTAATACTACGTAAACGCTCCCCAGGACCCCGCAGCACAGGTCGGGAAAGCGGGGTGCAGGGCTGCCGTCCGCTTTTGTCGCAGGTGCAGGGAGATGACGAGCTCCCCACTAACTGCAATCTGACCGGTGCCCCCCCTCGGGCGC
>CM053516.1:14543525-14587275 GCA_028627145.1 Eidolon dupreanum | reverse complement strand
AGCCAGAAAATGACACTACCACACGGGGACCCCCCAGGAAAACAGCACCACCACACGGGGACCCCCGGGAAAACAGCACCACCACACGGGGACCCCCGGGAAAACAGCACCACCACACGGGGACCTTGCCCAGATCGAAGCATGTGTCGGAAGCACTTAGCACAGAGTCTCCCGTATTTTGCCGGCCACGCACAGTCACGGGCGCCGCTAATATTCTCTGATAGAATTCTGGCTTTATCCAACTTTCTCTTAAGCCACAGCTTCCCCACCTCCTCCCCCCGACCCCCGTCAATAACAAACACCCCAGGAAGAGGCGCCCTGCGAGGCCTTCCCAGGGAACGGTGCCCGTTAAGATGAATTGCAGATTTCGGCATAAGCCATGCCATACAAATCTAAATGCTGTATTTTTACTGTGAGAACAGCACTCACGTATGCGCACCCGACCCTGTTCCTGACTCTCAGCTCGGCTTTTCGAACGGCGACGCGAACACTACCCAGCTTCACTCCACTTCGCGAGCGAGGGCTCGTCTGTGAGGGCGCTTTGTGACCTGCACGCCTCTGACAAGCAGATGCCCGACCTTCTGCGACCGCTTCGCCCTTGCCCTCGTCCTTGCTGTCCTTTCGCGCCCCACGCATGTTATACCTCCTGCCCCGGCCTCCTCAATCAGGCCTCCCTCTTTCTGAGACGCCTTCCCGTCTCCCCGCCGTGTATCCACACCTCTGCCTTCTTTCCAGACTCGGTTCACACCTTAGCTCTGCAGTGATGTTCTTAATGCCCGGGCTCAGACTCCCACAGCGTTTAGCATCGAACCACACAAGCCACCTCGCTCTTTCTGAGAGCCTGTGATCTTCACTGGCTGAGACATTTTTGCTTGATTAACACTGCACTGGGCTGATCACGGAGTGTCACTCCACTGGTGACTGTCTTGCATGTATGACACAGTGTGTGTCATGCGTCCGGCCAGGTCCCCTTCTGCTTAAGGACAGTGACTGTGTCTCGTGCCCCCAGCACAGCGCTGCTCCGTCTGACCCCTCAGGTCTGCTTTTGCCCGGCACGCTGGTGGGCGCCACGGCCTTGAGTGGGCCATGCCCATCTCCCGTGCGGATCAAGTGTGCCAGGGCGTCCGGGGGCTTTATGTCTGCCGAGTTTCCTTTTGTTGCTTGCGGTTCGGCTGCCTTCGCTGACAGTCCAGTCTCTCAGAAACCCCGTGGAGACGTCCGGCACACGTTTGCGGAGCGGCCACCCCACGTTCCCTGGGGCACGACGCACCTGGCTGTGTCTGATTGGACTCGGACTGACCCGGGCTGAGGCCACCGCTGCCACCTCCTAGCTCTGGCACCCCAGGGGGCCGTCCCAAGCCTCCCCCTTCCCCTGTCAAATGGGCGCTGCCACTGCATCCACCTCGGAGGATCGGTTGTGACCTTTAATGACAATTGTGGAGACTGAGGGTGAGCAACATGTGCAGGAAGGAGAAACGCCCGCTGTGCGCGGCGCGGGGAAGCGCGTGCGTCCCCGGACCGGCTCGTGAGGGCGCGGAGCAGGGGCTACCACGATGGAGGCTGAACTAAACGGGCCACGTGGCCGGGAGGCGGCAGAGCAGGGACTTGAATGTGGACATCCGACGAGAGCCTGGGCTTTCGGTCACTGTGCGCTCAGCGTAGCTGCGGTTTGAACCCTAGAGCACTAGAAATGTTCCTTTCTACTCCCCGAGGCAGAACGCGTGCCCCCTGCAAACAAAACATGCAGACGTTGACACCAAACCTGGCTTTAAGGAGGACAGAGCAGTTTCCTCTGCCTATCTCTCACGGAAGGCCACGGCAGCAAAGTGACAGGCTGCTTTGCTCCTGGCTGGCGACCACACAGGCCACTTTGGCCGAAGTGGTTCTGTTTATTCCACAAGCAACGACATCCTCGTGCAGCATGCGCCCCTCCCCGCCCATGAAGGGGAGCGTAGCCCTGCTGCTCTCGGGCTGCGGGCGACTCCGATTCTGTCCGACACAGCCATGTTCTCAGCTCCCTCGTGGTGCGATCTCCGCCGGGGCTGCTCACGAAGGGTCCGAGCTTCGCGCTAGATCTCGAGTCGAGGCTAAACCGCGTCCTCCCCTGGCGTGCGGCGTGCGAGCCCACCGGGGCCGCCTCGCTGCCGGGAGCTGTCATGCGCGGGCTCCGGCCACTGCCTAGAACCCATCGAGCACATTCATGCTTCAAAACTCGTTATCAGCTTTGAAAAAATAAAGCTCAGAAGTTTTAAAACAAGGAAGTGTTGACAAATAACCACACTGCCCCTCATCCACTCGACAGCCTGGCACCCGTTGCTTCCTCCGGCCAGTGACCAGGTGCCCTTGGGGAGGGCCATCGGCCATGGCCGCTCTGAGCCCCATGCAAGGTTGTGGCCCTCGCCAGAACCTGGGGTTATTTAGGCTTCATGGTCAAGGGACTGCTGTCATACATTTGAAATAAATGTCCCGGGTGTGCCCTTCTATCTCCAATTACGGGCTTTTCTTTCCTCATCATTTTTTCTCCTTAGCACCCCTCCCCCCCCCCCCCACACACACACACTCTGTTCATTTTCGGCCTCCGGTGCACACGTCATCAGCTGAGGAACTTCCACTGGCTTCGCGCTCCAAGTTCGGGATGCCATCTTCCCTTCCCACCAACGAAATGTACCCGCCCCGCTCTCTCCTTCCACGGAACATAATTTTCTGCTAACAAATCTGACACTCCAACGAAGGTTTGAATTTGATCCTCATTTGACCTAAGGACCCAGTGTCCTCATTGGCGTATTATCTGCAAGCGGTTAGGACTGGCTTTCTAAAAATTTATCAAGGGGCAGGGAATTGAGGAGAAGGGAGAGATATTTCGAGGCAGAGTATAGAGAACGTCTCCCTTTAAGGGAATTCCATAACTTTCAAAATTTTAGCAGAGACAGCATTATTAGGGGCAATTTTGAGAGCGAGAAAGAACACTCAAGGAAGCCCAAAGATAGCCCCAGAACTGGAGTTCTCTCATTATAATTTCTCCTTCACCACACCCAGGCCCAAGGGCACGCTACCCATTCTAAACCCTCTCCTGGTTCTGTTTTCGCATCGTGGCTGCAAGCTAACATTTCCAAAAGACACCGTCAGTTAATGAAAAGAGAAAACAACAACAACAGAGAGCAGAGCCCAGACTGAACCCCGTGTCGCTCCAATATCAAGAAGTCAGTGGGAGGAGGAGGAGGCCTGCGTGGAGCCTGAGGGGGGAGCAGCGAGAGGGAGAGGCGCAGCTTCTGAGAGTGAAGCAAGAGCAAACGAGGAAATCACGCCCTGGGGCAGCAGTGGGTGAGGCTCACGCTCGAAGCTTCGAGCTAATCCACCTAACGCTGCGCCCGCCGCAGCCCAGCACCGCGAGGCGGCTGCAGCACAACAGGCGTGAAGTGCCCGCCGCCACCGTGGGTGCTTTGGCAGCCAGCAGGTCACCCCAAAATGGCACCGGCTCCCCCAGGGCACTAAGCAGCGCAGAGCCACGTAGGCATCTGTCGCTTGGCTCGGTTTCATCTCCACCGCATCACATGGCCTTCCCCATGCACTTACCTCCTAAGAGCCGTCCGCTAATATTTTTGCCTTGATGTAAAAAGGAGATAAAAATCTTTCATTTACTAGCGACACAGGACAGAGCTCTGTTTTCCCATCCAAACCGCACCTCAGGGGCACTCACCTCCCTCCAACGGGCCCTTTGGGACTGGGGTAATTGAATGAGTGGGTTTCATAAAAATCTGCCTAGATGAGAGTAGGCTTGAGTCTCAATTTAATTATTTCAGCGGAAACACTGAGGAGCTGGGAGCTGTCGCTATAAAATGCGGCCCCCACTTCAGAGCTGTCCTCGCGCCCACCACAGGCTGTGGACAGGAGTAGGCTTATGATAAAGTCGCCAGCCTGAAATTCTAACAAAGCCACAGTGTTCTCAGGGAGATTGTTAATTTGAAAAACTGAAGTTCATCTTGAAAACCCCTGAAGCACACTTCATCATAATTTCTCAGGAAACATGAAACAAAAATTGGAAGCCTCGTAGAGGAACTGCGAAATGCCTTCTGCAGGGCAGAGAGCAGCGAATGGTGTCGCGGATCACGGTCCACCGCACTCCCGGTGCTAGAGAAATGATCAGTCTATGCTCACGCCGAGAAAGTGGGGACTCGTGAATGCGTTAGTCGAAGTCACTTACGTGTATTTGAAATTCAGAAAGGCTAGAATAAGGAGGCGAGAAATCACCTAAGAAAGTCGGTTCAACTCAGACTGATTCAGTGAGGCCCGAGGCGTGGGAACCCTGGGGGCAGAGGATGCCGGGGATGGATCGAAGCTGAACTTGGCTGAGATGAGATATTCTCCTCCAAGACGGCAGGACGAACCTTATCTGATATTCCACTGCCTTATGTTCCTGGCACACAACGGGAATTCAATAAAGAATTATTGAATAAATGAGGAAGAAAGGCAGTTCTTTTGAATAAGTACATTAAGATGTTTGAAAATAAATCCAATAGAGAAAGAAATGAGGCCTTTTCAAGCCAATAGGATTCTCATCCCCAATAAATGGTGAACTTAGAGCTTCAGGTGTGTTTATCACATGGCCCGGTTGTTTGGGGATCTCAGGTGAACAGAGGCACCAACTTGCAACATTTAGTTGCCTGCTTAGGGTCGTGTCTCTGGGAAATGTTTGGATAAAGAAGGAGGGACTGGAAACCACAACGAAGCAGAACAGAACGTGGAGACAGAAGAGTTTGCAAGTTCTGACTGGAAAAGGACAAACGACCTGAAGGGAACAGAGGTCACATGACCCCAGCTTTTACTCTGACCATCATTTATCCGATCAGAGATACTAATCTACTAAATTTCATCTAGAAATACTGCACAACAAACTTAAAATCTATCGAATATTAATGACTTTAAGTAATGTCTTTTACATTTAAAAATCAAGTTATTTCCAGGCCAGTTAAAGTTCCCTTCTTATGGTTTTCCAAAAACACTTATCAAAATTAAATGGGATGTAAGGGTGGGGAAAATTTCCCTTTTAGGTTATTTGGCTGGTCTAAAATTAAAATTCACATAAGACAGATTAACAAAAACAAATTTAATTTTGTATGTATAGAAACTCCATAAAAATATGAGACTTGAAGAAGTGGCCGAAGCAGGAAGCTTTTCTACCTTTTAGACAAAGAAACAATTTCTTGAAGAATTGACAAGACAAAGGGTTTTGGGCTTGGCTCATAAATTAGTGAGGCAGTAATAAGGTTCGTTTATATAGCTTTCCTGGCCCTAAATTCACCATCTCTTGTGACAAAGATGCCTTCTTCCCTTGATACCTCTCACATGGGGTATTTATTTTCTGCTTTCAGGGGACAAAGGAGGATCAGAGTGTCCTTCTTGAACCAGCTATTTTTCATGTAACTTCGATTCAAAATAATCAATATGCCAAAGTGTCATATTTTGGGGTGGTATACTCTGCTCCCTTCAGGAAATAAATCTAAATTTATGCTTCACCACCTCTCATTTGCCCATTCTGCAAAGACCTAGGCACGAACAATGGCTTAAGTGGGAAATAACAAAAATGAGGCCATTAAGCATTTTAGAATTAAATTATTCTTCAGAACAAGATTATTTTATTTAATTTCACATTTTTTCCTAAAGACAGGGTGTTAACAGCTGTCATCCCACTGTTTTAATGTCACTAATTTTATTTTTCATCACTGGCTTGAAAAGCCCTGGGGGGCGTCCCAGGACACAGCCTGGAGAGAGTGAGGAGTTGTGGAGACCATCTGAACGGAGCCTCACTGAGGCCCCTACATAAACTCTGAAGATTCTGGCAGGTGGCCGTGGAGACCTACTCGTCTTGCAGCTGCTCAGGACCAGCCTCGTCTGCAGGCTCCCTTATTATTAGCTCTGTCACCTGCTGATCTGGCGTAGCCTGCCTGCTGGGGTCCCTCCCTGCCGTCTGGGTTGAGGGGCCGGTGCAGCAGGCCACGGCTTCATGCCCAGCCATGGAGGATGCCGTCTTTGATGCTGGTCTTTGACGCTGTTGCACCTTCTGTGCTGGTCTTCTGGTTCTCCTCTGACCAATCTTTGGGCCTCCCAACTTCTCAAGGTCTATTCCTGGGTTCCAATTCCACATACCTTATTCTTTTCTAGCTAACAACAGTCCTAGAGGAGTTGATAAGTAGAATTAGTAGAAGTGGTTTATCCACGTAGAAAAATTGCATTTTATCAAAACCAAGTCAAAGTAATTGAATGGTGTTATTTTTGGGATTGCATAAGCTGCTCTCTTCTCTGTCACTCCTAAAAAATCTGTCAGAGTATGAACAGAACCCATATTCCGTGGACACACTTTGGCAGCAGAAAAGATGGACCAGTGCTGTTTTTATATATAAAACAATAAATTTCATGGATAAGTATAGAATTTGGGGGGATATTTTTGAGCAGCCTCACTCAGAATGTCTCAGGCAGCTTTTTGGCAAAAATAGTCCATAAAGATGGATGTAAAAGAGAGTGAGTAAATCTATACTTTGATTTTAAAGTTCACTTCACACACTGGTGACAAAAGATGACAGATTGGGGTCCTGCAAAAAAATTCATCAACAATACCAGCTTGCCCTCATTTAACCAATTGTTGGTCTGCTCTTAGGAGGGAAAATACAAGAATCGAGAACTCTTGAAATCCAAACATTTTAAAGCAACGTACCTCAGGGAAAGGAACGCCGACTTCTACCCAGACTGGACTCGGATAGCGCAGCGGGGCGTCAGGCCCCTCGTTAGCTCAGCGTGACCCTCTGAAGCGGTTGTTTTCCACGATCCCCTCAGATACCGCCAGGAAAGGAGTGCGTCACCCCAATGTGCCGTCTGCATGGACTCAGCTTTCACCAACATTTGAAGAGCCGCTTTTATATTCAGTTTCTAGAGCTTAGTCCTTGTCGCCGAATCTCAGCACACAGCCCACGGGCCCCGCAGAGCCAGCGGCCTCCTGGGCTTGATGCAGCAGGTCGAGTACTCCGGTTCGACGAGTAAGTCAGGGACCTGATGTCCACCGTGGCGACGACGGTTAAAAGCTGTGTCCTATACTTGAAGCTGCTGAGAGAGTGGATCTTAAGCTTCTCACCAAAAAATAAAAAGAGATGGTAACCGTGTGGTGCGACGGAGCTACTGGCTGACACTGGGCGGGAATCGTCCTGCAGCACACGAGTGGGCGACATCCGCGCCTCGCCCACCGAAACCTCGCGGGGCGTCGTGGGTTTGCGGTGCTGACCTTAAGCTCTTGCCTTCATTCTTTCCCATGTAGAATTTTGGTGGTTTCAGTTTCTAAACCTCACTGCATACTCATTGTCTCCTATTAATAATTATGAAATTTGTTCAATTTGCTTAAAAATTAGATTAACTTTATTGGATGCTTTTTTGCATCATGGAGGAAGTAAACTTGGTGCTATAGGGTCTTGGTCACATTCTTCCTGTAGAAATTCCGAAGTATAGTCTACGGCCATGCCGTCCTGAACAAGCCCGAGCCCGGCTGATCTCGGAAGCCAAGCAGGGTCGGGCCTGGTTAGTACTTGGATGGGGGACCACCTAGGAAGACCAGTGCTGTAGGCATAAAAAAAAAAAAAAAATAAGGGCTTGTAAGCTGACAAGGTCCTTGCAATCTGTGAGGTCAACCAAGGGTTGCCTTGTCTAAAAATAAAGAAAAAAGAAATTCCAAAGTATAGAAATAACCTTGACCGAATGTTCAGTGATGGTTAGAGGTAGATGTGTACACTCCAGCCAAATATTGAGATTTGGCTTCGCCTAGATACATATTGTGTAGTGCAGGTGAGATGCACAAAGTCAGAATAGACACTTATGTGTGTGTATATGTATATCCTGATTAACGCGGGCAACATACATTTCCTGGTAATGTTTAAACAGTTAATATTCTAAAAGGAATCACCCTTAAAACAAGAGAAAACAAACTGCATTAAAATGTTTATTCTTTAAAAGTGTGATTTATCCTTTTTGAAGTGCTTTCACACTCACTAGCTCACTTTACCCTCGCCATTACGCCGAGAGATGCATTCGCACCACGGATGGGCAGACTGCCATGCAGGAGATGCTAAGTGCTTTGCCCACAGTCATCAGCCAGTCATGAGGCCGAATCTATCAATATTTGGTCTATGGCATGACCCGGAGCGACACTGCTCAGATGTTCGGATACTGCTTGTCTTGGACGAGACAAGGCTTATTGACCTCACAAAAGCAGCCAAGGACAAATCGGCCCAAATAGACACAGACATTTTCCTTTAAGAAAAAGTCCTATTTATTTAATTAGTTTGTACCCTAGACACCAATGGTGGCCATTTACTCTTTCAGACTATTCCAAAGTATATAGACATATAGTCACTTTCAATCTGGAAGGAAATTCATTTGCTCGAGCCTGGCTCAGATTTCCTGTGTTTGCATCGTGCCCTTCCCTTCCTCATTCAAACTGAAATTGAGTTGATTGTAAGAACCGAGCACACACTCCCAGGTGCGCGTCTCCCCGGCCCTCGTGGGGCCGTCGCCAGAGCTGGTCGCTGTGCTGCGGGAAAGGAGGAAATGGAGGGACTCTACCGGCTTCGGATGGCTGCCCGGACAGAAAGCTAATCTCGCTTCTGGAACAATTTAGTATTGAAACAAAGGCAAACAGTGCTGGTGTTGCTTGTTGGGGAAAAAAAAAAAAATAGAAAAGAAGATAAACTAAAGCCAATCAATATTTATCAAGGGGATTGCTTAAGTTTTTACATTCGACAGTTTTTAATATTTGAGTCATCTGTTCATAGTATCGGTTTTAGTGAAGCTTGTGATCTTTACTGTATTCGCTTACTCGTGTTGAAGTAGTGTGACCCATATGTATTATTCATGGAGGTGACCCATGATAGATACTCCCTCTTTTTATTGGTAAAATAGTACTTAAAAGAAAAAGATTACATGTTTGCGTAATGGAGGCAGTTTCCACACATTCTGACTGTGCTCGGCTGAGGTCATCTAGTAAGTGCTGGTGGTGGAGGACAGTCACGAACTTCTTGGGAGACTCACTTGGCCTTTGAGTGCTTCGCCCCTGCCCCCAGGGGCCCGGCACCCGGCGCCAGGGAGGCAGATGTAGCTTGGGAAGAGAGTGCACTTTGAGTCAGCTTGTGAATTTCAGAAGCTGTGCGATCTCAGACTGGGGATCAGATCATAGGGCATTAAACTCCTTCACAGTCTCCAAATCAGGGGCGAGTGAATAAAATAAGGTCTACGTCTCTATATCTTCTATATCCTCTGCACTTCCTCCTGCTCTATCCCCCTTCATATTGTCTGTAGCTGTTTCCCAAATATGGTGCAAAAATATCACATTCTTTATATTCTTGAGTCTTGGTTGCAAACAGGTATCATGATTGTTTGCTATATCTAGAAAGCTTAGGTCTCAGTGGAATCTCAAAAAGATTTAGATACAAAAAAATTTTAAATTTCAACCAAGAAATTAATAAAACATCAATTTAGCAAAAAAGTGTATCAATTCTCCTTTCTTTTTTTTCTTTACAATTTACTTATGTGGACTTCTTTTTTATCCCTCAGGACAATTGGATGTTAGTTAAAGGAATATAAATAACTACTAGGGTAAAAATAATGAACTAGGGAGAGTAAGGGCATAGATGGTAGAGAAGAGAGAAACCACATAACAACCAAATTTAAAAACTATGGATCTATATGGAAGATTCTACCGAACAACAATATTTAAGTTGAAAAGCAGTGCTTCTGGGCTTTTTGTTTCTATGCACTAATAGAAAACTTGCACGTGAAATGACTCCCTGCAGGGTGAGCATGAATAACAATCATTCATGTCAAGGGCTGACTGCTACCCCCTCAAGTAACATGCTTAATTAGCTCAGCAAGTAATGTATCAATCTTTGCCTTCGAAAAACCAGTTCAATTTTGTCAATGAGTATCGAACAATGATGTTTGAACCCTAACTTAAACTTTAATTAAAAAGGTATACGATGTAAAAGTAAACAAGAAGAACGATATTTAAAAATCAAAAGGTTCAGCTTTTGCTAAAAAATTTTTGATTGTGGAGCTATTGAAGTCCTTACCCTTACAGGATCATATGTTAACATACAATTAAAATGCCAAACAGTGAATTCGTGGAGATAGATTATCTTCACTGAATTCTCCCTAAAGTACCAATCTCAATATCGCAGCCTTGTCAAAGCCGCGAAAAGACATTGCTCCACTGTAGCGATCAGGAAGTGGAAACGGAACGAGGCCAGGTGCGAGGTATAAATTTAAATATGAAATCGACGGCGATTGCTAATGTGGATGTGACACTTTCTGGAAAATGTATTTGCCCTTGAAAAAATAATTTATGTAGATCGCTGGGATTAAAAAACCACATCTTTTAAAAAATATGCCTGAGTTTGAAATATTCTTTAAAAATATGAGTTTTCTGATATAAATTATTCATCATGGTTAGATTAGTAATTTATTATGTCTATAAATATTACTCATCTAAATTCAAATAAAAGGATATTTTTCTGTTGGAATATTGCTTACATTTGAATGCTTGAAAGACGACACTTACCCAGTGGTATGCTGTGTTAGAATCAGAACATCCACATGAAAATTCAGCCTCCTCTCAATTATTTTCTCTATGTGGCTGCGTCAAACAACAAATTATTAAGAAAGCATTATATAACGATTGATGCTTAAATTTCATCTTGGCATGATTTATCCCTAAACAGACAGTTTTTTATTAGCTAAGTTTACATTATAATCATACCATACATGTATCATTTTGATCAACAGACATCATCAATGATGCTTGCTTATTCTCACTTGCCCTTTCCTGTGGAAATAAAGACTTTTTTCCTTTTCACTTATCTTTTCTGCTAAAAGTTTCTTGAAATGAGACTCACAGGAAAAAATTTTCTGTTTTACTTAAAATTACAATATAGGTAATATAAAAGTATTATTTTTACATAACAATATATCTTTTATTAGAGAAAAGTGATCAGGTGTTTGTGAAAACTCACATAAGGAGAAAACTACCCAATATGTCTGAAGTAGGAAACGACAAAGAATAATGGATGTTCAGTTAATGAGAAGGCTTGCCTGTCGCACAGGGGTCAATCAGATCACTAACGACTCAGGCTCCTGCGATTAGCGCTGGGGTGCTATGTGTGCTGTTGCATCCCACGTGGCTCCACCCCGTTGCCATCCCGCGTGGCTCCATGTTGTTGCATCCCACATATCTAATCTGGGAATGAGAATAGCGCAGATAAGGTCTACCCGCCATGGGCTAATCCAGTCGTCAGACACAGTGTCCTGAGGGAATCTTCGTTCAGTTCCTGTTTATGATTCTAATACCCTTTTGCGGGGCAGAAAGCATATGCCAATACCAGATTGTTACTGTTGCCTATTGTTCTTAGTTCACATTAAGATCTGTTTGTAGCCTTTACAGAGATAGAAAAACATTTATTAGCACAAAGAGAACATGAAAGGCTTACCATGGAGATATTGAACAATAGCTAAGTGCAGCAGCGAACGGTCACAAGCCTCAGAGGTCTAACAATGAAAACTAATAGCGTTTTGTTCTCTCACGTTTTAGTCCTGTGTAAATGCGAGGGGCTGTGCCCTACACAGCATTCAAAGGGGTCCTTTCCATCTTGCGATGCCTCCGTCTTAGTTACAGAGACTCCAGGTCCCTGCAGATGAAGAGGACAGAGAGTAGAGGGTTTTAATGGACAGACCTGGACGTGCATATATGTCTTCTGTTCACGTGCCACTAGCTAGAATCTAGGCATACGACCATCCTGTTTGCAAGCCAAGCTGAAAATATAGTGTCACTGTATAACTGTCACTAAAGAAGAAGAGCAAACATGTCACCAGGTGCTCACGTATCTGTCCTTCATCATCAAACACCTCTTTCATTCTTCTCACACATGGAACACAATCAACATCTCTTCAAGGAACACAAGCTAGACTGTCAACCGGTCTTCTCACCCAGGTCAAAGCCTCCTGCTGCAGAGGTGTCTCCATCAGAAATGGCTGTTGCTTCTCGACGAGCGGTTAAAAGCAAAAGTATTAGGTAGAATATCAGTGTTCCCTCCCCCATAGAGTTCATGTTCTTTTCTAGATCCAGCTCTCTAACTAAACGTTTTCCCTTTTTTCCTTCCTTCCTTCCTTCCTTCCTTCCTTCCTTCCTTCCTTCATTTTTGCTCTCTGCCTTTCTCTTTCTCTAATCCTCCCTTTTCCTTCCCTTCCTTTTATTGTCCATTTTCTTGCCTTCATATTTCTTTCTCTAAAATTAACAACATCAAGACTATTAAGCTGGGTGAGAAATTCACTCCCTTAGTCTAATCTTTGTTTGAGTGACCTAATGTAACAGAGATGCTTTACTGGGTCTTCTCCTACTGCTTGAAATTAAGAAATAGTTGGATTTGCCAGCTCTTTAAATTTTGCACTTTTATTATCTTTTATTTCTCTGTGTAAATTGTCTAATTCTTGCCTGAACTTATCTTTTTCTCATAATACTTAGTCAAAGTCATACAATACAATAGGAAGGGTGGCATGTGACCTCCCTCCCAAGTTGCGTGGATGACAGTTTTGCCAAGCACTCGACAGCATGTCACACGTGTCACTGTCATCCCAGCCTCTGATGGAGCCGATCTCCGCACTCCTGCCCTGCCTGACACCCAACCGCTGAGCACTCGTGTTAGGAAGGTGGCACTCTCAGTGAAGTATAACGTTTGGGCACGGGATCTCTCTGTGGCCCGTTATTTTGTCCCAGGAGAAAAAAATGGGGTCTTCAACACCTTCTTCCTTTGAAGCAATTGCCCAGTGTTAAAAAACAAAATTCACCTGAATGATCATATTGGCTGCAGGTGGAAAGGCGCTCCCAGGAGCTATACTAAATGGAAGGCTTTTCTAGGCAGAAGTACAGGGGGCAAGGGAGGGTTACCAGATGAAAATCAGGTTGGCCACGGCAAGGTCACTTTCCCTCAGGGGACAGCAGGAGCCTGTCAGACAGGTGACTTCACTAGTAGTGATCAGGCAAATCCTAATTAACCAGTTTAAAATCCATTTCTAGGGGGCGCTAAAACTGTAATTAAGTTAAGTCTCATTTTGGTGACGTGGGGCTTAGGATAAATGACTCCATTTGGGGTTTGTTGTTTTGTTTTTAATACAAGTCATGAGCAAGACTCCTTTCCTCTGTGGACCCAAAAGTAGGATTTCCAGAAATGCATACATTTCTGAAAACAAAAAAAGACAATAGAGAGTTAAAATCTTTGTAGTACATTCTGAATTTATTTTAAACATTATGTTGTATACAAAAAAAAAAAAGAGTCAATGAAAAAAACTACGTAATTAGAGACATTCAAGCAATGGCTTTTCATTACAAGGAAAACAAAAAGACAAATGTATGTAAAGATAGGGAAGTTACCTGCTTACAGTGACATCAGGTTGTCTTCTAAGTTTTCCTTTTAACATCAGATCAGAGAAGAAAATGAAATAGTGTTCACAGCGTTTCGAAGGAAGAAAATTTGAGATCCAAGAATTGCTTAACGATAATAAAATTACTATGGAAAAAAATTAAATTGATTTTTTAAAAGCTGTGACACCAGATGACTTTATTGGAATTTCTTTTTGAAAATTTTGAGATAATTTTCATGCTATATAAACTATTTCAGAGGTTGGAAAAGGAAATCTTTTTGATTCATTTTATTAAGCTAATAGAATCTTAATTTTAAAATCTGGTAAAACTGTCATTCAAAAATACTATTGAAACTATTATAAATACAGCGAATAACATTGTTAAGTACAACATCATTTTGTTATAACATCGATGAGGAAAAAAAATGGTTCTAGGCGGGGGCCACCGTCTGTGTGGGGCTGGCACGTTCTCCCCACGTCCGGGTTTTCCCTCGGGGACTCTGGTTCCCTCTCACATTCCACAGAGGTGCCCGTTGGGTTCACTGGCTAATGTGTCTCCATCGTCCTAGTCTTCGTGAGTGTGGGTGTGGGTGAGTGGCCCAGCCATGGAGAAAGTTCTCCCGGGTTGGGGCCCCTCCTTGTGCCTTGAGCTGCCGAGATGGACTCCCACGTCCCCTCACTCAGAATTGGAATCAGCGGGGTAGAAAAGAAAGGTCTCGTTTTTACTGATCTTTCTTAAATGTATGTAGAGCTCACATTTATTTCAGTGTTTAATATTAGAAGTGTTTTGGGTCTTCATTCAGAAGTTTGGTGATGTTTCTGTGACAAAGAACTATGACGAAGGAACTCGACTCTTGTTACTATCAATTAGCCTGTGGTCAGACTGGTTTGATTACGTGTTCTCTCTCTTAAAGTCGAAGTTTCCAAGAACCCACGGATGACGTAATGTGAAGACGTCCTAAATAGTAGACGACCTAAATAGCAGGCTGACGAGTAGACTCCAGTACTGTGGAGGGAAGGGCAGCCCCCGTGGCGGGCAGCCTGCGGGCCAGGCGGTGCCGACGTGCCAGCCCGC
The DNA here is from genome assembly GCA_028627145.1 of Eidolon dupreanum. Taxonomy (NCBI): domain Eukaryota; kingdom Metazoa; phylum Chordata; class Mammalia; order Chiroptera; family Pteropodidae; genus Eidolon; species Eidolon dupreanum. The sequence continues at coordinate 14,572,757 of CM053516.1, read as the reverse complement.
TCACGCCCCGCAGCCAGGCGGTGCCGACGTGCCAGCCCGCTCACGCCCCGCAGCTGGGAACCACAGCTCTAGAGCCTGGAAGTGGGAGACGCAGGCGGCGGCGGGGCTGGTTTCCCCGAGGCCTCTCTCCGTGGCTTGTAGATGGTCACCTTCTCGCTGCACCTTTACATGCTCTTCTGTGTGTGTTCGTGTCCTAATCTCCCTTTGTAAGGACAGCGGTTAGGTTGGATTGGGGCTCTACCCCTGTGACCTCATTTTATCTCAGTCTCCTCTCTAGAGACTTTATCTCCAAATACTGTCATAGTCTGAAGTTCCAGGGGTTAGGACTTCAACATCTGATTTTTTTTTTTTTTTTGGATGGAGAGACAATTTAGCTCATAATAAGATATAATAAATATTTGCTCAATATTTTACTTTCAAAACCTATGATGTGTATGTAATATTTAATATAGAGTATAATTAAATTTAAATTGTAGGGCTAAAATCTCCAATTGATGGACCTATTTCCTAGATAGAAATATTTAAAATTAAGTTGCTTTGCTTCAAGTGTCTAGCGTCTTCTGTCGCAGTCTTTAATTTGTCCCTCTCTATAGTTTTGCTCTCCTGTCTCGTGTGACCAGATAGAGATGACAAAACACTGGGAAGTAGGGTGTATCAGAGAAAGTTCTAAAGGGCTTTAGAGAACTATATGATCTCATTTAAGATCTGTTACTTGTGAGCTGGTTGAGGAATCACTGTCTGATGCACAGTATACACAAGCTGAAAACGAAAATGCAGATTCAAGAAGAGTAGGCAGAAAAGAGGGTTTTGTGGCTGGTGAAGCATCACATATGGAGATATGCATTTCACTGGAAACTGTAGAAAGAGCCCTTTTTATTTATTCTGAGTAACATGAAATTTCTTGTAATGACTACAAGGCAGCAATACAGAAAATTTGTAAAAATAAAGTAAAAATTGCCCATAATGCTTAATAGATCTCTTTTTTTTTTCATTTTGCACATTTCCTTTGTGTATTTCATTTCATATTGCCTACTCCCATGGCTTAAATAAGTTAATTGCAACTTATAGGTAAATATTAAATGACATTTTAAACATTTTTTGTATTAAGAAACGATTTTCTTCTATTCGCTGACACATATTAAACTTTAAAATGGGCTAATGACCGCTGAATTAAGCCTTTACAAGCTTAGGGAAATGACCGACTACCCAGGTCAGCCCCTGTGTTGGTAACTTAATTGCATCCGCGTCAACCTTCCACGTGAGACTGCTTTAGCGTCCAGACTCGGGGCTTCACCATCCATGCGAGAGACCCTCTAAGCTGACAGAGCCTCTCGATAGCTAAATTTTACTATTGCGAAATTATATTTTAAATGGCACACCGGAGCTGACCACCTGTCCTTTCTACCAGGTTAGGGTTTTAAGTTCACTGCTGGTCTTGCATCATAGCACACCCTTCTGGTCAGCAAATATTTGCTGAGTGTCCACTCCGTGCCAAGCGCTCTACCCAGGAGCACGTGCGCCCGTCGCGTCTCTGCCCCTCCCCGGCGAAGCACCTGCCGCTGCTGCGGCGACCTGCCAGCCTCGCGCGCGGTTACGCCGCCGGTGACCCGTCGGGCTGGCCTGAGACGATCAGGCGGGCAGGAGCTCTTGACGTCGCGGGGGAAGAGTTCTTGGAAAACACACGGGCGCGGGTAGGGCAGGGCGGAGAGGGAATCCCGACCCGGGGCTCACTCTCGGGAACGCGTCTTATTCTAAGGTGAGAGACAGAGAAGCGAACGGGCTGAGTGAGTTGCAAGAGGCGCCGCGGCTCCGCGTGTCACTGTCACCTCCGGTGAGCCGGACCCTAGCCACCGTCTTTGCGCTTTCGAGTTCCAGGGTCATCTGGGGCCAGCGAGGAGCACGCGCCCCCATAGAGTTACATGAAGATCAAGCGAGTCCGTGTTTGTGAAGTGTTCGTCAGAGCCCGACACACCGTAAGTGCCTCGTGGGTTTTTAAATGAATAAACTTAGTAACTTAGCCAAGACGACAACCGAGGCTTAAAAGAGTCTCAGGTCTGTCTTCTCTTATCATTGCAATTTTCGAATGAAACAAAGTCATAAAAGGAACAGAAATGAATACCCGAGAAATTTCAGATGGCGAGTGGCGAGGATGGAGGAGGCCACTGTGGGCGCACAGGAGATGGGAGGGGGGCGCCCGCCTCCTCCAGACCCCGCGCGCCTGGGACAGCCTGGCCACCTTCAGCGTCTCTCAGGAGCCGGGCCTCCTACCCTCCTGCCACCCTGGGATTCAGCCACATCACCAGTTCACATCACCAGGTCTTGGACCAGCCGAGAAGAAAAGGCTAGAGGAGAGAGAAGCTGTCATCTATGAAGTCAATGAGAACACTCAGAATGTGAGGGACGGAACATAAGACAATCTGGCTAAAAACCTTGGAGTATACTAAATAAAGTAAAACAGGATGCGTATTTCTAGAACTTCTGGGAACTTTTAATTTACTAATGAACACTGCGAAACTCAATGAACAACAGAATAAACAGTGTTTCTCAAAATTTTTTGAGCACAGAACCTTTTTTTTTTAATGGAGTATCTTGTGATATAGAAAATACATTTTGGAAATGTTGCCATAATCAATATATCCTCCACAAATAAAACAATTTATTTTCAAGTCCATGAATTTCTACTAAAACATGATGAGTCAAATGTAGATTAGATTTCCACAATGAAATAATAAAAACGAATGTAAAATAATTTATTTTTAAGGACAGTCCTCAGCATCATTAAACATGAATCACGTCATAAACATACACATAGAAAATTTTCTTGTTTCCTACTCTAACAGGCTGTATAAGCTTTGCATGCCAAACCACTATTATTAAAACTAACTAAATACGTATTTTCTTCACAAAGTCATAGATTATTTTATTTGTGCCAGTCTGTTAAAAAACTATTATGTTCTAAATAACATACCTGATAGCGAAAATCTGAATCTGACCGACGTTCTGATAGTACAGTTGAGAAACTTTGATTCTGTAAACGATTCTGTTTTCAGCTGTGATTCATTGACAGTGGGACTATTCGACATAATCTTGAGCAAGAATTGAAATTACTCATAGAAGTAAATTGCACAGATGTGAATTACCATTATATGGATGCATATTACTCTAAAATTGCATGCTTAATATAGGTTTTCTCTTCAGTTAAATTTAGCTTTGTTACCTTATAATCAACTCAATTTCTATAGAAAATTAATGTTGAAGTATTTATACATATTAATTTTTGTTTATTTTGTCCCCTTATTTAAGAATCACAATGCTGGTGGAAGAGTGAAGAAGTAACATTTCTCCTGCTTGTCAATGTGTGGGAATGTAAAATGTTCCAGTTTTTATGAAGGAAGTTTTGGCAAAACATACGAAAAGCTAAAAAGAAGACTGAAATCATATAAAGCATCTTCGATCACAATGGTTTGAAACTAGAAATCAACTACAAAAAGAAAACTAAAAAACACACAAACATGTGCAGCTACATAACATGCTACTAAGCAATTAATGGGTTAACAATGAGGTCAAGGAAGAAATCAAAAGAAAGCTTGAGATAAATGAAAATGAAAACCGATGACCCAAAATTTATGGGATACAGCCAGAGGGAAATTTATGGAATACAGGCTTACCACAAGAAACAAGAAAAGTCTCAAACAATTTAAACTTACACCTAAAGGAACTAGAAAAAGAACAACAAAGCAAATTGGACAATCTGGAAGAAAAGAATAAATTTCTAGACTCACTCATACAAAATTCTAAGAATGAGTCAAAAAGAAACAGAAAATCTGAACTGACCAAAAACCAACGAAATTGAATCAGTCATCAAAAATTCCCAGCGAACAAAAGTCGTGAACTGGATACCTTCACAGGTGAAGTTTACCAAACATTAAACAAGAAATAACACCTATCTTTCTCAAACTACTATTAAAATTGAAGAGGCAGGAAGGCTCCCAGACCTATTTTACAAGGCCAACATTATCCTGATTCTCAAATCTGGCAAAGACAGTACAAAAAAAGAAAACTATAGACCAATATCCTTGATGAACATAGATGCAAAAATCCTTAACAAAATATTAGCAAACCAAATTTAACAAGACATTAAAAATATCATACACTGTGACCAAGTGGGATTTATTCCTCGGTTGCAAGGTTGGTCAATATATACACAAGTCAATGTGATACACAACATAAACAAATAAACAAAAAGAAAGATAAAAATCATATGATCATATCAATAGATGCAGAAAAAAACATTTGACAAAATCCAGCATCCATTTATGATAAAAACTCTCAGCAAAGTGGGAAAAGAGGAAACATTCCTCAACATAATAAAGGCCATATATGACAAAAGCACAGCTAACATGGGAGAAGCTAAAAGTGCTCCTAAACTTAAGTCAGGAACAAGATAAGGTTGCCCACTTTCACGACTTCTACTCAACTTACACTGTAAGTATCAGCCACAGCAATGAGATAAGGAAAAGAATAAAAGACATTTAAATTGTAAATAAAGAAATAAAATTGTTATTATTTGTAGATGACATTATAAATAGAGAACCTTAAAAAGTCCACCAAGATGCTATTAGAATTGGTACATGAATTCATTCAAGTAGCAGGTTACAAAATTAACATTCACAAATCAGTTGTGTTTTTATACACCAATAATGAACTCTCAGAAAGAAAAATTAAGAAAACGATCCCATTTAAAAATGCACTAAAAATATAAAATACCTATAAATAAACTTAACCAAGGAGATAAAAGACCTGAATTTTAAAAATCCTAAAGCATTGAAGAAAGAAATTGAAGATTTGAATACATGGAAACATATATTTGTATAGGAAGATACAAATGGATAGGAAGAATTAGCATCATTAAAATGTTCATACTACCCAGAGCGATCTACAGAATCAATGCAGTCTCTATCAAAAAACATCGATGACATTTTTCACAGAACTAGATATAATCCTAAAATTCGTATGGAACAACAACAACAAAAGACCCCAAATAGCCATAGCAATCTTGAGAAAGAAGTACAAAGTTGGAGGTATCACATTACCTGACATTAACTATACTACAAAGCTATGTAAAACAGCATAGTACTGGCACATAAACGGACACATATATCAAAAGGACAGAGTAAAGAGCACAGAAATAAACCCACACCCATATGGTCAATTAATCTACAACAAAGGAGGCAAGAATGGGGTGAAGACAGTCTCTTCAATAAATAGTGTTGGGAAAACTGCATAAATGTATGAAAATATAAAACTAGACTACTTTCTTACACCATATACAAGAACGAACTCAAAGTGGATTAAAGACTTGAAGCTATAAAACTAGAAGAAAACATAGGCAATAAAGTTTTTGACATTGCTCTTAGCAATATATTTTTTTGGCTATATCTTGGTGGGCAAGGGAGAAGAAAGAAAAAACAAATGGGACTACATCAAATTAAAGTGTTGCACAGCAAAGGAAGCCATTAACAAAACGAAAAGACAGCCTAGTGACTGAAAAAGAATATTTACCAATAATACATCTGATAAGGGGTTACTACCCAACATTTATAAAAAACTCATACAACTCAACAAAAAAAACAAACAATCCAATTTAAAAATGGACAGAGGATCTGAATAGACATTTCTCCAAAGAGAACATACAGATGGCCAATAGGCATGTGAAAAGATGCTCAACATCACTAATCATCAGAGAAATGTAAAATTAAAACCGCAATAAGATATCATCTCACACCTGTCAGACTGGCTGTCATCAGTAAAGCAACAAACAAGTGTTGGTAAGGTTGTGGAGAAAAGAGAATCCTTGTGCACTGTTGGTAGGATTGCAAATTGGTGCACCTGCTATGGACAACAGTATGGAGGCTCTGCAAAAAAAATAAAAATAAAAATAAAACTGCCTAATGACCCAGAATTTCCACTTCCAGATATTTGTTTGAAAAAATCCAAAATAGTAATTCAAAAAGATCTATGCATTTTTATGTTCACTGCAGCATTACTTACAATAGTCAAGATATGGAAACAACTAAGTGTCCATCAATAGACATATGGACCAAGAAGTGGTACATATATACAGTGGAATATTAGTCATAAAAAGAATAAAATTTTATTATCTGCCACAACATAGATGAACCTGGTAGGTATTATGCTAAGTGAAGTAAGTCAGAGAAAGGCAAATATCCTATGATATCACTTATATGTAGAATCTAAAATCACAATAAATGAACAAATCAAATAGAAACAGACTCATAGATACAGAAGACAAATTGATGGCTGCCAGGTGGGAGTGGGGTTAGGGACTGGGTAAAAAAGGTGAAGGGATGAAGAGGTACAAATTGGTAGTTACAAAATAGTCACAGTGATGTGAAATACAACATAGGAAATATAGTCAATAACATTGTAATAACTGTATGGTGTCAGGTGGTTGTTAGAGTAATGGAGGTATCACTTCGTACATTATATAAATGTTTAACCACCCTGCTGTACACCTGAAATTAAAATAATATTGAATGTCAACTATAATTGAAAAATAAAAAATAAGCTATTTCAGAAACCCCCAAACTGTTTTCAAAGTGGTTGTACCACTTCACATTCTCATCAATGCATGAGGGTTCTAGTTTATTCACATCTTTGCTCTTACTTAGTATTGTCTGGTTTTCTACTATAGCCATTTTGATGGATGTGTAGTGCTATTGTGTTGGGGTAAAACCTGCATTTTCCTATTGACTAATAATGTTGAGCATCTTTTTAGATGCTTATTAGCCACTTGTATATCTTCTTTGTGAAATATTATTGAAATATTTGGCCCATTTTAAATTTGGTTGTTTTTTATTATTTTGTTGTAAATAAGCATTCTTTATATATTCTGGATACTTTATTAATCAACATATGTTATGCAAATATTTTCTTCCAGTTACTGGCTGGCTTGTATTTCCATTTTCTTAATGATGTCTCTTGAAATGCTTTAATTTTGATGGACTCAAATTTATCAGTTTTTTCTTTTATAAGTTATGCTTTTAGTGCTATATTTTGTCCAATCCAAGGTTATGAAGATTTTTTTCCAGAACGTGTGAAATTTTATTTTAATTATAAGTTTATAACTTATTCTGAGGGTTATTTTTCGTACAAGTCAAGTTCTAGTTAAGTATTTTTGTATATGGATATTCAATTGTCTCAACACCATTTGTTGAAAAGACAATTATTATTCCCATTGCCTTATCTTGATGGATTTGTTCATCAATTTGATTAAATTTTTATCATTTCTTTGTCTTTTTATAGAGACAAATTTAGTTTCATTTGTTTCTATTCTATTCCTGGTTTCTATCTCATTGATTTATGCTTTTCATTCTCTGCTATTATTTTTTTTGTTTCTTAAAGTGCAATCACCATGATTGATTTGAGACGTCCATTTTCTGGTGTGGGCTTTTAAAACTATTAATTTCCATTTGATCACTGCATTAGCTTTATTTTATAAATTTTATATTGCTTTCATTTTAATTTAGTTTAAAATAATTTCTAATTTCTCTGTGACTTCTTTTTTGACCTGTAGATTATTTAGAAGACTGCTATTTATATCCTAAGCATTAATAAGTTCTTAGATTTCATTGTTACTGATTTTGAATTTAGTTCTATTGTTGGAAAAAGTACTTTATATAATTTTAATTCTTTGAAGTTTATTGAGACTCTCTTGTGGTCTAGCATATAGTCTATTCTGAAGAATTTTCCATGGACACTTAAGAAAAACTTTTATTCTGTAGTCATTGGCTTAAGTGTTCTGTGTATACCAGTTTTGTTATTTAAGTCACCTATATTTTTGCTGATTTTCTGCTAAGTTGTTCTATTTATTTTTGGTCCTGACTCCCTGGGGGTTGCACTATTTCTGTATATCTGGTTGTCAGCCAGTGATTAGACAGAGGTTGCGCTTTACTGCCTCCAGCCAGTGAGGCTTCACTCTTCTGCTGGTGGATCTGTGTGTGGGCAAGGCGCACATCCCAAGTTCAGCCTGTTTTCAAGCACGCTCAGCCTTCGCCTCCCCCGGGCTCCTTCCTGTCTCCTGTGTGCATGTGTGTAGCCTGAGGGTAGGTAAGTCAGAAACACGTGGACAGCTTGGTCTTCAATGGTCTTCACTGTGTAGGCAGCTTCATCCTGAAATGGAGAGGCCACAACGATGACTAAATCATCAGGACAAATGAGTCAGCGGTCCTTGTTCTTACCAGCTCTCAAGGTCGCCACTTTCGCTGACACTGGATGTGAGCATCTTTTGACACTCTAAGTTGAGTGCGACACTTTGGACCGCTGCAGCAAAGCTGCTGGTTCTAACGGCCTGCTGTGCTCTGGCCGAAGCCCCGTGCTGCCGGAGCTGGGGCGCCGCTGCCACGCACCCCGCTGCCATCACCTGACGCTCAGCGACCCCCCAGCATAAGCTCTTCAGATTGCTGCACAATTACGGTCAATTGCCATAACATCGAGACGGTCAGTTTTGTTACTTTTTCTCAGCTTTATAGTTGTTCTTTGGGGACAGAATTTGCTGACCACCCTATTCAGCCACAACTATAAGTCAGAAGAGTGTTCTTTAGAAGGTAAAACATGACTAAGAAAAGGGCAAGATTTTTCTCTCCCTCTAGCTTCTTAGCGCTGTGGCAAGGGGTAGTGGGTTTATGTCAGGAATGGTATTTAGCAGAAATTAAGGAGAGTGCAGAAGTTAAAAATAAAAATGATCGCACAACTATTTGAAGTGTAAATATGTGAAGAATACAAAAAGATTCTACTGATGCGTAATTCATGAACCTTTATGTAAATGGCTGTGTAAATGACTTAGGAAAGAGAGGGAAGGGACACTTGCTAATGATAGTGTTCCCAAGCTGTCACCTGCATGACTTGTTCTTGTCAATTAAGAAAAAGAAAATATCCCAATGTCTGACTCTTAAAGGTTTTACATTCCAGGCACAGACGCTGTGACCTTGGACTCGCTGCTACTTTTCCGTCTGACTCTTCCTACACTTTTCAAACGGGGCTGTGCTAAGACTAACCAGGGCCTGTCAGACTGAGTAAAGCTAATGTTGGTAAAGCATTTTTAAGACCCTAGGAAAATAGGTCTTGGGGTATATACTTCAGAAGATGTGTTATTTAAACTGGCGTTTTTATATGCTTCTCAGCTTGCAATAACATGGTTTTCTTCAATATGTGAATTAAATGTCTCAAATCCTTGCAACGACTTCTGTCAAAAAAGTGAAACACTATTTAGTAGAACTGAAATGTAATATCACACCTACAGTTATGATACAATACACTTACTTACCTGTTTATCAGTTACAGGTATGTTTAGAAGGTAGAAAGGAAATAGAGGGACGGAGACAAACAGGTGCTGGTCTGGGAGCGACTTAAGCACCAGCGGCACTGACCTCTGGCCTCCGGGCAGGAATCGGCCTTTTTACAGCACCTCATGAGTTCCAAGGGGTACCTCCGACCGGCAATGAACTTCCATTAAAGTTTCTCTCTGAGGTGACTTTTCCCCAGATGGAAAGTATACCGCTGACCCTTGAACAACACAGGCTCAATATCACAGGCCATTTACATGCAGATGTTTTTCAACAAATGACGTCACCGCCACAGCTGCTGGGGTTTCACAGCTGAGAACTCAACCAGCCCGGATCCGGGGGCGTGGACGGTCGTCTTAGGTGACACGCAGATGTTTGACTGTGTGTGTGGTGGGGGGGGACCCCAACCCCACATTGTTCAGGGGCGAACTGCAGCGACGTGCGCCTGGCGCGCTCCTGAGCCTGCGGCTCTGGGCGCAGGAGCCTGTGAAGGGCAGTTCCCGCCCCGGGAGGCCACGGGGACCACGGCTGCTGCTGTTCTGTCCCTGGGGCACAGTCGTCGCGTGTGCGGTGACACACCCGCTCATAACGGAAACGAACCCGCCGGCCGGAGCTCAGCTCCCAAGACGCCGGCCGAGCTTCTGCGCCGTCGTCCCACCGGCTCTCCTAGTTCCCGTTTAGAAAATAGACTGTTTTGGCGTAAACTACTAGATAGAGAACATTCGCAGGGGAGAAAAGGCAGCGAAGACCGCGGTTACGGGCCGGGCTGCTGTGGTTTCCTCTGCAACAGCTCCGCCCGCCCAGGGGAGGCCGGAGACACCTGCTCCGGACGCGGCTTCCCTGAGGCGCGGACGGCGCGGGAGGAGGCTGGTGACCGCGCAGAGAACGGAGACCGTCCTCCTTCCTCCTCGGGGCTTTTTTTCTTTTTGTTTTTGTTTTTGGCTGATCGAATAATCAAATCAGCATGAGACAGATTGACAAGAGAAAATAAAATTTGATTCTGTGTGCGTGGGAGCCCCACGTACGTGAGGGAATCAGAGCGAGGGGGGGAAACGGCGACATTAGACATTCTGAGCTGGCGACGAGATAAGGTGGCTGGGGCTTCAGGAGGTCACTGCAGGGAAATCACATGTTCAGCCATCACGCGTTTGCCCTGACATATAGGTAAGTCAAAAAAGGTCACCTCCGCTCATCTCTTATTACAGGCGAGACCCCTAATTCACACTCCTCTGAAGTTTCTCTTGAACTGACTGGGTCTTGGCTGCTTTTATCTCAAAATAATTTTCATACCATAAAAGCACAACTTGGGGTGACTTGTTCGGAACCCCTACAATAATTTCCACTCACAATAATCTGTAGGATGCATGTTACTGAAAATTCAAACTGGGGCTCCGGTTAATGACGGTGCCTCCACTAGTCCCTGTGGACCAGTCCAGCCTTTCCTTGTCCTCGTGAACAGGCAACGCGCTTTCTCTGAGACGCCATCAGGTATGTCACCGCTCCTAGTCCCCGTCCCGCTGTGCCATTCAGCCTGAAGGTGTCTCATGGCCCAAATTAAGCTACTTAGAGGAGTGGAACCCCTTCCCCATCCGTTCTGTGGGTAACACCCCCGTCTTATGAAGAGTTGGCTGACAGAGGTAAAGTCAGCCAGCAGTGCCTTGGCGTGACGTCCTGAAGCCCAGAAAGCCTGTGTGCAAATAGGCCTCGGGAGCCTTGTTCAAATATTGTTCCCTTTAACCTTTAACGAAGACTCAGAACGATTTCCTGAGCTGTGGAGGGAGAATCGGGCTGCTGCTTGTGAAAAGCTACGAAATAACAGTGCCAATCTCTCTTTGGTGTATCTCTCATCAGAGGAAGAAACATGTGGAAGGGTCAAGATCAAGGAACAAGAACAGCAGCAATCAATGGAGTGAAGCTGTTTCGGCAGAATTTCACGTGCGTTTTCACATCTCTGGAGTTCTCTGTAGAGACCGGAGCTCCTTGGCTGAGGAATTACAGCCCTTTTTGGGACCAGAAATCAGGAATCTCAAAAGGGAAATCAAATGGTTTTATCTTTCTCTTAAAAGTCCTTTGTTAGGAACCAGGACCTTTAAATGTGCTTTTCACTGAATTAATTTTTATTTTCCAAAAACATGTGCAGGTGTCTGAATCAAACTGCGAGAAAGCAGGTGTGGGGAAAATAATTACCTGGCGCCCAGCCGTTCTTCACCTCCTCCCAGGAGGACACCTGCAAAGCCGTTTGACAGAACTGTTCTCCTGCCCAGGATGGAAAGGTCATGGCAGGTGGAAGTCACGACTGCGTTTTTTGTGGTCTCTCCTTTTCAAAGGGCTCTTAATTTTGAAAAGAAAAATATTGGCTACTGCGCGTGAGCATGTTTTTAAGCTAAGTGTCCGCTGCTGCTGGCCAGAGGGAACCCATATTGTAACGTGTTTGCCAGAATGCTCACTGGTGGGAAAGGTGGCGGGGACAACGCCTGAGGTGGGTGACTTTAGGGACAACCAATTCAAGGACATGTTTAAATCTGTGTTGTTCAATAAGGAAAAAAGAACAGGAAAAGACCCAAAACAATCATATTCAGGATACGCTGCTACATGATAAAGTAAAAGCAGAGTTAGGCAAGCAAGACACGGATATTCAGAAAAAGTTCCGTCATTGGCAAAACCTTGCGACTGTGGAGCTTATTTTTATGGTGACATAATCTTACCAGGCTCATTTCCACCACCACCGTGTTTCCTGCTGTTTCTCAGCAGCCCGATGCCTCCTTGTGTCGACTAAATGCAGATCAAAGGCCCTCGATCACGCGGCTAGTGTTCATTCCTGATTTTGCTTTAAGAAGATTAGCAATTGGTAATGATTTTGGCTTCGCTCTTTGTGGCCTGTTACTTCCCATGAGTGACTCATTTGGTTATGATTAAATTGCAGGCAGAGAGCAAGATTTTGCAGGCTGTTTAATAGGATTATTGCAGGTGAGCTAAGCTTTCAAATTTGATAATGAGGTCTTTAAATAAAGTGATAATATGAGACAATGTCCAAACTCCTTAGTATCTACCTGGCTTCATTCCTAGTGCTAACATACACCAGACCATGGTAGGGCCCAACCTGCCACCTTGACTCCAACCCCTGGCATGTGCTCCTGTGCCTCCCCTCTGCTCAGAACGCCCCAGGCAGCAGTCACAGTTTCCAAGGTCAACAGTTTAAGTCTCAGCATTTATATGAAGTCCTTGGAAAGGCCACCTTGTGTGTCCAGGCCTGGCTGTGTGCGCCTTGGGCCGACCACAGCCGGAGGAGCGCTGGAGCAGCTGGTGGACCCGTCTCCTCACCTACAAGGTTGTCCTTGTGAAGAAAAGCAGCCACGTCCTCCTCATCTCGACATTCCAGGGCCTGGGACCTAACGTGCAAAGGGTGCTCAGTGTTTGGACGGAGTAAGCATGACTGAATTCCGGCGGCGCGCGTGGCGGAGCACGTGTTTGGGGCGCGTGTCCCGGCGTCTGGCCAAACAGCGCGCTGCCTTCGCGCGGCCCCCACGGGGCTGCTGTCGCGTGGGAGGGGGGAAGAGGGGTGCGCCTTCCTATTGCTGGCGTTCAGTCCGGGAGAGAGAAGTGGGCTGGCCCGGCGCCGCCCGGGACCGGAGGTTCGGCTCTGCTCCGAGGGTTTGCGGGTGACGAGTCTGCAGACGCCAGAACCGCGTCCTCAGAGCCAGGGTGTGGGGGGCCCACGGCCAAGCGGAGAGATTCCGGGGCGCCTTTCCTATTACGTCAGAAAGCTGAGCCCTTTTGAGGAGCGGGCGTAGGGGACCGACTTGGAAGCTTAGCTTCTGACCCAACATTCCAGTGACCGCTTCCTGGTGTTCCTGTCGCCGCGATGCGGGTTCACGGGCAGGGACGCAGGTGTCGCTGCGGTGAGGGATGGGGGGGGGCAGCGTCCCATGTTCTGCTCCTGTTTATTTTAGCTCGTGGGTTTCAATTTCCATTTTTCATAATTTATTATATATATATTACATATGTATATACAATGTGAATATTTATACATAAGGAGGAATTTATTTGCTTTTTTTACATTATAGTTGTGTGATCAAAAAAATTTCGAGACCGCTGTTCTGTTAGGTTTAAAGTTTTAATAAAACTTCATGTGATGGCAAAGCGTTTATTACAAAGATATAAAAATATAGATTATATTTTAATATATGAATACTTACTTCAACTCTTTCATTATAAAATAAAATACTTAATTTTTCTGTCTTAAGGCCCTGACCAGTTTTCACTTTGATAGTACTCTGATAAAATATTTGCTGCCTTACTTTTATTTTATCCAACAACTTTTTCTTTTCCCTTTGAAAAAAAAAACAAACCCTCAAGTAGTACCTTGTGAGTGATGACAGCACAATCAGAGAGTCGTTCTCTTCAAGCAAATCCATAAGCAATAGATTCTTCCAAGCGACTTCATCAAGTTAAAGTACTACGCTGAATGAGCGAGACCAGACCGTTTGCGTATGTCCCCAGTGAGCTGTTCCCGTTCAGTAACCACAGCCTTGAGGAATTTACAAAAGCCATGATATCTTTAGGTGTACAATAGTACATTTTGTGATCTGAAGTAATTAAAACACAAAATTAAATCTTTCAGTTTAAGTTGTTTGTGTTTGTTGGAAAAACCAAATGTGTGGAACCTTTCTGAGAAATAAGAAGGAAATAAAAAAGCCAGCGAGACTGTGTTTACTTGATAAAAAGGCAGCAGAACAATTTACTAGAGTGTAAAAGATTTGGTCGGTCAGCAGTGTTATTTTTTTACCGCACAAAATATTGATTTTACCTTTCCTCTTCCCTGTCATTTCATTTGGGGCGAACAGGCTGGGTTGGTGACTTCCAGCAGATGCGGCCATAGAAAGGCCAGTCTTTTGCCCAGCATCAGGCACAGGCAGAATGGCTTCACGATGGCACCGCCCCTTCCTCTCTTTCTGCTCCCTGCCCACTCCTCACAGGTGGGGGATGGGCAGGATTAGCTCGGTCCTTTCCTGCTTCTTATTAGATCTGCCGGCCTGTAAACAGGGTTCTGTCTGATTGTGGCAAATTGATTATGAAAGTGATCAATTCTCCACCTGCTCCTGTATCCACACCCTTGTGATGTAATTTTGCTCCATCAAGAGGTAGAGTTTATTACTCCACCCCTTGGGTGTAGACTGGTTTTGTGACTTGTTTAGGTTAGCATAATGCAATAGAAGTGACAGTATGTGTGTTATCCTAGCTGTCTTTGAACCATAACCATGCCATCAGAAGAAGCCCAGCCTGCCCCGCCCCCCAGGAAGACTTGAAGCAGAAAGAAGTCATACCACAGAGGGCACCCTAAGCCTGCCAGGCCTCCACTCGGCCGACCTGCCAGCTAGCCTTGTACACGTAAGTAAGCCCAGCCAAGATCAGCAGAACCTTTGGGCCAACTCACAGACCTGTATGCACAGATAAATGTTCCCTGATTGTGTGGTTGTTTGTTACACAGCGTGGACGAGACAGTGGCAAGCCGATATAGCCGACTTTCTGTGGAGTAAACGTAGTTGGGCAAGTTCTGCCTCTAGAGAGGAGAACTGTCCTCCCTTAGCGGGTACACGATAAATAAGGTAAGCAATTTCTTTTCTGGGACTAGGTTTTAGAAAGTCATTTTGATTATAGATCGAAAGCCATACTTTCTATTTAGCTCATCAGAAACAAGGTTGGCATTTTGGTCTCCACTTATGCGTCTCCTATCTTTTCTCAGCTGGCTCCCAATTCAGGCCAGCAGCTAGGGTGTGATAAATCGATGCCCTGAAACTCATGTTCAGCTAAATATTGTCTTGGGAAAAATTACATTAAGTGCATCCAGTTGTAATACATATTGTTGTGGTGGCATTAAAAAGTTATTATAATTATTATCATATGTATCACTGTTGGTTATCATTACTAAAATATATTTTCCTGGCCCAATTGTATGCTAAAATTTAAAATAAATTGCCAGTAAACAGCAGAATTTTTAATGAATAATTGGCTAGCTGATATATTATTGATAGTGTCTTTGTAAGGGCTGGTGAACTCATCACCAAGAAAGTAGTTCTTGCTATTTGTTGATCTATTCCTGGCAAGGTGTAAGGATCAGATCCATCTCAGAGAGTAAGAATTATGTTCACACATTTTTTCATGCTAGTGTTTTAGGCCAGTTGATAACATCAGAAGGGGCTTTTGGTAGATATAATGCACCTTGCATCACTTATTCAGTCATTCAACAAACATTTATTAATCATATGCTATGGGGCAAGGCTACTATTATTGTTGTCAGTCTAAGAAATACACCAGTGAGCTATGTTGACAAGATCATGGCCTTTACAGAACTTATATTCTAGTGGGGTATGTAGACAATAAACAAATGAATCTACAAATAAATGATACCATCAGGTTAAAACAAATGATACGAAGAAAAGCAATGAACATGGTAAAGAGACAGTGTGCAGTGGTGGTTCCTCAGGGCAGGCCGCACAGGCCTCTGTGAGGGACAGAAACTTGAGAGAGACCAGAGTGAAATGAGAAGATGAGCCATCTAAATATTTGGGGAAATTACACTTCAGATAGAGGAAATTGCAAATGTAAAGAAAGTAATGAGTATGAAAACAAACAAACATATGCAGAGACGGTTTTCTTCTTATAAACTCAAATGCTTTTCCCATGATATCTCTGATTCTTTGGAAGGAATAAGAGGAAGGTTAGAGGCAAAATGGTGGCACAAGAATAGGAAGAGAAACTGGGAAGGGACCCCTGGGCGCCCACCCAGGAAAGGACACTTCAGATCATGCGAGAAGGAATGGCAGCTCCAGAGGGGCTCATCTGCAGTGGTTGGGAAAGAATACTTATTACTTGGAGCTATTCACGTAGAAGAACTGTGATTGGGTGGTTGTTTATGATGGGATAAAAGCTATCAATTGATTGAAAACCAACCCCTAAGAGCACATTCCTGTGATAAAGTCGAACTGCCATTAAAGACCACCACTGGCCACTCTGTGGACAGATGTGGCGTGTCTAGCTTCTTCAACTCAGATATATTCTCTGTTACTGAACAAATGCACTACTAGTAATAAATAAAATGATCCGTAAATAATCCTTTGTTGACCTTACAATGGTGACACGTACCTGAATGCATGAACCTTCTCTTTACCTGGTGTCCTGGCTTGAATAGATGTCCCCCTAAAATTCATGCCAATGTCCACTGTCCAGACAGAACCTGTGAAGGTGACCTTATTGAAAATAGGGTCTTTGCAGATGGAGTGAACTTAAGGTGAGGTCCCGCGGGACTGGGGCAGCCCTAAATCCAGAGCACAGTGGCCTCGGAGACTCCGAGGGAGCAGGGCCCTGCTGGCACCTTCGTTTTGAATTTCAAGACTCCAGAACTGTGAGAAGTAATCTGCTGTTGTGTAAAGCCGCGGCGTAGTGGCTTCCGTTACAGCGGCTCCAGGGAACCTATACATCGGACATCGGGTGCTAGGGCACAGGGCGCCCCCTCCTCTGGCTGAGTGAGAGGGACCAGACTCGGTTTGTGGTTTTCAGAGCATTAGAAAACAATAAAGTGCACTCAAAATTGAAGTTATTTTGAGTAAAATATAATATTTCTTGCATCAGAAAACCTTGGCAGACTTAGTGTCATCATAAGATGATGTGATTTTTAAATTTATATCGTTTCACTGTAAGGTAAAAACGTGAAATAAAATAAAAATGTCTTCTTATAGAGCAATAAAGATTAGTAGCTTTGGAGGTTTGTTTAACAAAAGCTTATTGAGTCTCGGGCATAGTGCTAAGTGCTGAGAGAAACAGAGGAATAAAAATGTTTGAGTTGGTTCAATCTTGGCAGATTAACCCTGACGTACTTTGAAACTTCCTTACAAATAATTCTGGTCGTTTGGATTGGGGAAGGGAATCTGCGTCCCCATCCGTCTTTCCTTCATTCTGAACAGGTAATGAAGGGATGAAGCGGAATGCTAATAAATGTGCTTCCTCAAGAATGTCAAGACTAGTTTTATCCTAGATGTTATGACCCGATGTCATAGGAATCTAAGAGCGGGCAGAGAATAAGATTCTAGGCAAAGCAAGGGCGGGGTGGGGGTGCGAGTCCAGCGTGGCGGCGGCGAAAGCGCTTCGGCTCGGTCGGGGTTTTGACCCGCGTTCGGTGTTTGCGCGTTGACTTTACAGCCGGAACGAACTGTCTAGACCGTTCGTCATCGTCAGTGCCTCTGAAAACGTCAAGAGCACCAGCAGCAGCAAGTCTCCGAATAAACTGTTACGTCCTCAGCTCCCGGTCCCCCGGCCTCTCCCTGGCCCCTTCCGGGGACCCGACGCGGGAGCCCGCGCGGCGGCCCCGGCGCAGGGGACAGTTCCCGCGGGCCAGGCCCTGGCCGCGCAACCGTCCCGCGGTGGAGCGTGGGGTGCTGGCCGGTGGCCGCCGCTCCGGGCGCTCGGCCCTGCCCCGTGTCGCCCCGCGACGCTGTGGGCGCGCGGTCCCTGTGAACGGGGACACGGGAGGCCGCAGCGGGGAAGGGGCGCAGGTCCCTCCACGAGGCCGAGCGCGCGGCCCCGGCAGCGCAGGCCCCGGGCGCGGACGGCTGGACCCTCCGCTCGGCGGCCGTTACCGGACGTAGTGCTCCCCGGTGACCTCGCCGTTACCCAGGGACACCGACGGGGGCGCAGCAGGGCCTGCGGATGGCTGGAGCCGGGTCCCCGCCGGGCGGCCCCGGGCCCTGGCGCTGAGCTGCAGCCGCGCGGGGCTGGCGGCGGGCGCGGCGCCGCGGAGCATCTCTTTAGCTTAAAAACGGTCTGTGCGCGCGGTTGCTTGTCAGAGACGTCGACGAAGAAACTGCCAGGTGGAGGTGGCAGCGTGAGGACGTAGAGGCGCTCGATGTCCCCCGCCGCTTCGCGTCAGCGGCTTCGATGAAGAGCCGCGGGCGACGCCGCGACAGGGCCCCTGTCCCCCCCAATCGAGGCGCGGCGCGCGCGGGCGCCGCCTTCTTCCTAGAACTGACGGACTCTGCGGGTGTAGACTGTGCCCCGGGCCTGCACCAGGCTGCAGCTGCTAATTCGTGTTTTAAGGCATTCGTGCTTGCCTCGGGTCCAAAACCCCAAATGAGATGGTGTCCCAGTGCTAACTCTGTCGCCGTATAGGTAGCCACTAGTCCGATGCATGTGTTCAATGGGCTTCTTCTCATGGGTTTTTAATAAAATCTCCCGACGTTCTCGCTCACGCCGCCTGAAGGCGAAACACATCCACGCACAGACCCGGGGTGAAGTCTCAGCGCCCTCTCGCCTCCGCCTTGGTGCCAGCCGCGGCCGCGCCCAGGCCGCTTTGCGTTCTCATTCCGTCTGCTGGCGAGCTCTGGATGAAAATTGTTTCTGTTTACCTCTGCGATTGCTCCGAATGAGACAGAAAGGATTCTGCTGAAGGCCAACTTCGTGTGATTTAATTAACATTGCTGTAATCCCACCCCTCTTTTTTTACTTTTGTTGATAATCATTCCTCTTAACTAAACATTATAATTAGCATTTTGTGCTTCATTAACAGCTGTTTTTCCTCGAATCATCTTTAAATCGTAAGAGAAAACTTGTGTTTTTCTTCAAGTCATTTTTGTCTTCATATTTCAAGCTTTGCTTTTCTTACTGCAGTTATTCGGAACTAATTCTATTTTCATGTAATACAATTTTCAATAATTTTTTAACAGAAAATTTTTCCTAAGTATTTGTTTTCCTTTTTTTCTCTTTTTTTTCAATACGTAAAAAAAAAAAAAAATGCTGGAAGACATTCATTATATAAATAAGTTTCACGATATATTTTCTGAGCTATATACTCTATTTAATAAGGCTTAAGAGACTCAAAGTCCAAAACTAAAAAATAGAGAACAGCTGCATGTAGCTTAAAAATATTAAATTCTGAGACATATGAATGAAAATCACATATTTAACATGATTCTTTACCTTTCACAGGTAACTTTAAACAATGTCTGGTATATATAATTAGAGTCATAGAATTTTAGAATAGAAACATGTTGGCAATAAGATTTATAAAAATTAAAACTTTTTTTTTTTTTTTGCGGAATATACTTATTCACAAACACTTGTAAATGAGAATCAGTTAAGAATTTCTGTAATAAGATTCGATGTAGCAAACATTTAGTTCAGATGAATTTCTGCCTGAAGGGACCTCAAATGCACTGAGAGATCTATTTTGTGCAGACATCTGGTTTCATGCTTAAAGAAATCCATTTATTCCATGGTTTACTTTGAGAAATGCTACAGATCAATGATTAGAACTATTCCTTAGCTTTTCCAACTTTGCTTTGGTGTTTATGAATATTAATCATCACACTTCCTTCTTGTCCAGTAATAAAAGTTCCCAGTGGTCAGGTGGTCAGAAAAAGGTCCATTGGTGCCCAGTGGAATGTCAAAAAGTGAATCTCCATATAACAAGCAGCGATACCACCCTCCGGTCTGAGAAATAACTCTCTCTGAGCTTTGCCAAGAGGGGACATTCGAGAATCACCTTGGGAATTTGTATTATCGTTCCTAGACATGTATTGTTTTGCCTTTGCTCAGGTGCCACCAGTCACTTGAATTATTTCTGCTTTCTAAGAAGCTTATATGTGATAAAAAGATATTTGTGAATTTGGTGAAAGAATGCAAGAGCAGTGGAATTAATTGGAGTAAAACTAACAAATATCCCTTTAGGTGATGTATACTAAAAATAACAATATGTGTAGAAGACAAACAAAGTTTCATACTTTTGGACTCTTAGCTTAAATATTATTTTTCAGTTATTTTATCAGTTCATATTAAAATCTATGGATGATACTTAAAATATTACTACTGTGAAAAACCAATATTCATAAAATGTCATTATATGTATTATATAGCAAATGTGTTGTACTTGCCTCATGTATCATATTGTGTATTATTATGTGATGTATTATATTGTATTTACCTTGCATATTGTATATTATTATATTATGTATTATATTGCATTTGCTTTATGTATTATAAGACAAATATCTGACTTATAAATTTGGTAAAAACATTTTTAAAAGACCTATGCAACCATCTATCTCCAGGCTCTTCTACAATTATATTATTTTGCAGGGCATATTTCCAACCTTTGATGTAAGATCCATCTAGTATATTGTCACTTAAATTATTACCTTAATAAAAGTATTCCCTTGCTTAACTCTCTAAAAGGAGATTAAAGTGTTTTAAAAAATTCAAGGAGAAAAAAATAAATAAAAGTAAATAAATCTCGAAATACTCCATTTGGATCTGGAGACTTTTTGTCATGCGTTGTGTGTTTCATTGTAACTGAAAAGGAAAGATGAGGTGACATATAGCTTGAGATAATTCTCCTATCAATTCTAAAGACAAGAATATAAAATTTTTCTATATTGTTTCAAGTAAAAAGAGTACTCCAATGTCAACTGATGGTGATTTTGCCAAAGGTCACTTTTGTTTTGAAGAGTCACATGGTGTAGTTTGCAAAAGCTGTGTCTGAGTTTAGACTTGGGGTGCTCAACAGGACTGGAGGTTATAGCAGGTGGATTAGCATAGACGGCTAGTGTCTTATCCATGTCGTTTACCTCTACTCAGGTCCTCAACACTTTTGAGTAAATGTCCTGTTAAAACTAAATTAAATATCCAGCATGACTCAGTTCTGCATCATGTTTTTACTGTTATCAATTTTTCATTTTTATGACATGAAAGCAAAAAAGAGAAGACAGTTTGCTTGCTTTATCCAGTCTCTGGAGGGAGAAGAAAGTGGACACATGAAGATAAGCAAGCATAGACCATGCCTAACTTTCCAACTGCCTACTCCCAGGCTCTGTGTTCAAGTTTCTCTGAAACAAAAATTTAGCACTGGGTATGCATGTAGTGGACAGAAAATGGCGTCCCTCGGGGATATCCTCACCCCTGGCATCTGTAAGTGTGGTTTTATTTGGGGAAAAAAGGCATCTTTCCAGATGTGATTAAGTTAAAGATTTTGAGCCGTGGAGATTATCCCGGATTATTGGGATGGATCCTGTAACCATCAGAAGAGAGAGGCAGGCTAGACTTTCCAGACAGAAGAAGCAATGTGAAGACAGAGGCAGAAACTGGAGCAATGTGACGCAAGACAAGAAATGCTGACGGCCACCACGGCTGAGGGGGTGCAAGGACCGGATGTTCCCTGCGGTTCTCCAGGGGACGAGTGGCCTTCTCAACACCCTGGAGTCGGCTCAGTGAGACTTATTTGGACTTTTCGTCTCCAGGACTATGAGTGAAACATCTGTTGTTTTAAGCCACCAAGTTTGTGATAATTTGTCACAGCAGCCAGGGAAACTAGAACTGGTCCTGGGAAGCGAGATGCTGCTGTATGAATTATCTAAAGACCTGGAGTGGGGGCTTCCAAATTGGGTGGTGGGCAGGTGGTAGGAATGACAGAAAAAGAAATAGAAATGATAGACCCAACGGAAAAAATGTAGATACCGTAAGTAGGTCATTGATAGAAATATGGATGTTAAAGACCCGGCCAGCAAGGGCTCAGGAGGCAGCGAAGACCTCGGCGGAGAACGGCTGCATCGCCTTGGCGATTACGCGTGTATCACCATGGAAACAGCCTTGGCGGAAGTATGAACGTGAGAGGCACTGTACTTCAGGGTACAGATGGAAACGAGGAAAGTTCTACTGGAAACTGAGGGAAAGGAGACCTTCGCTATCTCGTTATGTTCTGAACTGCTGAGCGGAGAGCGGCGCTCGTGAGAGGCGGGCGAGGCTGGCGGCCGAGCGGGCTGCGCACCGCGCTGGGCATCCTGGGCTTTTCTTGCTGCTTATGGCGAAATGCGAGAGGAAAGAAAGAAGCTGAGAAAGGACCTATTAAGCAAAAAAGTAACCATCGGCTGCTGATGCTGGAAACTCTAAACCTACGCAGACTGAAGACGATGCTGCACTTGGACGATCCCCTTGAGGGCAGCGAGCTCGGGAGACCGTGCTTCTGCTCCTGGCGAAGAGCTTCGTCACGTGACTCATGGACCACTCCACCATCCCAGCGAAAGCCAGGGGTGGGGGCGGGTTTCCCAGGAAAGGTCTGCGTAGGACCCTCTTGTCGAACAGCGTGAATTTCACCCCCACGATGGACGGTACCCAGAGTCTACCCACCCTTGTTTAATAATTCAGGTGATATCCGAGACTGAGGAGCTGATGATAATTAGATGAGGTCTCGGACTTGAATGAACACTTAATGGATTAAGATTTTGGGGATGCTGGCTTGGGATGAATGAATTTTTCATGAGGGATGAATCCTTGGAGGCCAGATGGTAAACTGTGGGGGTCTGAAAAATGCCCGCATCTCCAAATATCAGGTCCAAGTCCACGGAACATGGAAATTCTCATTTGGAAAAAAAAATCTAAGCAAATGTGATTAAGATAAGGCTCTTGAGATGGGGATATTATCCTGAATTATCTGAGCGGGCTAGAGAGGCAGAGACAGGACAAGCAACCAGAAGTAACAGACACATAATATCTATTTCCAGAAAGGGCATTTCATGGATATGAATGGCTCATGGATAATGGCACACAGAGCTGACTAGAAGCACTTAGTTAGGAAACCCTCTACACTTTAGAAGGGGTTTTATTGCCAAAGAGACCACGAGCCTGGCTTTAAAATCTTTCCACTGTTCAAGCCTTAAAATAACCCTCAGGCCGCCCTACCTACATGGGCTCATCTAGAAGCTCATGGAAATGCACATTCTTTGCTCTCCGTTCGGCACTCTGAGTGCAGGCAGAATGATGTCTCCAAAGATGTCCATCTCTTAACCTGTAACCTCGTGTGACAGATAGGACTCAGCGGGTAGGATTAGGTTGCAGGTCTTGCGATAAGATAGTCCTGGGTGATACGCGTGGACCTGTGCAATCGCGGGGTCCACATAAGTCAAAGAGGGAGTTGGGAGGTCAGGAAGAGACCTGGACGTGCTGCTCTGCTGGCTGAGAAGGGGAAGGACACGAACCAAGAGTGTGTGCAGCCGCCGGAAGCTGCAAAAGACAAGGAAATGCTTTCTCGCCTTCAGCCTCAGATGAAATGCGTCCTGAGAACATGTGGGCAGCTGGTCCCACTGACACTGCTCTCTGCGTCCCCTACAGGGCTGGCTCAGGAGCGTGGCAGGTCCCAGAGCACACAGGGCTTGTTACTTGGTTCAGACGCAGCATCAGAGGGAAGAAAAATGTAGGAGCAATACGATGACGGCCGACCATGAATGAGGGCTGGGCCATGAGGAAATCGTCTGTGGGCCTCGCTGGCTGTTGAGTTTTGTGGCTCTTTAGGTGTTTTGCCTCGTTGAAAACATATGTCTGCTTGAGCTTCTCAGGGATTCACTGCAGGATGGTGGGGAATGTGGAAAGCGACAGCTTAGTTTCAGGGCAGTGGATCCAACAGTGACAATTTGAGAGTGAAGGTAAGAATTGTTGAAAGCAGCACATCGAACAAAAGTTATAAATTTTCACCCATAAAATAGGTTTTCATCCATAACATAGAGCACTTCCTAATAATTTTTGATAAATAAAACAAAAGTGACCCCTAAGAAAATAAAAACTTCCAGCCTTCGATTCGGAACTTCTCTCGTTTCTCCGCAGCTGTTCTCCCCTGGTTTCCTCGTGTGATGTTCGTTAACGGCATTGCTGCATCTCAGCAGCCCAGGCAAAATAAAAGACAACCTGTTCCTTATATCTGTATAATAATCCCATGCCAAACGCATCCACACGCCTGTGCACACGCGTGCTCACACATGCACACACACGCACGTGGTCTCTCCCTGCGTTTCAGCACCGACGCCCGACCCCTTATTACCCTGTGGGTGTGGACTCGGCTACAAGCCGGCTGGCCATGGCTCCTCTTCCCCGGTCCACGGTTCGTGTGGCCCCAGATAATGCTCACGAAGCCAGCTCCGTCCGCTTTACTCAGTGGCGTCAGTGCGGAGACTGCTTGGTAGTTGAAGACTAAACCTTCAGTGCCATGTTCAAGACCCACTGCTACCCGAGCCCGACCGCCTCTTCCAGCGTCCGCTCCTGTAACAGGTTTTAAAACGCAGCTGACACTGTACCGAATTTAATGACTCTCAAGTTCAGCCAAAATGTCTTTCCTCCTTCTGCATTATCTTAAGCTATTACTCTAATTAAATGTCCTAATCTTTTTTATTGGCCTCTGGAACTGCAGTCATCATTTAAGACCTAGCTTAAGTGTCATATCCTCTATGAAAATTTTCCCAGTTCCACTCATTTGAAAGAACAGAACTTCGTTGGCACCAGTCAATTGGTTCTTACTTATTCTTGCTTTCATAATAGTTGCTTGAATAATTGTCTCTTCTCTTTTAATGGACTAACCTCTTTTTGGACAAGTATCAGTCTTACTCATTTTTAAATCCACCGATGAGCCTAATGGCTTGCACAAAAAGTTTTATAAATATTTGTTGAGTAAATTAGTCATTGGATGAGTAAGCGGGTGTGTGTATGAATGAATGTAATGAAGGCCGGGATGGCGAATCGGCGGCCGGTGTTCATGGTTCTCAGATGCAGGAATGGTTCGCCTTGCTCAGGCAGCCCCCGCTTTGCAAGTTCTCACTATGCCGCTCGGCTTTTAGGTGAGACCTGCGTTCTGCTGTGCCCTGCACCCTCACAGGTTCATGATGAGTGACATGGGGCTCATTTATTAATCACTCTTTTTCTCTGGGTGGAAAGTGAAGCATTCATAGCAAATAACGATGTATCGCTGAAGTAACCGAGGCTAAAGCAGGATGTAGAGCCCATGACGGTGGTGACAGCCCACTGGGGTCACGCAGGCCTGGCGTCTTAACTGAAGTCCTCGTGGCTTTGTGTCAGGCAAGGGCAGAGCCCCCTCTGCAGCTGGCCGCATGGCCTATTCACGTCCTTTGCCATTTTGCCAGTCACCATGCGGTGATAGTTTAATGCAGCGAGGGACGGCTCACACTGAGCAAGGCTATGCCGTCACCTAGCTCTCAGGGGAGAGGAGGATCAGAAGAGGTTATTAAAATGAAAGCACAGTTATATATGGAAGATGGTGAATATACAGAAGTGTTTTCAGCTCCAATGCATGAGGAGCAGCACAGAACCCACTTGGCCCCAGCAGCAGGATTCACATGCATGGCTCAGCTCCCTGGCGGCGCAGCCTAGCTCCTCCCGCCCGCTTGAAAGCAGACAACCTAAAACAACCGAACAGGTTCTGAGAGAAAGCAAATATGTGTCATAATTAAGTAAAGTGAGAAACACTGAAACAGAAAACAGATCCAGTTTACCTTAGTTCGAATTGCTTTTTCACAGAGATGCAGAACAATTTTACATTCTCTCATCTGGAGAAGGACTGTACCGTCGGCTCTTTTAGAGCAAGTCTCCTGGGGCCTGGGGCGCGGTGTGGCCCACCAGCCATCCTGCGCCCCGCCACCGCCTCAGCCCGGCTTCCGGCCTCGGAGGCGTCCACTGGCCTTATCCATCAGCAGGCTCCGAATTCACAGGTCCATTTCCTCGTATTTTACTTTCTTTACTTTGAAAAGTAACTTCAACAATTTACCAGATAAACCCACATATGGAAGTTAAAAATAAAGGCTGAATTCAAGGAAATACTGGCGGAAAGAAATACAATAAAACACCGGAACATCTGCAGTTGCCGCGGGAACCGCGGAGCCGGGTGGGGCGCGGTGCGTGGTTGGGAGCGTTCGCCGCGAGCGCAGAGACCCGGGCAGGGTCTGAAACAAGCTCGCTGTAGGACAGACCGCCAGAGATGCCCGGACCTCAATGTGACATCCTTTGTTTCTCGGTCCTTTGTTAGCTGCTTTATTGAAATCCCCAGCAGGCCCTAGGCTCGGGCCTGGTGAACCAAGGGGAAGGCAGCAGTGACAGGACGGCGTCAGGAATGTGACCATCCCGCGCGTCCTGTCCCCAGGCCCTGTTTTCAGATACAACCCACAGGCTCCGGGCGTCCTTGTGTTGCTGGAGGCCACCTTCCCCATTGGGAGAAAGATGGCCACCAAGAGAACGATGAGGGAAGGTTCTTGGCCCTGAGTTTCCTGGCAACCAACACAGAGAAACGGGACTTGCCCGAGCGTCTCCGAATCTGATAACACACACCTCACACTTTAGGAGGGGCAACTCTTCACTGTACTACATTCTAGAAGAATTCACTTTACATTTTAATTATATTATAAAAAGGATTTTAAACAAAAATTGACAATATCTCCCATAGCAGGTTGGTGAGAAATGTAAACTTCTTGTTTGATTTATGTTTGAAACATAGTAAACCTAGAGTCACCCTGTAAATGTTAACTTGCTGACCTCAGACCCCCTGATCCAAAGCATGTATTGACCAGGTCCTTTAAATGATCCTTCTTAAATATTAATGATCTCAACTCCACTTTATGATAACCTGTTTAAAAGACTCAGAAGAAATTCATTGGGAAATAAGCATTTCCTTAGTTGTTATTAACACAAAAAAAGGTATGGGGAAAATGGGAGAGAGACAGATGGGAAACAGGTTCTAGTCATATTTACATTTAAACTTTTTGTTGTCACTTGATATCTCTTTCTCTAAGTCTATTATGATTTTTTCTTCTGGGAAGTCTTTCTAGTAAGGAAGGTTAACAACAATAATAACAGCCAAGAGCTATGGTCGTATAGATTGTGGAAACGCATTCATCGCTGCTGAGCGGCTTCTTCCTCACTGCCCTTTCCATCGCAGCCATCTGAATCCCTTTAGATGACCAGCTTTTCCGTAGATTTCCTGAGGTGAGCTGCATAGCATGTAACAGCCCCTACTTATCCAGTCTCCACAAGGTGAACATAAGTGACATCAGTTTAAAGGGTAAGCAATACAATGTCACAGCTAAGACACTCCTTTGTGTTGGCTTTTATTTCCCAAAGACCACAAATACCGAGGTAACACATAGTGACAATTATTTAAGGGCCCAGATGTTATGCTGTTGACAGGGCATAGGGTTAATGACAATATTAGACCAAAAGTATCTAAAAGGAAAAGCAAAATTTCTATCAGAGCTGATTCTCCCCTGACAAATTCCCTGATGGACTTTGTTTTTGATGAAGACCGTGAGGGCTGGAACCGATCCCATGCCAATTTTGACTTTGATTTCTCTATGCACTAATCTATTCATCGGCAGTGACGTGCCCTGAACCTCAGAGCCAAGGGCTCTAAGGTGGGAAAACGAGGTGGATGGAGGGTGTCAGCTCAGTGTCTTTCTCCTTGAAAATAGTGAAAAGCCCACGTTTAGCCCCATGCATGGTAAGGCGCCGGGGTGCTCGTTTTTAGGCTGCGGGATGGGTTGTGTGATACATTACACAAAAATCTGGAAAAAGCTGGAAGAGCCGCTGTTTCTTTGCAAAATCCTCCCAGTACAAAGGAAGTATTTACAGAAGTCAGTGGCCACAATAATAGTACTTTTATTCCACTTTCTCCCTTTACTGGGAAATATATGAGTTGTGACGGGCTTCGAGCGTGAAAGGTTTGGGTATAGCTCTGTATGAGTATGTGAGAGTGTGTGTATGTGCGTGTGTGCATGCACGCACACGCACACTAAAGAATTTCACCTGCGGCTTTGGCCTCTGTGACGTAATCCCTAAGGCCTTGGAATGCCATTTCTGCTTTGGGGGAGGGGCCGGCCACTCCTCAGTCTAACAGTGTAACTTGGGGAAGGAGCTTTGTGTCACACCATATCAGCTTGATGTTTAGAGGGTGGAGGCTGAGATGAGGCACAGGGCAGCCAAATAACTGGAAATGGGAATAAGAAATAAAACTGTCACCAGGACTTTTAGTGCGTTAGCCTGTCGTAGCTGCCTGCATGGGGGTGTGGCGTGGCGGTGACGGGTGCACGTCCTCTCAGAAAGTCAGTTTACTAACCTCTCAGAAAGGGTGATAGTGACAGTTATTTGGCTAATGGGCTGTCGAAAAGATTGAATTATCACAGTGTGCGAGGCAGTGAATGGAGTTCACCACTTGGTATCAGTATCAGTCATTAAAACAGCACAACGTGACATTATAGAAACTCTTTGCGGTTACACCATCACAAAGTTGATGCCTTACATCCAATCATGCAATCAAGATGAATTCATAATTTTCCACTGTCAAAGAACTCGTAAATTACTTTTTAAAAATAAATTTGAAAATATTAACACTAGGCTAAGAAAGCAGTACCAAATAAACCCATCTGTTGAGAAAAGTCAGGTTTCTGGAGCTATATGGAAAGGCCGACTCGGAACCCTCCACCTCCTCCTTCGCCTGGTCCCTGAGGATCAGCCCCGCAAAGCTGCACTTGGACGCTTCACGGCCCGGCCCCCAAGGAACGGCCTTGCCAGGCCGAGAGTTACCTAAGCTCTCTGGGGCTTAGGCTCCTCGTTTTTTAAATTTGGGTGACAAATAATTTAACAGCAGATTTTGAAGGATCTATATATAATTCGTACATATGTATATAATAGATAATATCTATCATCTATCTCTCCATCCATCTACACAATATATATTCATTTACAAGAACATCTCCTTTCTCCTGAAAACAGCAGCTCCCGTGAGAGTTTTTGGGAATCATATTCTCCCTGCTTCAACCGCGACATCCCAGCTGTTCCCAGCTCACCCTTCTCCCCCACCTGGTCACCGAGACAGCACGGCACCCGAGGTGAACCAGTCTTTGCCCGGAATTTTTCATATTAGAACTGACAATGAAAAAGAGTGTCTTCGTATCTGATGACAGTTAGAAAGGTGAGCCAGCAGCCCAGGTCCCAACCTCACAGAGAACGTGGGCTGGACAGGAAAGCCTTCCCATGAGGCTCGGGGAGGCCGGGGGGG
>CM053516.1:14511505-14543025 GCA_028627145.1 Eidolon dupreanum | reverse complement strand
GCTTATAATCCATGTACATATTTTAAACTTTCCATTTATTTAGGTAATCTTAATTTTCTTTTAACAATGTTATATGAGTTTTTGCCTAGAGATCTTGCACAGATGTTATATTTATATTTATATATTTAATGGTTATGTCATTGTACATAGAATTAGTTCTAAAACTTATTTTCTACTAGTTACCTGTTTGTTTACTAAAATATAATTGACTTTTGCATATTGGCTTTGGTTTCAATAACTTCGCTAAAGTCTTTTATTTCAGTTTTTATAGCTTATTTTCAAATTTCTCAAAACACTATTATATCATCTATAAATAAGAGTAATTTATTACTTTTGCAATCTTTTTATATTTTATTTCTTTTTCTTCCCTATTACACTAGGGCTTCTTGCATAAAGTCGAATAGAATCAGTGAGAGTAGGCATCGTTGTCTCATTCTCGTCTGGGGAAAGTTTCTTTATTTCTCTATTGATGTAACGTTTACTATAGATTTTGTGTTATTTCATTTACATCAGATTAGGAAGGCCCCTTAATTCTTAATTTGTTAAGACATTTTATTATGAAGATGCATGAAATTTTATCAAATAATTTGTATGCATCTATTGAAATGATTATATGAGTTTTGTCCTTTTGTTTTACTGTATTACATTATATTATTTTTCAAATGTCAAACCAATATCTTATATAAGAGGAAGAGAAAACATAGAGAAGATAAAGAAAAATGGGTGACTAGACATAATTTATCTACATTTCTGCCTCTCTCTCTCTCTCTCTCTCATCTATTATCTATCTATCTATCTATCTATCTATCTATCTATCTATCTATCAACTATCTATCTATCTATCTATCTATCTATCTATCTATCTATCTATCATCTATCTATCATCTATCATCTATCATCTATCATCTATCATCTATCATCTATCATCTATCTATACCAATCAAGAAATGTAGAAGCACATAGTGGTGCAGGGCAGAGTGAAGCCATGAAAAGGTTGAGCCAAAACCAGTCCTGCTAAACTTCACTGATAACTTTTAACTTTTCTTGTAATCAATGCAGCTCTGTTGTTGTGAACTCATATATATTAATTCCATTTTATAACATTTTATTCAATGTGCATTGATTAAATGCATAATAATAGCCAGATTCTTTGTTAAATCCATAGATTCTGTCCAAATAGAACTTTCCTCTAAGAAAGGGTAAAGTGTATAATCATGCAGACAAAGCTAAAATTGCAATTGCAACACGTACTGTACTGAGAGTCATGTGAAGCTATTTGAGCTTATCGAGTGCTTTGAGCTGGTCTGGAGGTTATGGGAGGGTTTCCAGAGGGATACTTGAATTGAGATTGAAAAGTGGAGTAGGTAACGAATTTGACTAAATTAAGAAAAGTGGGATGAACATTGTAGACAAAGGGAATAACATATGCCATGAACTTGGGAGAGGAAATGTGGCAAGAAAGAGGAAGCAATGAAAGAAATCTGTGTGGTCGAATAAGAGAGAACAAAGTTGCATGATTTCAGGTAAAGCCGGTGAAGTAGAGGTTAGATCATGTAGATCCCATAAGTAAAGACATTTTTATTTGCCAAAGTGCAATGTAAAGCCATTGGTTGATTTTTAAGAGATGTGCCATGGTCAGATTTTTAAAAAGATAGATCTGGTTGTAATGTGTACAGTTTGGAGGAATTTGAACTAGCTGTCTGTAGACAGGGAAGAAGTGATTTATTTAGCTAAGTCAGAGAAGGTGGAAACTTAGACCAGACAATGTGCAAATAGAGAAAACTGGGTGAATGCCAGAGGCATAGTGGGGGTTGAAGGGGTATTGTATGTTGATGTGAGTTTTTGACTTACAGGAAGGATGATTTTTCACAAACTCAGTTAACTCTGAAAGAAGTC
This sequence comes from Eidolon dupreanum, assembly GCA_028627145.1. Taxonomy (NCBI): domain Eukaryota; kingdom Metazoa; phylum Chordata; class Mammalia; order Chiroptera; family Pteropodidae; genus Eidolon; species Eidolon dupreanum. The sequence goes on along the minus strand of CM053516.1, from coordinate 14,541,129 downwards.
TAGAATTTCAGTAAGGAATAATGATGAATTTGGTCATGGACATGTTGAATTTGAGGTGCTTATGTTACTTTAAATAGGGCATGTCAAATATGCAGTTCACTATAGGTATATGATGGTCAAAAGAAAGATCTGGGCTTGGAATAAAAATAAATGAGTCATTTGTGTAGAGGTGGTAATTGCAGCTGGGGAAAACATTTAGAGTGAGATAAAAGGAGATTATAGGTTCTAGACTTGGGAACCTTTAACATCTAATGGCCAGTTAGAGATATATGAGCCTTCAAGAAAGACAGAGGAGAAATACATAACCACAAAAGTTAGAAGAAAACAAAAAAAAGTGTTACCAGGGGCCAAAGAGAGTATTTTAGGATTCAAATAACAATCAGTAGAGTTGAATGATGACAAATATTCAAGTCAGATCTTAACAGCTAACATTTTTGAGTGTTTACTATGTGTTAGGCACTGTTTTAAGAGTTTCATTTTCATTAACATTTTTAATCCTTGCCAGTACTCCGCAGCCAGTAGTCTAAATACAGGGTCTTCATTACACTAAAATATTGTCGGTTGCTCTTAGTGACATGTAGTCACCAGTGATCTTTGCTAGAGCTGTTTTAGTGAGGTGATGGATTTTATGAGCCAGTTAGATGGGCTAGGGAGTGAATAGGAGGTGAAATAAAATAGACAAGTAATATAGAGAAGGCTTGTGAAGACCGTAAAGGGTGAGGGAGGCGAGTCACAGCTGGAGGGATGGGGCAGTTACTCATTGCCTGCCTCAAACATGTGCGTTGCTAGGCCTGCTTAGCCAACCGGCTCTGACCCAGGTGCTGACTTCATGGAGTTCATGAGTTTATTGTCTCTTCCCCAAAAGATTTACCCTGAGAAACTGAGAAGAAAACAAAGAAACCCCTGGTGTGCTGAGACGGAGCTTTTCTCCGTAGGGTAACGGAAGCGTTTGTTTCTCTTCTGACCCTGCCTGGGCACAGAGATGCTGCTGCACGGTCATCCTGGGCAACACCTACCGTCCATGCGTTCTTGTGAGTAAGTAAAGTCAGCGAAGTGCGGAAGCGCTCATTTTCTCATTGAGAGAAAATGACAGAAAAACAGAAAACTGGTAGGTAATAATAGCCTTTGGGCCGTTGCTTTCTGATTTTCTCTTTCTGCAAACTAGAGGATTCTAATTTAGCCTTGCTACTTGCAGTGTTGTAGGACCAGCAGCATAAACATCATTTGGGAAATTGTCAGATGCAGAATCACAGGCGTTACCTAGGCCTCCTCAGTAGAATCTGCTTTGTGTTATGGTGCCCTAGGAGAAGCGTGGTTTTGGGGAAGGTGAGTAATTGGCTGCATTTCTCCAGCAGTTCTGGCTCATCTGTACACGCCCTTAGGCTCACTGGTTCTCTGGCCCTGAGCACTGTCCGGCCTTCTCCCATGCAAATGCTTGAGAGAATAGCTAGGTCCTATTCTATCCTATTGTTTAAAATTCTTTAAAAATGTTTAAGATAATTTTAAATTGATGGTCCTTTTGCTGCAGAAACTCAGGTTATAAAAAAGCAGAGTAGATTACTCCCTACCTCACAAGTACACTTCTACTCCTTGAAACATAAGCTCATGAAGACACTGGGGAAGCATATTATTAAAAAAAATAAAATAAATCAACCCTGCAGGATCACATATTTGAACAGAAGCAGAAATATTAGAACAGATGGACCACGTGTTTAAAATATAATTAAAATAACATAAAAGAGACATGCATCAATGAAAAAATATACAGTTTATTTCAAGCACACAAGGAACATTTATAAAATTGATCAGGTATTAGGACATTAAACAATCTTATTATATTAAAAATAGATTTCATACAGACTAAGATCTTTGATCACGAAATAATTAATTTAGAATTAAATTTAAAAAAAGTAAACTAGAAAAAATCCTTGAATATTTGGAGACAAAAAGAAAACCTAACTAACGCACAGGTTTAAGAAGAAATCAAAATGAAAATTTAAAAAATATTTAAAATTCAATAATTATGATAGATGTATGTATAAAAATTGGGGAAGGCTATAAAATGGTATAAGGATAGAAACTTAAAGCTGTAAATACTTTATAAAGTAAACAGCCTTGAAATTAATGAACTGCGTCTACACACAGATAAATTATTTAAAATAATAGAGAGTTTGCAACATTGGCCCGATATAAAATTAATATAGAAACAGTAATGCATTTTTATATATCAGCAGTAAATAACTAGAAAATGTAATTTAAGGGAATATATCATTTATAAGATCATCAGATAAAATGAAATAATCAGAAATAAATCTAACAAAATATATTTAAGGCTTTTCCTGGGGGAAATTATAAATACTTTATTGAGAGGCATTGAGAAAGACTAATGGACAGGCAAACTGTGTTCCTATATAAGACGACAATATTATAAAGATGTCATTTATCTTAAAATTCATCTTTAGATTCAACGCAATTTTGAACAGAATTTCTCAGGGAACTTAAGAGATAATTCTAAAATGCCCAAGGGCTGTGTGTGTGCACGGTGTGTAGAAGCAGAGGTGTCACCACAACTTGTGCAATGTGATGAAAAATCTGGCAGTGTGCAGTTTGCTCGTGAAAGCAAATTGGCAAATAGAATGGATTTCGGAAACTGACTGATTGTATGCAGGTGTAGACATTAGATACAGGTCAGAGGTGGTATACCAGATGGATGGGGCATGAATAAAAGAATGTTTCAATAAATTGAGTTGGAAAAATATATGAAAAGTTTTGAAATTGGATTTCTATCTCACATAATTTAAAACAATCACTTCCATATGAATTTAGAACTAAATCTAAAAAGACGTAACATTTTAACACTGAAAAGAGTTATAAGTGAATATTTTTAGAGCTTAGAATATGAGCGGTTTTTTAAATAAGGCATGAAAACAATTTTCTATAAAAAGGAAGATTACTAAACTTAAAATACTAACATTAATCACTTTTGTTCATCTAAGATTAAATCTGAAATTAGAGAATTCCAAAGCTAAGTTGCAATAGAAAAAGATATTTACATTATATATAACTAATTTAGTATTAAGAATATATAAGCACAAATAACCCAATAGAAAAATTGGCCAGAAAAAAAAATGGAGGAAAGATTGAGATCGTTGGTCATCAGAGAAATGCATTTCAAGACCATAAATAGACATTATTTTATAACTATTCTATTGGCAAAATGAGAAATTCTGTTTATACCAGTGCAGGAGGGATGTGGCTCCACGGCAGCTGCTATCCTTTGCTAACGGGAAAGTGAACAGCAGTTTGAAACCAGTGTGTGGCCCTTCGAGAACTTGCTGGCTTTGTCTCCTGAAGTCAAGCGCATATGTGCGCTGTGATTTAGCCATTCAGCGTCTGGGTACACAATTAAGAGAAACTCTCGCATGTTGAAGACGTGTATAACAATATTATAGAAACATTTTCATAATAGCAAAAAATTTCAATTTTTCTAAGTGGGAAAATGGAAGAATAAAATGCTGCATTCTCCCAATGGACTATTACACAGGTTGTTGTACATGGCTAAGCTACAGTGAAACATATTATCTGGCAAATCTTAGTAAATCAGTGGGAGTCCCAACGGGCTGAATAGAAAATGATATCCTTTTTGTGAAGTTAAAAATATGGAAAACATACAAAAACACTCTTACTAATATATGTAGACATGATAAAACTGTATCGAGGAGAATGATGAAACGATAAGCATACAATTCAGAATGCTGCTACATCAGATGGGGAGAACAGGTCAAGGTCTGTAGGGAGACGTAGGTCAGGATCCTGGCGTTTTCTTTTGGTTGGAGGGTTTAGGCATGTTTGTTCTATTATTCAAAAAACTTAGTAGGTAGTTAATTAATTAAAATAGGTGCATTAATGGACTAATGATGAGACTATGTTATGAAACAGGATTACAATCCAATTTGGTCCTAATCACAGTCAAAAATAACAAGAAAAATGACAACTTCCAATTAGAAGGAGCCCACCGAGGAGAGTACAAATTTGAAAGCTCAGAACACTGAAGAGCTTAACTGTGGGGTAAGGTCCTCGAGAAGGCGGAGAGCCTTGGGGCTGAGTGTAAGCGGGAGGGGGCGGGGATTAGCCCGGGGTGGGGGATGAAGGGAGAGCCGCATCCTGAAGCAGGAGCGGAGGGAAGTGAGACGCTGAGCGCTGCCTCCTTTGTTTGTTTATACATGAAGATACCGGGATGCCGATGACCAGGACGGAAAACTTAGGATGCCCACTACCTAATCATTTAGTTCTCACGTCACCGAGGTTACTGGATAGTTCCGGAGCATTCAGTTTGTTTGTGCGAGCGTGGGTCTGACTCCGGAAGAAGTGACACGTCAGTGCATAAACATACAAAATATGCTCAGTGGGAGAGAAAGGGGCCAACATTAAAATATGCATAAAACATTTCATTTCGGTTAAATTTAAACTTTTAGGTGGGAATCATTTAAATTAACTAATTGCAAAGATTATTTGAACTAAGATTTTTAAATGTGAACTAGCACTCAAACTGTTTGTGTAAAAACTGAAGAGATAAAAAGTAAGATATTGAACGTCTATTTTATATATTGAAAGGTGAATGGAAAAGCTTCAGGCCATATGACTTTTTACTCTTAAACTTTCATGAATATTTATATTTTAATGAGGTAAATCTATCTATAAAATTAAGAATTTTTAAAAAGTTCAATTACTCTCAATCAATATTACAGAATCAACCAGGCTTAAATCAGACATGCAGATTGAAAAGAGGGAGACTGAAAATTTCTTCCAAATGATTGTAAAGAAGGAAAAGACTTATTTACACAGAAGATATCTTGGTATTTCCAAAACTTCCATCAGAAAGATAACTAATTTCCTTCACGTTATTAAAAAATGTTTTCTTGAATATGACAAATTCTTTCATATTTTGAGATACTTTTTTTTTTGTTTAAAATAACAAAATGTCACCTTAGACTTAACTCAGGAGAACTTTATTCTTAACCATCTACCATGAGGTTCATTATAAATTGTGTTTAGTCAAGGTGCTCACTCTACCCGGGAGAAGAGACCCTGATGAGTGTACCCGGACCAAGGTCTGGCAGGCACATCCCCACCCGACCCCGCTTTTCCCTCTTTGTGTGGTCCGCTGTTGAAGAATGGTTGGACATCTTTAAACGATTGAAAAAAATCAAAATAAGACTAATATTTTGGCCTATGAAAATTATAAAAAAAAAATTCAAGTTTCAGTGTCCATAAGGGACCTTTGCGGGGCACGAGCCACCTCCGTTCATTTCCGATGGTTAATGGCTGCTCTTCTGCTTCCACGCGGGAGTCCGCGGGCTTTGCGCTGGCAGCTTCTGAATCTGTCACTCAACCCCATGTCTGTCGGGGGCCCTGCCCCACTCAGCTCACAAAGTGCGCAGGGGCGGGCCCCTGGCCGGGCAGCTGCCCCGCCTGGCACCTCCCCTGGGCCACACGTTTGTCTCAGGCAAGGACCCTCAGCTTCTGGGGACCGTGTGCTGCCCGTGCGTCCTGGGAGAGGCTGGGTGGTAGACCACAAGCCCCATCTGAGCTACAATATTTTTTAAGCAAACTCTGGGCATCTGCGAGCCCGAGGAGGGCAACAGCTGAACCTGCTGCGATCTGAGGCTTTCACGGAAAGCGCAGTCTCAGCGCTGGCACAGGACGTGACCGCCTGGCTGGGTGAAATCTGCTCGCTTTACCGACGTGACTCCCTGTGTCCCTGCCCCATCCAACTCAGTACCACCCCTGGCTCTTCCAGCTGCGAAGTCTTACAGCAGTCGGAGGCAGCCCCAGGTTTTGAGGTGCACTGGTCCTCTGCTAAGCCAGCCCAGGCCCTGCACTGGGGGTAACCAACATCCTGTCTCGGCATAGTCTCTCCCACTTGCCTCCAGACTCAGCACCGGCAGCAACCATCCGCGGGGTAATTTACAGCTCCCACCAGATAGTCCTGAGCAGTCAAAGGCAGGGGCTGACCTTGGCCTACATGGGAGACCCTCTCAAGGGCCACAGAACCAACACACCCAGAGGCTGGTGTTGGACCACAACACAGCGCCACCTGACTAGCCTCACAAGCAGCACATCCACAGGGCGGTCCCAACAGGTACATGAACTCGCTGGCGCAAATCCCACTTCGTGGGGTCAGCCCCAACACAGCAGCTCCTACCCTGTGGGTGTGGCCAATCCTCACAGCCAGTCCGCTGGAGAGTCGGTCCCATCCAATGATGTGCTGACAGCGATCAAGGCTCAGCTACAGTGGGGGAGCACACAACTCACACAGAGGAACACGCCCAGCTCCCGCACGGATGACCAGGGAGACTGCACCACCGCTCCACACAGAACACCTACCACATAAGGTCACTTGGCCAAAGCTGAGAGATATAGCAAAGCTTTCTAATACACAGAAACAAACACAGAGAGGCAACTAAAATGCGAAAACAAAGAAACATGCCGCAAATGAAAAAACAGGAGAAAACTCCAGGAAAAAAAAAACAACACTAAAAAAATGGACGCAAGCAATCTATGAGAGACAGAGTTCAAAACACTGGTTATAAGGATGTTCAATGAACTTAAGGGGAGAGTAGATGATCTTACTGAGGACTTCAACAGAGACGTGAAAAAGGACATAGAAATTTTTAAAAAGTCACAAATAGAGAATACAATAACTGAAATGATGACTACACCAGAAGGAATCAACAGTGAAGGAGAGGATCAAATCACTAAGCTGGAAGACAAGGTAGCAGAAAACACCCAAACAGCAGGAAAAAATTTCAAAGGCTATGAAGAAAGTTTAAGAGACCTCTGGGACAATATCAAGTGTACCAACATCCACATCATTAGAGGCACCAGGATGAGAGGATTGAGAAATTATTTGAAGAAACAATGACAGAAAACTTCCTTAACCTAGAAAAGGAAATACACATACAAGTCCAAGAAGCTCAAAGAGTCCCAAACAAAAGGAACCCAAACAGACCCACAACAGGACACATCATAATTAAAATGCCAAAGGTTAAAGACAGAGAGAATCTTAAAAACAGCAAGAGAAAGGCAGCTAGTTACTTATAAGGATACTCCCATAAGAATCTTAGCTGATCTTTTAGCAAAAACCTTGTGGGCCGGAAGGGACAGGAACAAAATATTCAAAGTGTTAAAAAACTAGAACCTACAACTACGAATACACTACTCAGCAAGGCTATCAATTAAAATTAAAGGTGAAATTAAAGAGTTTTCCAGACCAAAATAAAAGCTAAAGGAATTCCTTACTCACAATCCAGTATTACAAGAAATATTAAATGGATGTCTGTTGAAAGAAGAAGGAGGACAAAACCCCTAAATATGGATAATAAAATGGCAATAACTACAACCTATCAATAAAAACTTTAAATGTAAATGGAGTAAATCCTCTAATCGAAAGACATTAGAAGTCATTGAAAAAAGAAATTGAAGAAGACACAAATAAATGGAGGCATATACTGTGCTCAAGGATAGAAAGAATCAACATTAAAACAGTCATACTACCCAAAGCAATCTATGAATCCAATGCAATCCCTATCAAAATACCAATGGCATTTTTCAGAGAACTAGAACAAATAATCCAAAAATTTATATGAACAGCCAAAGCAATCTTGTGAAAGAAGAACAACTTTGGAGGTATCATACTACCTGATATCAAACTATACTACAAAGCTATAGTAATCAAAACAGCATGGCATTGGCATGAACAGATAGATAGATCAATGGAACAGAACAGAGAATCCAGAAATAAATCCATGCCTTCATGGTCATTTAATCTATGACAAAGGAGGCAAAAATATACACTGGGGTAAAGAAAGTCTCTTCACACAAGTATTGGAAAAACTGGTCGGATATATGCAAAAAAGAAAAAAGAAAAGAAACTGGACCACCTTCTTACACCATACACAAGAATAAACTCTAAAGTGGATTAAAGTCTTAAATGTAAGACCCCAAACCATAAAACTTCTATAAGAAAACAGAGGCAGTAAACCCTTTGATATTGCTGTTAATAATTTTTTTCTCATATATCTCGTTGGGCAAGGGAAACAAAAGAAAAAAAATGGACTACAACAAATTTAAAAAAATTTTGCACAGCAAAAGAAATTATGAACAAAAGGAAAAGACAACTACCAAATTGGAGAAAATATTTGTCTATGATACATCTGATAAGGGGTTACTGTCCAAAATTTATAAAAACTCACAAAACTCAACAACAAAAAACAAAGAATCCAATTAAAAAATGGGCAGAAGACCTGAATAGATATTTCTCCAAGGAGGACGTACAGATGGCCAATAGACATATGAAAAGATGCTCAAAGTCACTAATCATTAGAGAAATGCAAATTAAAACCACAACGAGATATTATCTCACACCTGTCAGAATGGCTAGCATCAGTAAATTAGCAAAATAGCAAGTGTCGGTGAGGATGTGGAGAAAAGGGAACCCTCATACATTGTTGGTGGGATTGCAAATTGGTACTGTCGCCATGGAAAACAGTTTTGAGGTTCCTCGAAAAATTAAAAATGGAACTACCTTATGATTCAACAATTGCACAAACCAAAACACTAACTTGTTAAGATCTATGCACCCCACTTTCATGGCAGCGCTATTTGCAATAGCCAGGGGGAAAAATATTGAGTGAGAATGGAATGCATTAAACACATATGAAAAGAAATTATCTCAGAAATTATAAGTTTGCATTTGAAATATTAGAAACCTGTTTAATTACTGAGCTAAATGTCAAGAAAGAAACATTTTATATTCTGAATATAGGAAATGTAGCCGAGATTTGACAATCCCATTCTACCTGATTTTTCCATTTTATCTTTATCAGTCTTGTCACAGTTTATTTCACCATTTTATTTGAACAAATAGATATGAAATCACTTTCAGTACCTTCCTGACCTCGTTCAACAGATGAGTGTCGAGGAAAAATGGAACCTTAGCTTTCTACGTGAAATAAGCTGATTGTAGTCATTTGTATCATGGAAGGTCTTTTCAGGGGGAGTGTCACTCCAGGATTCTCGGTCAAGGTGGCGGACTAGGTGAATGCTGAGCTCGCCTCCTCTCGTGATCACTTCGAATTACAACTAAACTACACAAGAACTATCGCTGAGAAGTGCTTGAAATCTAGCCAAAGTCCTACAACATACAGAAAAGCCACCTCAAGCCTGGGGGTAGGGGCTGAGATGCAGAATGGGCTGGTCCCATACCTGTTTGTGGCAGCTGAGAATCCAGGGGTATCTCAGGGATGGAAGTCCCCTCTGGAGGAACGAGGGGTCCTAAAACCTCACCGGTCTCCCCAGCCCAGGGCTCCCGTGCCAGGAAGAGAAATCTCCACAACCTCTGGCTGTGAAACCAGCAGGGACGGTGGCTGAGTGAGACGCAGGGCGGGGTGTCCCAGGCGTCCTCTTAAAGGGCCCGCGTGTGGACTCGCCGCTGACGGACACACTCACTCTGAGCTCCAGCGCTGGGGCAGCAGCTCGGAAGGCACCAGGGACACACGCAGAGGAACTGAGTTGTCTGGCTTCAGGGCCAGAGCTGGAGGGACAGTTTCCTCCCAGACAGAAGCGCTGACAGAGGCCACTGTTCCTTCGTTGAGCCGTCCCCGCCCTGGCGTGGAGACACAGGCAGGCACGAGTCTGAGCCTCCCTGGACCTGGCCCTGCCCTCGTGGCTCCCTGAGGCCCTGCGCCACCCGGCGTGTGGGCCCACCCCAGCCACCTCCTTCGCGTCTACCCCTCCGATGTCTACAGACCTGGCAGTGCTGGTGCTGTGTCCTCAGACGAGGCGTGGCGGCCGTGTTCGCGGCAGTCAGTGTGACAACTGAAGTAAAGTCTGTCGGGATGCACCATGGAGCTGTGAGGGAAGCGCTTCCCCGGGGACAGTGTGGGCGTCCACGTCAGGAAGGTATCTGTCAAAGACGTTTGTCATGGCAACGTGACTGGCGACAGCAAAAATGACCCACCAGTGGAAACAGCTGGCTCCACGGCTCATGTGGTTACCCTGAACCACCAGGCAACTCAGTGCCCGACACGCGCCTGTGCTGAATTGTCACATGGCTCACACGGCTTGCAAATTTGCTGAGCTGAAGGAGAAGATCAATCTGGGGAAAAGCTAGAAGATGTCCCGAAGTTTTTGACATCTGGTGATGTCGCCGTAGTTGATGCGGTTCCTGGCAAGCCCATGTGTGTGGAGAGCTTCTCTCACTGTCCTACTCTGGGCCATTTTGCTGTTTGTGACTTGAGACAAACAGTCACTGTGGGTGTCATCAAAGCAGTGGTCAGGAAGCTGAAGCTGGTGAGGTCACCAAGTCTGCCCAGAAAGCTGAGAAGGCCAATGAATATTATTACCCCAGTACCTGCGCCCAGTCTTAATCAGTGGTGGAAGAACGGTCTCAGGACTGTTTGTCTCAATTGGCCATTTACGTTAATAGTAAAAGACTGGTTAATGATCATGATGATTGTAAAAACCTTCAGAGGGAAAGAAAAATGTTTTGTGGACCTTTTGTTTTGTTTTGTTTTATTTTTTTGCATATGTGGCAGTTTTTAAGTTATTAGTTTTTAAAATCAGTACATTTTATTGGAAACAACTTGATCAAAAATCTGTCACAGCATTTTGAGACCCCACTAAAACAAAGTTTAATGAGAAAAAAAAAGTACAAATAATAAAATGGCAATAACTGCATATCTAGCAACAATTACTTTGAATATAAATGGATTAGGTGGTCCAAACAAAAGATAAGTGGCTGAATGGATAAGAGAACAAAACCATTACATATGCTGCCTACAAGAGACTCTCTTCAGACTGAAAGACACACAGACTGAAAGTAAAAGGAAGGAAAAAGATGTTTCATGACATTGATAAACAAAAAAGCTGGAGTACTAATACTTGTATCAGACAAAATAGACTTTAAAACAAAACTATAACAAGAGACTAAGAAGGACCCAGTAATTTCAATTCTGGGTATTATCCGATGAAACCTAAAACACCACTTAAAAGGGACATGTAAATTCTTATGTCCTTTACAGCATTATTTGCAATAGCCAAATTATGTAGGCACCTGTGTGTCCATCAATGAATAAATGGAAAAAGAAGAGATGGTACATAAATACAATAGAATATTATATTGGAATGTAACTCAGCCATAAAAAAGAATAAAATCTTGCCATCTGCAATGACATGAATGAACCAAGAGGATATTGTGCTGAGTGGAATAAGTCAGACAGAAATATAGATGCCATACAATTTCACTTACATGTGGAATCTAAAGAACAAAATAAACAAACAAAACAGAAACAGACTCATAGATACAGAGAATGTTTTGATGGTTGCCGGATGGGAGGGGGTTGTGGAGGTGGGTGAAAAAAGGGAAGGGATTAAGAAGCACAAATTGGTAGCTACAAAATAGTCATGGGTCCGTAAAGTACAGGATAAGAAATATAGTCAGTAATATTGTAGTAACTATGTGTGGTGTCAGAAGATGCTAGATTTACTGGGGTGATCACTTCCCAAGTTATAGAACTGTCTAATCACTATGTTCTACACCTGAAACTAACACAACGTATATCAACTATAATAGAAAAATTAAACTAAATTAAAAAAAGAATGTGTCACTCTATATCGAATGAACATGAGTTTATGAATATTTAGGTTAAAGAAAGATTAATGTCAATGAAGGTATTATCTGTTTTTTCATTTTTTGAGACTTCTTAGGTTAGTAGAAGAAAAACTTTAATTTTTGAAATAGCTCTTCTTTCTTATAATGGCAGAAGAAAACTAACTTCCTGAAATGTAAGAATATAAATTTGATAGAAGTAAAATATTTGGATTGGGAAGTACATGAGCTAATGATGAGGAATTTTATTATGCCTTAAAAAAAAAAATAAGACTGTGATATAAGAACTGTGCCCACATAATAAATTGACGAAGAATAAAAGGAAGAATTTTCCTTCATAATTCTAACATGAACCAAATACACGAGTTAGGAGCTAAATATGTAACCGTAATCACTAATGAAAAAGTGGCACATTATAAATCCCCTTTACCTTGACTGTCTTGTATACTCAGAATTCAGACCCGATAATACCGTGATACTTTACTCATATGAATCAGCAATGGAATAAGCCCAGCCAACCGTGCTTGTGCGGCGCGCCGCACGGGTTACCGTTTGCGTCTCCTCTGTCGCTCCCACGCGTTGACAGCACAGGTACTTTTATGCTTTTATTACACTCCAAGACGCCGAGGGTGGGAGATGTTAATGTCACGGGCGTCAATCTAGGAGTCTTGGTCCTGGGATCTGGGTTTTTCCCCTCGGACTGAGGCGCTGCTGCCCTTTCTGGATGAATCACATGCATCACAAACAGCCCGGGGGCGGGGTGGGGGTGGGGGTGGGGGTGGGGGATGCTGGCCTCGCGGCATCACTTTCTACCCGCTGCGTGGACCTCTATTACTGCTCTGTTGTCCATTCCAATTTGCCTATCGCATCTTCCGTGTATTCTTGTATTCTTGGGCGCCACCTCCCGGCCACCCGGTGGAATGCCCTCTGCCCGCCTCCGCGGACGCCTGTCGGAGCCGCACGCGTGTTCTTTTTATCTGTGTTTTATGTCCGTGTTTGTCCTTGACAAATGTAAGGAGTCGACAGGATTTATATTTTTGTATTCAGGAAAGCAATAAATTGCATCATGACATGGCATAAGAAAGAGGATTTATTCCACTATACGTTGTCACAGGCTACCCACGTAGATGTGAATTTTAAATAACATTTTTATTCTAGATAAATCTCAAATAATGCATAGGGCATACTTATATTAAAATATTTATTGTTTATTTGAAATATTATTTAACTGCATATCCCATATTTTATTTGCTAAATCTAGCAACTCTCACTTTAAAAGGTGTATGACTCTTTTCCAAGTCACCTCAGATGTCATTTAATAGTTTTGGGACAGGAGAATTATATACAGATAGGGATAGAATATGTGTAAAAATCCACAAGTTAATGTTCAGAAGTTTAGATGTCAAAAGATATTGCTTCCAACCAATCTGGCTACTAATTCTTCCATAATTCCCCCAGATCACACGCTGAGGCTGAATGCTCTGTGACAGATGGGACATTAGCTGCTTTTATTATTAAACTGGGAAGTGAGTATGCTGTGTAGTTGAAAATGTCCACAATAAAATAAAGTTATGCTTCCATACTCAGTAGGTTTCAGGTTATAAAATTCATATTATGCTCCATAGAGCTTTTTCTGCTAACATATTAATTTAGAAAATTATTAGGTGTGCTTACCATCAACTCCTGACTTTAATAAATAAAACCTAAACATGGTTACAGGCTGTACTCTATTAATCCAGTACATGTGTGTGGCGTGTCTCATACGTACCACCTGAGGAAGTGATTGTGGTGGCCGCAGGCTTGATTTGTGTGGAGAACCTTGTGATTTAGATGGAACTCAAACCAAAAACGTACAGCGTCTTTGTTAAGAGCTTGATAAAATAACTGTGTAGATTAGTACATCTTTTCATTTTCTCTTTTTTCCCACTGTTTTTGCACCTTCAGTTGCGCGTGTGTGAGCTCTCCATTTTTATCTTCCAGGGCTATAGTTTTCACTTTAACACTTAGAACATTCCTTCACTCCTCTATTATGCTGCTTGCTTCATCATACAGAAGTATTATGTATCTCATTCCTACGCTGCATGCCCCCACTTCTTCTGGCTGGGACAACTCTCATGTACATTCTACTGTGGCTTTTGTTTCTGTGATGATTATTCTCTTCTCTTTACTCCACTAATGCAAATGAGGACTGACTTCCTAGTAAGACCCACTCCCTCACTAAGATATACTTACTTGGCATATCTGCTATTGGTCCGCTTAACAGATATTTTTATCCATTAAAAATCCAAAGTAGTATATGATTGTCACTTTCTAGTGTTTCCTTGAGGGAATTTATAGGTGTGAGTTAACAAGTTGTTGTTCAAAAATGTAGGAATATGGTAATTTTACTTATTAATATTTATGCTGTTTCCTTAAAAAATATTTAACAGAAAATAAGAGCTACATTTTACTGAGCAGTTATAAAATTTATTGCAATCAAATCCCAAACTTGTAAGGTCTCTAAACAAAAATTTTAGTCCACAAATGACAAAATCCAGAAAGTCTGCTCCTTATGACATTATTAGATATATTAGAGATAAATCATTAGCCCTAGCTCATGAGTCATGATTTACCAAGAAAACAGAACCAACAGAATGTGTGTGTGCCCCTCTCTCTCTCTCTATATATATATATGTCTCTCTCTATATATATTCATTTATATACATATATTTAAATATTTAAATATTTATATACACATAAGTACATATACTTATATATTTATGTTTTTATATATAAAAACATAATAAGTACAATAAATTAGATTTATTATAAGGAATTGGCTCAAGTGATGACGAAGGCTGGCAAGTCCCGAGAGCTGCAGGGTGAGTTGGCAAACAGAGACCCAGGTAGTCCAGGTTTCAGTTCAGACACCATCAGACAGGGTGAATTCTCTCTTGTTTTGGGAAGAGTCAACCCTTTGTTCTCAACAGGACTTTCACTGACTAGGTGAGGCCCACCCACATTGTGGAGGGCAATTTGCTTTACTCGGACTATCCATTTAAATGTTAAACTCATCTAAAAACACCCTTACGGGCGCACCCAGGTTAATATGTGACCAAATATCTGGGCACCAAGGGCCCAGTCAGGGTGACACATAAAATTAACTATCACAAGTACCAAAGTCATTCGTAAATTCAGTAAAAAGTGATCACTGAAAATCTTTCAACTGTTATCTTCCTGGGGGATTCCTTTTGCTGCGTGACTGCAGAGCCCCAGCGTCTTAGAAACATTTCACTTAATTCTGTGGAGTTATGCTTAACACACTGGGAGCCAAAAAAGCAGACTCTGGTAGTTCTTGTCAAATTAATCAGGTAAAATGCCAAGAGAACTGACTGTTTGTTTGTTTTCCTCATTTGAGGGTAGAACAGGCTATAAGTTAGATATTATTGGGGTGAAATTACACCTCCAGTCATCTTAATAACAGGGACCACACTGTGTACGACCAGTGCAGTCTAATTGTGAGCATAACTCTGTGATGCATATAACGCAGGCATCTTTGCAGCCTTCGTGTGTTTTGTTTTCTGTGTTTAAGACTCTTGGACATTGGGCCTTGACTATGTAGAGACTGCCTCTCCCAAGATTAGCTAATGCTCAGAGGCACCAAACTATTCTCATGTGAGCTTACCTTCCAACATCCAGACCTGCCAATCCAAAGCCTGGACTTCCAACCACCTCCTCTACTGGGATCTCACAGGGCCTTAGACCCTGTACCCTGCCTGGTATCCCAGGACAGGTACTGGACAACTCGAGGCACCTCTATACCTGAAAGCCCCCTGAAATGATTCAAATTAGCTGATCCTAAACCTGCTTTCTCTCACTTGCTTGTTCCTTCCTACAGAAACCGTAATAAAGGCTCTCACCATGTTTTCCTCCAGCTCCCTCTGCCCCTGTGCGTCCTGGCCTCTCGTGTGGCCCTCAGGGCTTAGCGCTCTCCCCTGGGGAACTGTGAGGTACAGACTATCTTTTTAGTGACAGTTTTCTCCTAAGCCGTCGGCCTCATCACACTTGAGAAATAATAAAACGTACATTGTAAAACAATCTTACATAACAAATTGTGTGTGTGTGTGTGTGTGTGTGTGTGTGTGTGTGTACACAAAAAGTGTGTTTGTATGGACATATATTTGTAGTACACTTTTATATAAATGTCTCTAGTGATTGGAATCATGTAATATTCTTGGGATGATATAATCTTCTTACCCAGAGTTCCCTGAAATATTAAAATACAGATCCGTAATTCTCAAAACAAACACATATAAAGGCATTACATTATATAAAATAATATGTCAAGAATATATTTCAAAATTCACCTGGGAATGCTAGAGTAACATTTGTCATCATATTTGAGGGTCCTCTATGAAAAAGAATTTAAAAAATACAAATACAAAATTAAGTACAAAGTATGTATTTATTTAAAATAAAAGCCGCAATGAATTGCAAATTTTTAAAAAATGCCAAATTCTACAAATATTACCAAAATCTAGAAAATAACAATATTTTTATTAGATGCCTGACTCATCCCTATGTACTTTGTTTCTACATTTCTGTTTCTACATGTGTTTCACTGGCCTCTTTATGTGACTGAGATCATGAAATTATCATTCAGTCTTTAGCAGGTTTCTTCTTTACTTTTTATTAGTGAGGATTTAGAAAAAGTTTCACCTTTACAACTCTATGTTGGTAGGCATTGTAGTAAATTTGGGGAAATATGTATCAAGTTGCCTTTACGTAAACAGTAGGGCATTTCAAGTTTTTGTGCAGAGAATGATCTTAAATATTCTTTGAATTATCTACATCTATTAACCAGTTTGCCATCGATATCCCCACTATATAGACACATTATGCATTTTCTGTTACTTTCATCAGTCCGTATTGAAAATGAACCTTTTCCATTGTGGTCATGTGACTCATCCTCTTCATTAAGTGGACTTTATGGAAAAACAAAAAGCTTACTCAATACTTTTGTTCAGTTTACTCTTCCTTTGAATAAATTGCTGCTCTTGGTATAACTTGAAAATTTTGTTATAATTTGATTTTTGATATTTAACCACTTACTTTAATTTCATCATTCATTTTTATAACCTTTATTTTATATTTCATTTTTATCAGAATTTTGTCCTTGTACTGTAATAAATTTAAAGATGACAAAAGAAAGTACTTTAAACCAGGAATTTTAAATTTCTTGCACTTTTTAAATTGAAATATACCAAATTTCTTTCTAAATTGCAGTTAAAATTATGTATTCTGGCTTCTCTTTAGCTGGATTTCAAAAATGCTTGTGGCCACTTCGGAACCATTGGATATAAGGTAAGGGTAGCGGGGAAGGCGCAAGTGGAAAGAGAGGGCAGCGTCGGTCGGTTGCAGCTACAATTTCTTACATTTAAAAGTTTCAAAAAATACGAGCATGTGACTGCAGTGCTGAGCTCCTTCTCAGGGTCTTGGAAAACAGAGGTTACCAACACCAGTCCCCCTTTACAGTTGTAAAGGGTCTTGGATACACAGAATGTGACCGTAGAGACACCTTAGAATTAAAGGAAGTTAATATTCTCTGCCAAACTCTATATACTCAAAGTGGGTCACAGCCTAAATATATAAAAACTAAAACCATAAAAATCTTAGAAGAAAACCTAGTGGCAAATATTCATGACCTTGGATTTGGAAATGGATGCTTAAATACAATGTTAAAAGCATGGGAAACAAACAAACAAAAAAGATAGATAAATTAGACTTTATCAAATTAAAAACTTTTATGCATAAAAGTTCATTATCAAGAAACATACAGAATGGGAGAAAATATTTACAAACCATATCTGGTTTGTAAGGGTTTAATATCCCAAACATAAAAATTCTCCTAAAATGAAACAATGAAAGACAAATAACCAAAATTAAAAAAAAATGGATAAAGGACTTAATAAAAATTTCCCCAAAGGAGATATACGAGTGGCCAATAAGCACATGAAAAGATGCTCAACATCACTAGTAATTAGGGAATTGCAAATCAAAACCAAGGATGTCATTTTGCATCTACCTTCATGGCTATATTTTTTTTTTAAAAAAATAAAGTAACAAATGTCGGCAAGAATGTGGAGAAATTAGAAACGTCATGCATTGCCAGTGGGATGTAAAATGGTGCAGTTGCTGTAGAGAACAGTTTGATGGCTCCTCAAAAAGCTAAATATAGACTCATGTGAGACCTGGCAATTCAATGCCAAAAGAATCGAAAACGGATTCGAACAGATAATTGTACTCCAATTTTTGTTGCAACATTATTCACAATAGCTAAAAGGTGGAAACGACCTCAGTGTTCTTAACAATTGAATGAATAAACAAAGTGGGAGTATAATGTTATGTTGTATTATTTGGCCATAAACAAGAATGAAGTTCTGATACATGCCATAACATGGATGATTCTTGACAACATTATGCTATGTAAAAACAAAACAAAACAAAAAAACAGGCACGAAAGGACAAATATTGTATTATTCCACTTATATGAAATAGTATAGAAGTTATCAAGGGCTGGGAGGGGGTGATGAGCAGATATTGGTAAATGGTTACGGCATTTCTATTGGGGGATGAAAATATTTTGGAAAAAGTGGTGATGTTTCCACAATATTGTGAATGTACTAACATTCCTGAATCCTATGCTTCAAAATGGTTAAAATCACAAATTTTTTGTTATATATATTTCACCACACAAAGGGTATTTTAAAAAGAAATTTGCTTATTAGTGATGCGTATGTATATTAAGACACACCTTGCGTTTTCATGAACTGCAAAAATCTGTGTTGCCATTGGCATTCAGTTACACCTTGTAGGAGACCTGGTGATTTCAAGAACTTGTAAAAGTCCTGATTGTGAAATTTCTACATTTGAGTAGAAAAATATTGATATTCAGTCAAAATCCTATTTTTTTTTAATATGGACAGAGCCTGAGTAACTACAGAGAAGTGACATAATGGATTAATGGATTAGATCGCAGACTCAGAGAAAGGATAAAAATCCATACATTGTACAAGTGCTTCAAGGGTTGCATCCAGCTTTATTAAATTATAGATCTTCACAGTTTTAGGGCCACATTTATTTATTCTCATCTAAATGTAGGGAGAAGGCAGGAGAATTACAACGTGAATGAAGCCACAGCCAGAGACTGCAGGGTGCTGGTCAGCCCTGCGCCAGGCCAGGAGGACCCTGCAGAATTCAGGGAGACGTCCGTTGGGACTGCCCACAGCCCATCCCCCACACCTGTGAAGGGGAAACAGGAACAACAGTCATTCCCTGTGGCTAAGACCACGGGGGACCTAAGGATTAAAAGCTGGGAACTGCTGGCTGGACTTACCGGCTGCATACCCTTCCCCTTCCTCACTGTGCGCCCATATCAAAGGAAATGGGTTGACGAAGTCTTTTGAACTATAACTCACAGGAACTAAAGAATGTCACATAAACTGAATTCCCCTAACACCCAGGGTCCCTCTCACTCTCTCTGGGTACCCTTTACTCTGTCTCACTATCCTCATCTCTCTTGGTCCCTCCTACTGCGCCTCTGAGAGGGGGCCACACTGCGGAGTTTCACGCCTTTCCTAATCAACTCTCCTTTTGACTCAGCTTTGGCATATGTGTTGAATTCTTTCTATATTTTCGGCCAAAAGACACTCTTCTCTCGGTATAGGGCTTGATGTCCTTGTCACTTGAGGAAATTTGCCCTATCCTGCATTAATCCAACCGACTGCTTTGAAGTCGAGAAACAAGAGAAAAACTGGATGTAGCCAATTATTTCCTTAAGATGGAAGTGAGAGCGATACGGGCCATCATTCACTTAGAAAATGTACTTAGAGAACTTTTAACAATTTTTTTTTTTTGAAGTATACCCAGTTAAGCCTTTTTTCTTTCTTCCTTTTTTTGGGAAAAAGGCCAGCTCCCTCAGAATCCAGATAATTACCCTGAAACTGGTGGCTCAGGTCCTCTGGCTGCTGATAAAGATCATCAGTCCCCTGCAGGCAGAACTGGCTTTGGGCCAGGCAAGGCCCTTAGAGTCCGAGAGGGGAGGGGACCTTAAGCCCAAAGGTTTTTTATTCTTTAAGAAACATATTAAATAAGTCTGTTTTTCTTTACTCACTTAATAGGCAAACCAGTAATAGAAAATTAATAGATATGTGATTTAAATAACGAGTTTGTATCTTAATTTTTCCTTGTCTTGGGACAGAGGCGGTGCTTCGGCAGGAAACCCAAGACCCCGTCCTGACTGAGGCAGAGAGGGAAAGAGCTCCATGACGCCCCAACAGGCAGGGACCGCAACCCTCCTCAGCAGGAAGCAGACACAGAAGAAGAGACCTCCCGCCCCTTAACATTCATACTAATCAGAAGGGGTTCATGGCTTTTAGAAAAGGGTTAGTTAGGCAGGAGTGTTAGATGGGGGTTTCAGGTCCACCTGCAAAACGCTGAGGTCATCCTATCCTAGAAAGGGTCCGCCTCAGTCTGCCCACCATTAAGCCAGCCAGAAGGCATTATGGGGCTAAAAGTAATTCATACCAGGAAACAAGTAAGCAGAAAATTGAGTACCAGTTTAGGCTGGTCGTTTGCACCTGTGCAATGAAGACCATAAGGACCTTCAACTCACCTGAGCCTCATTGTACCATCATTATAATGTGATGCATATGCTCGGAAGTTCATTAATGTCGTTATAACAGACTGAATTCTGGGAATGAACATGCGCAGAAAGCGAATGATGAGTCACTGGGTCTTGTCATGCATCAAGGAAGGCCACCCCTCTAAGGAAAGTGACCGCTCACAGCCAACAGGGATGAAAACCCCAGACTTTGTTCCTGGACCCTTGAGCCCTTTTGAGCCGCCTTTCTCTTGCTCAGGTGCTTCCACGTCTGTATGTCTGTATGTATGCACTGTGAAAAGCTAAGAATATGTACAGTGAAAGGCCTGCTGGCAGTTCCCAGCCCTTAATCCATAGATTCCACAGGGTTTTAGCCATACCGAAAGATTTTGTTTGTATAGGGCTCCACTTACAGACTGTTGTTTCTGTTTCCCCTTCATCGGTTATGGGCGATGGACTGTCAGCAATCCCAGACCATATCTCCTTTCCTTCTGCAGGGTCCTCCCGGCCGGGCCACAGGGCTGACCAGCACACTGCAGTCTCTGTGGCTTGATTAATGTTTTAATTATTTTGCCTCATCCCTAAGTTAGTTACTTGTTTTGATTTAAACAATTATTTTTTGGAGAAATTACAGCTATTTTTTGGAAGAATTATTATTTTAAAATTTTATTTCCTTTTCAATATTTTCCGTTTCTTTGTGTAGATTAGGTTTCTGACCTGGGTCGTTTTCCATTTTCCTGAAGAAATTCCTTTAGTTTTCCATTAGGGTCGGTCTTATGGCAATGAAGTCCCCATGGTTTTGTTTGTGAGTCTATTTCTCCTTCACATTTAAAGAATATTTTCACTGGGTAAATAATTCTGAGTTAGCAGATTTTTTTTTCTTTTATCACTTTAAAGTCTTGTTTTCTTGTTCCCATGACATCTGTTAAAAAGTCTGCTGTGAATTTTTTTTCTTGTTTCTTCATAGGTATTGTTTCAGAATTTTTTCTTGTATTTGATTTTCAGCAGTTTGGATATGATATGACAAGATGAGGTTTTTGTTGGGGTATTTATTCTGCTTGGTGATTTCCGAGTTTCTTGGATCTGTAGTTTGGTATCCATCATTAATTTTGGAAAATACTCAGTGTGATATCGTGGTTTATATTAAGAAATATATATTTGATCTTCTTGATGCAGCACAGGGCAAATTTCCCCGATTTGGGGAGAACTTAATAATTATTAGCTCAATACAAAATATCAAGAGTTTTGAAAAAGATGTATATTAGTCTTGGATATGTTTATTTTCAAATTATTTTTATACATTTTCATAGTTATCCATCACAGTAGTCAAAATTAACAGAAAATAAGTATTCTAGTGAAAGCAAAAAATGTAAAGTAAAATGTTTTAAGTGTCAAAAATTCTTATATCACAGTAGGAAAAAAACCTAATCATCAAAATCATGAATACAAAAAAAAAAGAAGAATTATGCAAGATAAGACAAAACCAGACACTTAAAGTAATAACTGAAGAAATAAAGACAATTATGAAAATCAGAATATTCCCAGGCAGAAAACCAGAATAGGCAGAGTATGAAGGCAAGAACCATTTGTGGTCAGCAGAGGGTGGAGAAAGGGAACCAGCTGCCTCAGTTTACTCAGTAAATGTTGCAACTACTCACTGAGGGCCAGTATTATAAGTAATGACTTCACTCCCTTCTACTTAATAAAAGACACGTCATATTATGTTAAACTGTGGTTGGAATAATATCCACAGAGAATCAAGAATAATATAAGAGGGACCAAAGTGATGCTTTTGAAACATATATACATATTTTAAATCACTCATTCATTGTGGTAAAATATGCATAAAATAAAATTTGCCATTCTACCCATTTTTAAATGTACAATTCAGTAGAATTAAGTATATTCAAAAGCCGTGCAACCATAACCACCATCCATCTCCAGAACCTTTTACCATCCCAAACAGAAACTCTGTAACCTCTAAACAATGACCCCTTGGTACTCTTCGACTCCTAATCCCTGGTCAAAAAAAGACCGCTTTTCAAAAAAAATCAGTATTTACACCATTACTGGATGCTGTCTATTGTAGTCCGAGATTGGTCAACGAGACAGACATCACTTACATCACATATGTTTTCAGACTGAACGAACATATTGAGAAATTTGGAAAGTAATGAAGACCCCAGAGAAGACAAAATTGTTATGTGTATTTGTTTGACAAATAATCATTAGCCCTCAAACAGACCTAGCGGGCAAAAAGCCATGCTCATCTCTAAGTATAAAAAGTTTAAGTATTTACTGTCTTGATAACGTGTCTGTCTTTCAACAAAAAACTAGATACACAAAAAAGCAAGAATAAAACAATCCAAAGAGACAAAGCGATCATCGGATTCAGACTCAGATCTGACACAGATGGAATTTCCAGCTGGAGAACTTAAAATAACTATGACTAGCATATTTAATGCTCTAATAGAAAAAGTAGGCAACATTAAAAATTGATTTGGTAATTTTTGCAGACAGGTGAAAACTAAGAAAAATTCGAATCAAAATGCTAGAAATAAAAAACACAGTAACAATAATTCGATTCAAATTAGGATATGAGTTAACTTGAAAATAAGTTAACAGAAATTACCCAAACTGAAATAAATGCAAAGAGAAAAAAAGAGTGGGGTTAAAAAAAAATAAACCCAGAGCATCCGAAAGCTATGAAGAAACACCAAAAGGTCTAACATTCATATAATTGGAATCTGAGAAGGAAAATAGAGAACAGGGCAGAAAAAATTCTTGAGGAAGCAATGCTGAGTCAGATTCTGACACCAATTCCAATGTGTTTTTTTTCCACACCACCAAGCAACCACCTCACTTCTGACTCTGTCTACCTGGAGAGAGCGTCAGATCCCATAGGTTACAGTCCTACAAGCCTGCCCCTCCTACTTTAGAAGCAAATTTCTAGCCCGTTGTCACCTTTGTCACCTGGATATCTGACCAAGGGGCTATAGATGGGAGGTTAAAAAGACCCTCTCCTTGGGTTTGATTAATTCGTTAATGTGGCTCACAGAACAGTGAAACGCTTTACTTACTAAGTTAACCATTTATAATAAAAGGATATAACTCAGAAACAGCCAGATGGAAGCGATGCTTAGGAAAATGTGTATGGAAGGGGCTTCCATACTCTCTTGAGTGGGCCGCTCTCTCCAAATCTCCTGGCGTTCAACAGCCTGGAAGCTCTCCAAACACTGTCAGCCCCTCTCTGCTCCCTAGAGACCTGGGCGGAGCTGAAATTTGCAGCTCTATAAGACGGGGCTGGTTTCTTGCAGGCCCAGCCCCCACACCCAGTTGACTTAGGGGCTTTCCGAAAGCATCCATTACCATAACAAAAGATACCTTCATAGCTCCTACTATGACTGCAGTATGCGCTCAGCCTGCAACAAGACCATGAGGAAACCTGCAGAACAAAGGGAGATTTCTGCTGGGATTGCTGCTGACCCCTGCCCCACAGCTACAGGGGGAAAAAGGGAAACAGTCTTTAAGTGGCGCCCCAGCAAAATAAAACCCTTCATTCCCTATGGCTAAAACCTGTGCATTACAGGCTGGGAACCGGGGCCTCAGCTCACTCTTTCATGCCACGCACTCTTCCCCTTCCTTACTGTGTGTCCACATCGAAGGAAAATGGGTAAAGAGAGTCTTTAAACTGTAACTCACAGAAACTAAAGAATGACATATAAACTGAATTCCCGGAACACTCGGGGTCTCTTAGTGTATTCACTGTCTCTCTCACTGTCCCATCTCTCGGCTGTCTCTGTCTCTCCCAGTCTCAGGCTCTCGCACTCGCTGCCTCTGAGAAGAGACCAGGCTGTCTGTGGAGTGTGACCCCTTCTCTGATAAACATTCTCCTTTTGGCTCTAACTTTGGTGTGTGTTTGAATTCTTTCTTATGCTCTGCCAAGAATCCTTTTCTCTCTCAGCATAACCCTTTAATAAATGTAGGAGGATGGATAGATAGGTAGGTAGGTAGGTAGGCAGATAGATAGATAGATAGATAGATAGATAGATAGATAGATAGATAGATAAATAGATAGATATAGGGATAGTTGTAAAGATAGATTTTTCCCCTTTGGTTCCTGAGGGTTTTTTTCTTCCAATTTTATTGAGGTATAAGTGACAAATAAAATTGGAATATATTTAAAGCCTAGAATGTGATGATTTTATATATAGAGATATACAGATATATATAGATATAGATATGCATTTTGACATGATTACCACAATCAAGTCCATTAACACATTCATTACCTCGCATAGCTATTTTGTGTGTGTGTGTGTGTGTGTGTGTGTGTGTGTGTGTGTGTGTGTTTGTATGTCTGTGTCTATGTGAACTCTTAGAATCTATCTACAGACAGATGTTTTTCAGACCGTTCGCTGTGTCGGTGATGCGTGCCATTTCTTCTGAATCACCAGACTTTGTCAGGACGGGATGTATTCTAAGGTAGGATTTGACGTGTTCATCTGTATAAACCACGTGACTTCCACAGATAGACTATCTGCAGTATTACTGAAAGATTTGTGTCCTATAAAGATAGGATTTCTGATAAAGTCTATTTTTTTTTATTATTCCCATTAAAAATAAAAGGTGATTGATTTCTAATTATGTATGTTACACCATAAAGCTTATTCCCGTTTTGAGAATTTTCCACAGCCTGTGGCATTTCAAACCCGTTTCTCCTCTTGAGCACATGCTCCTGGTGGCAACAGTCACAGGACCTTTTAGGCTTCGACGCCTCATGTGTGGGGCCTCCCCAGTATCACTCACGAGGTGGCACATTTATCGTCAAGGATGAACCTACGGGGACGCATCATCATCGCCCAAGGTTCACAGTCTGCGTTAGGGTTCACTCTCGGTGTTGCACGTTCTATGGGTTTGGACAAGTGTATGACACATATCTTTCACTACACTATCATGTGGAGGATTTAAGTGACCTAAAAATTAATCTTTTTATTGTCTCCATAGTTTGCCTTTTCCAGAATGTCATATGGTTGGAATCTTCAATATCTTTTAAAACACAGATATATTCCATCCTTTACACTGATTTTCCTTTGTCTCTTTTTCTACACTATTTTCACTCAAACATTTTGAGTCTTTTGCTCACCAGTGTTTTATTCCCAGAGCTAGGTAAATATGCTTTTAATGCAGGCGTGCCATAATAATCTTACAGTTTGGGGTGAAGATGGAAGACTTCACATTGCTCCTGTGAGGGTCCCAGTCACGTGCTTCTCACCCTCCCTTCACTGTTCCTGTCCAGTGAAGCATCGCTTCGCTTGACACGTCTTCTGACAGTTTCACTGGCATAGAGAACTGAGTCTATTTGGAAAATTTTTAAGTGCTTCTCAGAAATGATAAGCTGAAATCTACCTACAATTCAAATAGGTCTCTGAGTACACATACTTATTATTCACATGTTTTAAACATTATTTTAAAAATCAGAATGTTACATGTGCATTATGTGAACTCTACTATCCATTTTAAAGTGAATGTATGGTTTTAATGAATCTGCACACAGTTGCTGTTGTTTGCATCTTGGCTGTGCACTGCAGTTATTCATCTGTGATATTTTCTGAAATTTTGAGACCGTATAACTTGAAAATACCTATACGTTTCTGAGATGGAAAAGACAGATAATAAACACAGTGCAGGCAAGCTATACTGGTAGGCTTTCTGCTTTTTGTTAAAACTATTTTCAGCAATGATTCATATGTTAATTGAAAGTGATGTGTTGGGGTCTGTCTTTTGATGCATAGTAAGTCCTTGGATATAAATAATAACAGAAAGGAATGCTTATTTCCAGCTGTTACCATGATTGTTAAACCCCTATTAATTTGATTTTAGGGTGGAGAATTGAGAAAGAAGCCCCAAGGAAAAAGAATGGAAAGCAAAATGAGTGGAAGAGTGGAATTCAGGTCATCAGCATAAATATGTTACTGACAGTTAAAATAGCAAATCAATGATGTATATATAATCTTGTGTTTATGTTGCTGCAATTGTTTTGATCTGAATCTGTCTTTACATGAGTATAGATATTTTCATCCACAGGCTCAGACAATACGTTCCAGTCATTTTATAAAGTGCTTCCTCTATGGTAACCTCCAAATAGATAAATACCTCCAAGAGGACACATGTATAGCACCACATGTAGGCAGTTGCTAAATATATCTTTTAACATTTTTATCATATTCTGAACCAAACCTAGAAATTTAGGACATCTGAACAAACATTCCAGGCTCTCCTCTTCCCAATTGTCAACTGTATCACAGGCATTGAATTACTATAATTATTCGCTCTCACTGTCTGTATTGCAGTGAGCAGTTAATTCTGCTCATTGAACTAGCGACCTCAGATCAAGTTCCCTAAACTAATCACAGGCAGGATATAGCAGCATTGTTAAAAAATAAACATTTCCGAAATAGATGTAATTATCAGTCTGCTCTATTCTTAAGCACTAAAAAACATTATTTTAAGATTTTCTCTGAGTCCACTTTTTAGGAGATTTCTGCTATAATGGTCATCTTGTTTCAAAATGGCTACTAGAACTTGAGTCGTCTTTCTTTACTCAGTGCTTAAGCAGCATTCTAGGGGAAGAACAGGGTAGCTGGTCTTATCGTCATATAACAAACAGATGGGAAAGCATGTGTGCGAGGTCACCAAGACAATGTAAGAATATTATTATTTGTCTTCCCAGTTATAACTTTTGCCTCTTTATCATGATATTTTGGGGTAAAAAATGACATTAATAGGATTAATTTCTCTATGAATTCATGCTTATAGTCCCAAAATAATTCTAAATTCAAATGAAATATGATTTTTTTCATTGAAGACAAAAAGTGAGTTCATTTTCACAGAAAACACTTGCAACTAACATGTAGTTCTATCTCAATTCCTCTAACTTTGAATAGTTGGTACAGAACGGTTACAAGATATTTTCCTTGACGGTCATTGACATTGACCACTCAGCTAATACAGTCAAAGCATCTTGATTATATATGAAATCCTCTCAATCAATAGTTCACACTTAAAAAGAAATACAGTCAACTATTTTACATTTATAAACTATATAACAATATATAGTTCATGAACAATAAGTCTATTTCTGTGCAGCATTTGAGAGTTTTCACATGATGTGACTTCATGATTCTTTTATTTTCACAGTTGCTTTCTGTCTACTGCAGACATTGCAACTCCGTGGATGAGGGTCCTGAGAAATGCCGAGGGGATTACCTAGAAGACGTGAGGACTCAGCGACTTGGGGACCTTTGCTGACATTTAGTTTTGCTTATTTAACCTGATAGTACATTGTGTGAATGCAATAGTGAATGTAGAAATGCATTAGAAATATAAACTTCTATACAATTTTCTCTTTTCATCCTTCTCTCTCCTTCATTTACAAGCATTATCTC
Organism: Eidolon dupreanum; assembly: GCA_028627145.1. Taxonomy (NCBI): domain Eukaryota; kingdom Metazoa; phylum Chordata; class Mammalia; order Chiroptera; family Pteropodidae; genus Eidolon; species Eidolon dupreanum. Next base: position 14,513,369 of record CM053516.1, on the reverse strand, counting down.
TGGATTCCATTGTTACCATCTTTAAAGCTATGTAGGGCCATTTATTTTTTCCCTTTCAGAAAATTTTTCAACTGAATTATATGTAAATTCATACAAATTGGAAAAATAACAGAAACTAACCCAATTGCTTTTCAGGTGCACATGATCTGGAAGTAATCTTTAGTAAATAAAAACCATCCTAAGGATGTTGGTTTAATTAAAAAGGACATGCAGTTGTCCACTGCTCTGCCAGCTTTGAGGCTAGCAGACCAGATGGAAAACCAGCATAATAAGTTTGCAGACCTTAGTGTGTTGTTTTGCAGGACCAGAGGTGCACAAGATGTCTCAGACTAAGATCCAGACACCTGTGATGCAGCCTGATTAGAATGTCATGGCGACAGAAAATGATTGCATATGGAAAATAAGAGTTGTGTGCTCTGTAAAAGAAGGTATAAGGAATGGAAGTATAATTCTATTGAAGGAAAAGAAAGTAATTTTGCTGTAGAGTAAAATGATTGTTCCAGAGTAAGAAAGGAATAGGAACAGAATCAGATTCGCGGAAGCTGTAGAAGGTTGACGGAGAAGGAATTTTGAAAAGTAAATCTTATGGATGGCCAAATTAACCAAGATTGGAACAGATTTATTTAAGTTAATTTCAAGAATATGTGGATCCAGAGTTGGAATTTGAGTTTCTCTCTCTGTTAGCAGGACAAGTTTTCCTGTGTCATCGGTATGCTCTGGGTAGGAAATTGTCAATGGAAAGGAAGAGTTAGAGCAGCGACCCAGAGCATGAGTAGAAGTCAGTCAAATCAAGAGTGAAGAAGAGGTTATTCCATGCAGAAGACTCATGTGTGTGAAGCTCTGAATGTATGTGAAGGAGCTCGGAGAACAGTGGCTCTGGATGAGGTGGGAGGGGAGGCAGGAATCCCATCTGTCAGGGCCTTGTAGGACACAGTAAGAAGTAGGTGCAACAAAACTCCATTGAAGGGCTTTAAGCATGTGTGCCTAAGTTCCATGTTTGTTTGATAACCCCTTTGGTAGCTATGGGGAACAATTTTGATGAGGGCAAATTAGCACACAATTACACTGTAGAGCAAGGGTCACTTGGGGTTTCTTGAAAATCTAGGGTCTCACTTGGCAGGTCAAGGAGAGGGTCCCAGAATCTGCGTTTCCAGTACATGTCATTTGATGCCGGTACTGCTGTCCCATGGATCGTATTTTGTGGAGTAAAGTGGTGACAGTGGCAACAGAGAATTTTTCCAGAAGCCCTAATTTTTCTTTCTATTGAGATAGAAGCAGCTAATTTTTTCCCCCTAAAATACCTTTCAGTCAATTCTGAGTGATTTGATCTTTTCCATGTCTTTGTTTCTTTATGAGATTTTGTATATAATATCAAAAAAGCAAGACAGATAAATTTCTTCTTTCATCGGAATTTTTTCTATTTTTGGTAGGATAGCAAAGAGTACACGGTGTTTTGTGTGATTTTGTTTTTATTTAATTAAAAATTTCAAATTAAGACATAATATTTATTTTTTTTTCATCTTTTCCCGCTACATAAAAAAAATATTCACTTACTTGATATTCTGCCAACGTGGGGATCTTTGCTTAGGCATTTTTAACAACTAAATTTAAAATCTCTATAGGGTATAGATGCAATGGTTGAATAAATTAACACCTCATGTACATAACTGATGCCCCATTATGAGAATGTAATTGTGTTTTCTGAAAACACATGACACTAGTAACATTATTAAAATGCATATTATGCAAATGTAAGATATTTTAAAAATGCCATTAAAATAAATTCTGTATTTAATTTAAGTGTTTTGATCATTAAATATGTCACCATATTAATAGATAGCAATCTCTGTAGTGTCCAAGGGGG
>CM053516.1:14453649-14511005 GCA_028627145.1 Eidolon dupreanum | reverse complement strand
CTATTCGATTCCTGTTGGCAAGGCTAATAAAAGTCATTCTAGTAAGATGCTGATGAATTTGCTTAAAATGCACTTTTTCGGATTAGCAGTGAATTTCATTTATCATAATCTCCCTGTCTTCCATTGCTATGAGTTGCAGTTGACTTTCATTTAATCATCTCTTTCAAATATGCAGGTCATTCCAGAGCAAAACTCCTGTAAGTAAGAGAAATGGATATTGCTGTAATTGAATGACTAAATTTGTAGAGAGCATAGGATAGCAGATAAATTGGGAAGCAATTGACAGTAAGAAATATTTTTTTTCCTGACACCAGAAGCACAGCATGAAGAAAGCCAATTAAATCAAACATCTCATCCCCATTAACAAGTGTTCAATTACATTTTAGGGTTTATTATTTTCAACATTTGACTTAAAGCACAGTGTTAGGGAAGTGATATATATCCTTATTTTAACTTGACAACTTGTGTCTAAATAGCCTGTACTACTTAGCCTGGGATTTAAAACAAACGAAGTCAAATCACTGAAAGATGTCCATGGTACACAGGATGGAAGTACATACTCTACAGCCTCCAGATACTGCGTGGTTTTCCGACTATTCCAGAATTAAAATCAATTCAGAATCTGAGTAATTTTAGGTGGAACATTCACTCATGAGGACCCCACATCTCCCACTATTCTAGACTGCCTCATAGTCACAAACTTCCTTCATTTACCTTCTCTGCCTGAACTTTGTAGTCATTTGACCATATTACTACCTACTCTAGGCAATTCAGATCTTTGCAAAATAATTCAAAGCCCCAACTGCTATTTTCTGGTGGACAGAGAATGATTGCTTCAATTACAGTTCATCACTTGATCTACCTGAAGTGTAATTTTAATAACCAGAATTTCAGAGCAAATAATCACATATGAGATTTAAAAAAAAATAAGGGGCCCAGAGGAGAGTAAAAAGTAAAAATAGGGAAGGTTTCTTTTCCTTTTTTCAACTCTCCTAGAGCAAACAAGATAAAACAAACTCATTTTTCACCTGATGAAAAGGTAAATAGTATGATTAAACACTTATCCAAAAAATTTACAACTATCTGGAACATGCCTCCTATTCACTCAGCAGTATCTAAGCTGTAGGTACCAGCCTTAACCCTGAGGCTATGAAGACGAGGAAGGCACAGTTCATTCAGTCATCATTCAATCATCCGACACACGTCCCCGTGCCACACGTGCAAGTGAAACCAGAAACGCACCTGCTCCCGTGAAGCTGCAGTCTCGTTAGAGCAGCGTGTGTAAGTGAAATGGTCACACATGCAAACGAACTGCCGCTGTGCCATGTGCCCGAGCAGCGTGTGCCGCGAGCCCCTGTGGCGGGGAGATTAACTCAGGAGTTAGCAAAGGCCTCCTTGAGCAGCCGATGCTTGAGCTGCGACTTTAAGGATGAATAGGTATTACGCAGATAAAGTTGGGCATTTAGATGAATAGACATTGACTGGCTAACCGAAGAATTTAGATCTTTATCATTAGAATAATGAGAAATGATTGTGAGGATTTCAACGAAGGCAGCGATAAAATTTATTATTTTGTTTTCAAAAAGATCACTGACAAAAATGTGGACAGAGGACCATGGTATCTGCAACTAGACTGATTAGCGTGCTATGATTTTAGCCCAGGTCGGAGAGGGCTGTTGCATGGACTTTGGTGGGTATGACAGAAATGAGGATTCCCAAGAGAAAATTTACAAGGTTTTGTGAAGGAATGAAGAAGGATGAGCGAGAAGATACGGTCAAGAATGACATCTGGTTTCTTTTTCAACTAGAGCTTTTGCTTCCGTTCTCTGAGCTGGGAAATGCCAGAACGAGACCAGGATTATCTGGGAGGGAAATTGAGCTCATAGATGCACTGTTTTGGACATGTTTGAACACATTTTCAAAGATTTCAGTCTGATGAGGAACACAGACAAACCTACGCTTACAGCAAAATTCCGCGGATGCTGCAGTGGACACACTGTAAAGTGGCGGTTTCACCATCGAGGTCTGTAGCACACACCACCTGGCCCAGGATTTGAGGGCCAAGGGTAGTTGGCTGGATGGATAGATAGGAATAGGAGGAGGAAGAGTGGGAAAGAAACGTTAGGGGCAGTGCAAACAGTGGACATCGTGCACTAGGAAGAACAGAAGCGTGGAGGTACGTGGTGTGTCTGGCAGTTACGAAGCATCCACCCGACCAAAGCGCTTGAAGGAACAGCAGACAGAGGCTGAAAGGTGGGTGGGAGGAGACGTCAAGTCCTTAAACGTATGTAACCATGCGATCTGGTTTCTAAACAGGTGCACTTTCTAGATTAAGGGCAAAGCTGTCAGTAACTGTGATAAGACAGTTGTTGTAACAGGGCTGTCCCGCAAAGCTGGGGTGGAAGCCACCCTGCCCTCTCCAAGGGGCGACTCGCACAGCGACCAGCGTCGGGCGCCTCTTAGGGAGGTAGACAAGTGACCAGATGAAGATTTTAGAAAGCTTGGTGTGACATCTCTGTGGAGGTGGATATAGAATTCCCTTGGTCCTCCCGATGTGTAAATTATTGTTTTATAAATAACTCTTACTTATCATTTGGCTATCAAGTAGTCCTCCAGGTTCTGTTTATTTTGATGAAACAAAATTTAACTCCTGTTTAAAGCGGAAGGAGACTCCACCAAGGCCTGACTGCATGGGACAGGTGTGTGGGGGCCCGTGTGACACAGGAGAGGTGTGTGTGGGGGTGGGGGTCCGTGTGACACAGGAGAGGCGTGTGTGGGGGTGGGGGCCCGTGTGACACAGGAGAGGGGCGTGTGGCATCCGCGTGACCCTCCAGCACAGGGTCACCAGGTCAGCAGGCGCCGTCTGGCCGGCTTGAGGTTCCCGTAGGCTTTAGCGTCGTCCGCTAAGTCTCTCCATCCGCCGCACGCTGCCCAGCCGCCCGGAAACCGCCCTCGGCCCCCGCAGGCCAGGTCTGACTGCCGGACACCTTTGGTCCGCGGCCCCGCCGTGTCCGTAGTCGGTGTCCGGCCGTCGTTCTGGGCCACCGGAGCGTCGCACGAACGCTCTTCTGCTAGGTGCGGGTCCCAAGCGGGGACAGGGCCGAGAAAGGCCCCGGGTCGGGACCAGAGGATCCGGGATGCGGGTCGCTGCGTCCATGTTCGGGCGCACAGCGCATATTAGTGAACGGACATGGAAACGTCCGTACCCTGGGCCCGGGGGCTGCGCGCCGCCGCGGGCGCCCCATCCTCGGCCTCGGGGGCTGGCGTCTTCTCCCCCGCCCGTGTCCCCCGCTCCGAGGGGCCACGGGCACCCCGTCCTCACGGTGTCCCGCTCTTTCGCGTCTGTGTCCGCAGCGCGCGCCCTTGGGCCCCGGCCGCGCTGTCGCCACCGTCCGCTCCCGTCTGGGGAAGCGGCGCGCAGCGTCGCCGGGTCCGTGTTCGCGGCCTCTGGGGTCCGGGCCCACGACGGCCTCGCTTCCCGCTCGCAGAGAGGAGAACGAGGCCACCGGATGTGACCTTTACAACTGTGCCCTCGCCCGCCTCAAAGCCGCCCAGTGCGCTCCCGTGACCTCTCACCCTCGCTCTCGGCGCTGGCGCCTGCCCCGGCCGAGCCCCGCCAGCTCTCGTGGGGACCTGGGGCCAAGCCCATCGAGCCCCCTCTTTGTCCGTTTTCTCGGATACCTGAAACTTTGCCCTCGGCTCCTTGCCAAATCTCAGGCCTCCTGTTCTGTTTTACTCATACAGACAAAAACGTCTGTGGTTCCTCCAGCTCCCTGGACCCGCCGCTCTCCCTCGCGTCGACCCCCCACTGCCTGTCGACAGCATTCCGTCATTGCTCCCCTCTGCCACCTCCTGAGCAAATCCACCCGACAAGGATCCCCGCTTCCAGCAGTTTCCTGGTTCTCAAAGCACTTTCTTACTACTCCCCTAACGAGGTGGGTTGCGTCTCTTTCCCGCATGTTCGGAGACAGTTTGGCTTCTCTCCTGACTGAAGTGAGAACTGTCGTGGTGATATGTGACAACACAGATTCCCTCCAAGTTCAAGAGAAAGGAAACATATGGGTGGTTGACAACACACACGTTTTACCCGCTCCGGGACCGACCGTGGACAGTGGGCTTATAAAAGCTAAAGCCAGTTCTCTTCTAAGTCAGTTTGGGGAAATGTGCAACTAGCAAAGATGTTTATCCTTAGTGCAAAGGTACTTTCAGTAGACGATCTGGTTCCAAAAATAATCTCTGGATTATCCTTTAGAAAAGGCAGCATCACTAATAGGCATTTTAATGTCTAATCTGCTAATGGACCAACAGAGAGCTGCTGGGAGCACAGGTGATGGTTTGTGACATGAGGCAGAGATCAGTACAGGTGTCCTCCACGGCAGCTGGAAGGATCTAGACGGAATGAAGAAGGCAAGGTATGAGTCCATGGTCACCTGGGTTATTCTGGGCTTCTTACTCTCAATTTTTGTACTCTTTAGCTGTCTCTGCCTTCTCTTCACTGCCCCTTTCCTATTACTTGCAATTAAGGATTTTAAGGATACATTAAGAAAATTTATTATTGCTTCGAAAATTTATATCAGGATTAGTAAGACTCTTACAGATATATATGGTTGATTTCTAACTCTATTTCACTAAAGGTTATTCAAATAATTAAAAGAGTTGGAAAAGATTCTTGGTGAAAAAATATAGTTCACTGATCACATAAAGGTAATAGTCATTATTATATTAAAACTTTACGGAGTTCATTAAATACATTTTGATTGCCTTTTTTAATTTCTTGGTAGGCTATCATAACGCTAGCTTTTTTTTATTAGACGAGAAAGCCCGTTATGGTTCTCCTCTGAACGAGGTTCATTTACAGAGATGAAACCACGCCCTGCAGTCGGCCCCGTTTCTCTGCTCCTTCCCCTAGCCTCATACTTGAGAACTTGCTCACTCTATGGTGACAGATGCCACAGCTGCCCATGTATGTGATTCCAGCCCTCACATCTCAGGAAAATGCCACTCTTATGTCTCAAGCCATACACTGGATTTTTACACATTTTGGCAATTTTTTCTTAATGAAATTAATATACATAAAATGAGTCACCATGCTCCCTTAATTGGTGGGTACTAAAAAATCATGACTTGTATTCCATGGTGAAAACACTGACACAAAGATTTTTATCTAAAAATAATTGCTCAGATAATAAATGACACCGTTTATTTATCTGGACAGCTGGGAGATTTGAGATGAGTTGCCGCTGGGATCTGGCCGTGCGGCTCCCACCCACTCTCTTGTACCCCGTGCGAGTTTGCTCCACACCCTGCGGAGGTCTGTGTAAGGTGAGTCCGTGAGGCCTGAGAAGCAGCTGAGTGTTACCGACCCACTTCCTGTCGCCAGTGCTCTTGTAGTGGGCAAACAGGCTGCTTAGAAAGTCAATGCTTTTCCCCCTCAAGGTAACTTTTCTATTATTAAAAAAAAAAAAAAAAGGCTCTTGCACATTTGCACCAGATTGAAAGTTAATAGAAAGTTCTTCCTCTAGACATCTGTGCAGGTGAATCTGCCTTATATGCTCCAAATTAGATTCTCCTCAATTTCCTTGTCTCTTCTGAGGATATTACCATTTTTCCAATTACTTTCACTCAAAACCTTGGAGTTCTCTGTGACAGCTCTCTCTCTCTTTTCCTCACTATGTCAAGAATTTTAAAAATTCTCGCTATTCCCCAAATGCCTTCTAAATCCAGGCTTGCAATTACTCATTTTCATTCTGCTCAGTAAACCATTTGACTGAGTTTCAAGAATATTGCCCCGACACCACAACCCATCTCTAATTATGACACCAAATAAGTATCTCTTAAGCGACACACCATTCCTCTGCTGAACAATCTACACTGTGCCTCTATAACATTGAAAAGCAAGGGTCTCCTTGCAAAGGTCTCCACTCTTTATTTGCCCTGTTTTCCATCTTATTTCCCGTGGAATTGTTAGGTAGCTAGTCAGACATGAGGGACAAGGGAACAAAGGAATGGAGACTACCCAGAGAACAGCTCATTGGTAGTTAAAGAATCCCTCCTGCATCCCAGGGGACAAAGGACGGCAGGGCCATAACCTATAGATGGATTAATCCAGCCACAGGCGCCTGCACAGAAGGTACTGCTCTAACCTGCCCACAACCTCAGTCTCATCGCACCATCATTATAACACCATGCCTATGCCCGGAAGTTCATGAACCTAATTATAACCAACTGAATTCTGGGTAAGCACATGCACACTAGGCAAAGAGTTATATAGCAGCCAAATGTCAATCAAAATGACCTCATGTGCCAATCACTAGGAAAACCTTTGTAACTACCTATTGTGGCCCTAATATAATACAGACCTTCCCACTTCTGCGTCGTTACAGCTTTCTTGACTAAAAACCCACTCTTCCCTAAGGGCATACTCTGTTTCTTATTTCTTTTATCTTTTCATTTCCCAAACCCCACAGGGCTGCAGCCTGCCTTAGCCCGGCCCATCACTTTCTAAAATGTACTTTCAATAAATCTTACTTCTAAATCTCGCAGTAATTCTTTGCTGCGTCGGTGGGGAAGAACTGATGGTAAATGCTAATTGCAGTTCTGCATCATTACCCGCCACCCCCCATTGCAGCTGGGGCGACACCTGAGTTCACATCGCCCCCAAACAGCAACAGAAGCTCCTACTCTGATGGGAACACTGTCTTTATTCTCCTTGAGCTCAGTGACTTTTCATTTTCATTAAACCCCTTTCTTTCTTAAATCCCTGGTTCGATTTCATCTCACATTAGAAGCTCAGACGACTAGCCTGGTTTTCAGCGATCTCTCACGGCTAGCCTTCCTGCGTGGCCCTTGGGCCTCCTCTCAGCTGCTGCTAGGCTGTGTCTTAAGTCAGTGTTGGCGTCACACGGTTGGGGGTGGTGCCTGAGCACATGGTTCAGCCTGGAGGCTGCCGGGCGCTGGTCTCCGGCGCTTGCGCCCCACTGACTGGTGACGTGCCCACAGCCCCTTTATTAAGTCTGACCGCATGTAATATGGAATTTCTTTTGGTTCTTCCCCGATCCCTGCTTCTGATTCTAATGTAGAAACATGATCTTATCTTAAAACTGTGCCCGATGTGGGTTACCTTGAGCCTTCGACTCAGTGGGAGGGTAGGAATGTTTTCCTGTGACCAAAATGGGCAGAAGTCTGTAAGTCTGTATATAACAGATTTGGACTCATAGAAATAAACAAACGAACAGACCCTAATATGTCAGCTAATATCTGAAGCAACGTATCACAATGAGATGAAACCAGATTGAGTATGGTTTCTTAATTCAACTTAGTTACTGAGTCTGAGGTAAACTTATAACCTTAAATCTTGGTGAAGTTCCTGTAACATGGTACATTAGTAAACTTTTCGAAGGAGAGAACCATTCATTTTTTATCTCTGTTTCTTCACAAGACCTGGCACAAAGTATCAAATCTTTTGGTTATTTTATATTTTTATCTTATTTATCTAAGACAGCCCATGGACAAAATCTGGCTCTGGTGTCTGTTTTGGTAAAACTTCCTCCACATAGCCACACCCAATTATTTACATGTCATTGTTTACATATTGCCTCAGGCTGCATTTTCCCTAGGATAGCAGGGCTGAGTAGTTGTGATAGAGCCCACGGAGCTGCAAAGTCCAAACATTTATCATTTGGCTCTTTAGAGAAAAGTTTGCCTAGCTCAGATGAAAGGAGAAGACACCATGACAAAAGGCTTATATGCTGGTGACCTTCTGATGTTGAAATGCTATGCATCGCAAGACCACAATTTTGAGTTACAAGTGCAAAATGAATGCTGGTGCACGTACTCACTGGGAAACCAAGTCAAATTCTCCTGTTCTGTAGTGTCCCCTTCTCTCCCAGCGAAGTTCACTCTCTCTCCTTTGAACTGTGAAGCGCTGTGTATGGGAACAGTCATGGTTGTTCTAGTGTTTGGCTTTCTAATTAAATTATGATCTTTATATGGCCCAGGAGCGCACTTCACTCATCTTTACTCATTTGAATACCCACGATAGGGCGGAGTGGATGCTAGGTGCTCAGTAATTGCCAGTTAAGGGAAAGGATGAATGTATGATTATTGTAAGTAAGAAACTGCGGGCCAGTGAAAGACAGCTTTTAGCATTTTTATTTATGTTATTCCTTCAGAATTTTGGAAAATATTCTCAGTAAACAGGCTAGCATGATTAGAAATGACAATACGCTCTTATTTATAAATATTATCTGGAGACATGATAAAGATTTCATGATAAAACAGGTTTTAAAAGGCTAATTAATACATAAATCCAATTAATTGAATGCATAATGCCCGTGCTACTCTGAACACAACAATGTCACCTTCTGTCAAGCACGTCCGCTGTAATCCTCGAGGACAGACTACCAATTAGACTAGAATTTTGCTCAAAGTGGGTGTAGGAAAACTACTATTCTTATCAATTGGGCCACTTGGCAAATTTCAGCCACTTTTTATTTATTCACCCGTTAACTTCTTCATTTACTCATCAATAATTGATCACTTATGTATCAGGAACTGGAACATTCACTTTTTGAAAATTTATCCACAACTCTGTGAAGTTGATGTGCTTTCCCTTTGCTAGGTTAGGATACTCCCACGAGCAAGTGGCCCGCCGTGGGGGTGGCAGCCAGCGGGGGGCCGCTCGCGCTACCAGTGCCTTTTGCTTTCCCTGGCCACTGCGGTTAGATCGTTTAACCTCCCCTTCACTGGTCCATGCACATTGCTACTTAAATTTCAAAATCGATGTATTCATTTTATATTGCGGTCAAACAAAGGAATACAAATTTAATTTAAAAAACTACCATCTCGCAGTTCGGTGGGTCCGAACGCCGGCCGCCGCGGGCCAATCCCGGGTTCTTTGCTCCGCTCATCACAAGCCCGAAGCTGACTTCCCGTGAATCTTTCATCCTTCTTGGAGCCTCTGGAAGCGAACCTGCTCTCGAGCTCATCCAGACTGTGGCCAGATTCGGTTTTTCACGCTCGTGGAAAAGAGGTCCCGCTTTGCTTGCAGACTGTCAGCTGGGAGGCCCTATCCGGTCTCTAAGGCTGCTCGTGAGCCCCAACAGGCCTCACCCCCATTTCAAATCAGCAGCCCTGGGTGGAATCCTTCTCACACTTCAGATCCTCTCTCTGACTTTAGCTTCCACTGTACTTGCTTTACCTCCAGCCAGAGAAAGTCTGTTTTTAAAGGCGGGTGTGATTGGATTGGGTCCATCTGTGTAATCCGGAAAACCTCCTGTTCTTCAGCTTCAGAGCTGTAGTTCCACAGCGAAGGCCCATTTTCTGTCATAAGACACATGCATGGGGCCCAGGAATCAGAGAACATCGTCGGGATAAATACCATCGGAGGCCACTCTGCTGACCACACTTGGCAGGACAACTTGCCGAGAAAATTATTTGGAGAAAGATATACATGTCAGAACTGGTTTGATTGTGCTGTAATAACAAACGACCTCAAAATCTCAATGGCTTATAAAACAAAGGTTTATTTCTTGATCATGTTTCATCAGGGTTTGGCTTTTGTTCTGCTCTGTATCACCTTCTCTCTAGGACCCTAGGTGACAAATCATTCTTTAAACATTGCCAGTGATCATAGCAGAGTGCAAAGGGACGTCATGACCCATCGGACACTTCTGCCCGGAAACGGCACATGTCATTTCTCAGTATTATTGGCTGAAGCAAGTCACATGGTTTTTGTAACCCCATCCCCCATCCCTTGTCCAATGAAAGTCAATGCAAAGAAGAAGATAAGATATTGGGTATAAATAATATGATCTGCAGTGATATACAAGCTTTTTGTTGTTGCTCGCTCTTCTGTTTAAGACTAACATCCTCGAACAATCCATGCAATTCCTTACTGTTTTCTGAGGGTATTTTATTCCCAATACTGAGACTGTAGAATTATTCACAACTAGCCAGTACCTCGGAGGATAAAACAATTAACAGAAGAGAAAAAATTACTTTAGTAACAACACCTAGTAGCCCCAAAATTATGAATGTATTGTGAGTAAGGAAAAGAAAGGAAATGATCTCACTTAATATTTTCCAAAGTCCTATGTGATAGAAAGTCCTATAAACTAGAAAATGACAAGAATTGGGAAAATAATGGAAATCTTCCAAATTAAAGACACTGTAAATGTTAAGGCTTAGAGATGAGTTCTGTCATACGCATCCGAATAATCTTCCCACCTTAATTTTTACAATCATGGCAACAGTGATCTCATCTTAAAATAAATACAAGTTTTTCTTTACAGAGGGAAAAAATCCAAAAAAAGTGTCTAACTTTGCTTAGCATCTCTCTCAAGCCATACCGAGTAGAATGAGAAGCTTCTGCTGTCTTCGTTTGTCACACCAAGCACAGCTGGCACTATTCACACCTGCGGGACTGGGCGGGACTCCTGCCCCCCCCCCCCCGAGGTCGAGCCGGGGTGATGGGAGGGAGGTGGGGGGGGCAGGCCAAGGTGGGAAATGGGGTGAAGGGGGGAGGGGCAGAAGCCCGCGTCGGCACACGTTGCACCAGCGACAGAGGCCACGGTGGATGTTTCTCTTACCACTCGTCCTTGCATGAAGGCGCCCAACAGACAGTTGACGTTTGTCACACATGGGACCCCAGGTATTAGTGGTGGTGGCAGCCACACAAGAGAGTGTCTCGGGGTTTAGGACACATTTTCTCTCTTCTGTGTTGGCTCCTGGGACTTGATGTCAATGTCAGCTGATTCAGCTGACTCTTGCACGAGGTGGGTCGCTGTTAAACACTAGCTAGAACCTTCCCAAGCACAGGTAGGGGACAGCTGGACGGTGGGCCTCTTTGAAGTTCTCTGATTTCTCTAGACTTGTGTGCTCTCTGCTCCCTCAGGTGCCCTTCTAGTCACCCGCCGGGGGCCTCTGAGTGACCCGTGGCGTCCGACGCGCCCACGCTATCCCCGGGGCATACGCTGCTAGGACGGCGCCGGCGTTGGTGACAGGATCAGCGACGACATCGCTGTCCCGCTGAACCGCGTTCACGTCGAACTGACCCGGGAGCCGCCGGCCGTGGCTCGAAGCAGCATCACGTCGGAGGGGACAGGAAGCAGAGGGCGCGACCTTTGAAACCGTGCTAAGGAGAACAGTGCGAAGTCACGTGCGCTTCCTGGAACCTTCACAGAACGAGGGGTGCACGGTAGGGTCTGAGGTCCGAGCCCCGGGCGGCAGAGGAAGGATCTCCTGTGAAGGACTCGCGTGGAGACCCAGCATCTTCTGGGCCGCAGGATTTACCTGCCCGGCAGGTGCACGCAAGGACACAGCGTTTCCCAGACAAGGAGCCAGCCTGGGTCCGCAGAGGCTCACAGCTCCTGCGTCGTGGGCAAGTCCAGCCCAGGACGCGGAGGCGCGGGCGAGGGGACAGCGGTGGGAGGAGGGCGAGCCCGAACGCCAACCCGCCACTTCGCGTGAGCCTGACTGCGGGCGGCCGGGTGAGGGGCGCCCGGGGGAGGGCAAGGGCGGCGGGCGTGTGACAGACCTTCTCTAGCTGCCTAGATGTGCATCCGCGGAGCTTCCAAGCTGCACGTGTGAGCGTGAGCACCACGCAGGCAGCAGGCAGCAGGCACGCGGGACGCGGAGGCCAGCAGGAGGCCACGCGGGCGGCGCGTGACGCCCTGGGCTGGCAGCTGCGCGCAGACCGAGCCGGCTCCGCTGGAAGCGGCGGGCGACAGGTCAGGAGCCACAACGGTGCTTCGGGACCTCCCGGGGGGCGGGGGACCGAGGATCCGCCGGCCGCCTCTGCCAGCTCCCGTGGTCAGCGGAGGTGAATCCCTTTACTCTGCGCTCCAGATTTTAAAAAGAAAATTCAACTAGGCCCTAAGAGCATATTTCTAAATGAAAAGTCGTAAGGTTAGTCCTTACAGAGAATAAAGTTCAGTGTAATTCTAAGTAGGTGCTTTGTTAGCTCTTTACTCAGTAGAAATGAGCTAACAGTTTTCGCCTGGGGTATGATCCAACAGTACCTTCCTCAAAGGCCAGATGATGAAAGAATAATCCATGTAACAGAATAAGTCTCTATTTTAATCTGCGATCTATAAAATATCTGGATTGTTAAGGATAACTGCAACCACAGGTGTGCCACCAGACTCATGCCAAACCACTCTGATGTCACCGTGGGAACAAGCCTATGTGCTCACATTGTGCTCCATATCTTTGAAACGTGTGCTTTCATTAACAGATATTCTTTCAATGAATGTACATGAAGACAGGCTCAGTTCTAGGCTCAGCAGATTACAGGGCATTCGTCATCTTAGAAGATTTCAGAGTCTGTAGGGCAAGCGCAGATAAGCAGGCAGTTACAAAACAGTGTGAAGGTGGCTGGGTTGGGGTAAATGACGGGGATGAGGTCAGCAGGTGGGGCACCCAGTCCGAGAGGAGCTGACAGCTAAGCAAAACTTTAAAGGGAATGTTGGGAGCCATTTTCAGGCTTGAGAGCCAAGCAGGATATTCGCACAGTAAAGCTAAGAAGTCTGCTGATACAAAAGAAAACCTGGAGACGGGAACAGAGAAGTTGACTGTTCCTTGGCCTTAAAGAAAGGGATGCGGAATGCCGAGATAGCGTTAAGCTCCCTGTGTAACGTTAACTAGGTTATTGTGCCTAACTGACATTTTTTGAGCTGTTTCCCATGCTTGCTGGGGTATATAAGGACGGTGCTAAGTAAACTCGGGGCTGCCTCAGTACTGACTGCCAGCCCTCCCCAACCTATCTCCTGTCTCTATCTTTTTTTCTTAATTCTCGCTCCCTCTCTCGGGAACTGTTCGTCTTTGACCGGCAGGCTCCGGCCAGGAAAGTTAGAGACTGGCAGCCGCCGGCATGGGAGCGGGGGCAGGAGGTCATTGTCAGAAAAAGTGACCTTCGGTGAACTGCAGGAATCATTAGGGCTGGAAGTATAAACGGGAGTTACATCAGGCGAGGCGATCCATAAGGAGCTCTCATGCTTGAAGCCGTGAGTCATCGGAAGATATGAAGCAAGAGAGTGGCACATTCAGAGTTGCATCTTTGAAAGGTCATTTTGACAGTTGAGTGGAGTGAGACAGGAATCGGGAAGAGAAGTCAGAGGTGGCCTCTGTAACCCAGTAAAACAAAGTCCTACATGAGGTTTTAGCAATAGAGATGGAGATGTGTGATTCATTTAATGAGACTCTTCACACTTTGAGGACACAGAAAATGAACTGAATGAGGAGAGGAAATGAGTCAAGGTTGCTAGCAACTCAGTGTGTGATATTATTGTTTACCAAACAAGGCAGCAGGAAGAACACACGAGTGGGGAGTGGGGGGGAACTTGGGTGTAGAGTAGAGGATAGGATAATGTAGGACAACTTCACTTGCTTAATAACATCTAATAATTATTTTTTTTTTTGTCAATGCGCTGCACTGGACTGACTTTCTCAGTGTATCTGAAATAAAATAATTAACTTTTATGTGATTCTACTGGTAAAATCAAAGTTGACATGGAATGGTCATGAAATTAACCAACCATTTAATCCATGAAAATTTCAGACTTTTAAACCCAATGTTGGTCATATACATGAGTAGTTCTGAGTTGTCCATTAGTCTTCTATAGCTATTTTTAAGTAGACGTCGAAATGTATTCTCACTGAATTATTCAAACTCATTCATTTTCTTGTGTAACAACACTACAGTGATTTTATTGTCCTGCAACACTTTGTTAGAACTGATGTAGCTCAAAATTGGGAATGATTTTGGTGTTCATTGGTGGGTCTTGCTCGTGGCCATTATTACCGGAGTGTTTAACGGTGATAATTTTCTTCTCTCTATGTCCCTCTCTGTCTCTATCTCTCACTCTCTCATCTCTATCTCTTTTTAAATCATTTTAGCACTTCCTTATTTCCAGCACACATGACACTCCAGGATCGTCTTTTACATTTCCTGCTGCAGCCCTGGAATCGACCACTTCTCCATGCGCCCCACATCCTCCTGCTGGAGCTGAGGACCCAGACGCAAATACCCAGGCATAAGGGACGCGCATCCTTAGAGCAACGCGGCTTCCACCCCTCGCGGCGAAGCTGGGACGTGCGCGGGTCCGTAACGACTAACTCCGGCGCAGACATACAGCTGAGCTGTACTGATTTCCGAATCTATCAGCTGGCACATCCTTGTGAAATTCCTAGCCCGTGTTGGTACCTCCAACCCCAATCAAGCACCAGAGTTTATTCTTACCTTCCCTCTTTTGTTTTTAACTTCTTCCTTCAACAGTGAGTAATTGACTTTCATTATCTACCACATATTTACGGATCTGTTCAACCCTGGGATGCAACCAGGATAGTTGCAGAATTCATAACCCAAACCACCACGAGTGTAGCTGGAACAAGTGCGCCTACCACAGTGCGGCCTATGTGGTCCCTTTTCTCTCTAACCTCACAGCGTCCACCGACAACTGCAATTTCCGGAGTGCGTTGAGTCAGTTTCTTTCTTCCCCGTTTCCTTAAGTGTGATTATGTGATTCACTTGTAAAAAAGTATCTTCATAATCTGGTAGATTTTAAAAAAACTAATACACAGTAAAATTCACTTTTTGTGGTGCACAGTTCTCTCTTTTTAGACTAGTGCATGGAATTGTGTACTCGCTACAGCACCGTCTACATAACAACACCAACGTCCCCAAAATTCTCCCGGGCCACCCCTTCACAGACAGCTCCTTCCCCCACCCTTACCTCAGCAACCACTGATGGCATTGGGGCAGTTTTTTCTTTTTTTCCAGAGCATCATATAAAATGGAATCGCTAATATATAGCTTTGATGGTCTTGCCACCTTCCCTTAGCAAATCACATTCAAGACACATTCGTGTTGTCTAAATTAGTAGTTTGTTTATGACTTGTGATATATGTATTATCATTTGTTTATCCACCTGCTAGTTGAATGATATCTGGGCTATTTTATTTCTTTGTCAATTATAAGTAAAACTTCTATAAGCATATATGTACAGGTTTTTGTGTGAAAGCGAACATACATTTTTATTTCTCTTGGGCATACAGCTAGGTTAGGGACTGCTTTTCTGTGATCTTTTACAATTTTCTATATAAACGATCATGTTGTCTGTGAATAGAGATGATTTTATGTTTTTATTTTTTATTCATGTGACTTTTTTTTTCTTCATCTTATTGCATTGGCTAGGAATCCCAGTACCAAGTAAAATACGATGGTGGGAGTAGGCCTCCTTCTTTTGCTCCCAAATTCACTAGAAAATGTGCAGTCTCACCATTATGTAGGATGATACTTTAAATACTTTGTAGATACTTTTTATCACATTAGAATGTTCCCTTCTATTTTCAGGTTGCTACGATTATTTTTTTTAAATCAGGAATGGATCTTGAATTTTGTCAAATCATTTGTCTCTGTCTAGTGAGAGGTCGCAAGTTTTTTTTTTCTTTTTAGTATGTTAATGTGCTGAATTACGTTGAGTGATTTTTGAAAGCTAAAGTGGGATTGTTTGAATTTAATGTCTATACTTTCTTCCCATTCGTTGCTCAGTGGATTGCTGTCTGTCATCCATGCCTCTCATTTCATGTGACTCTCTTCATACTGTGTCACCTTTCCAAAGGCCTTCTGTTATGATCACATTGTTCTGTCCTGGTTTTCCTTTTTGTCACATGGTCACTGCCCACCAGTTTCTCTTGTCTATTCTAGAGGTTTGTGTTCCTTAGGATTTAATTTCTTAGACCATGTGCTTGTTTATTTGTTCACTCTCTAAGATATGTTTTAAGAAATCATACAGGCAGTGACACCCGAATCTGAACCTCCGATCTAGAACTCTCTCTGGCGGGTTCCATATTTAACACATTTACCTGGATGTCACTTAATAATCAGTATAAATCACCAAACTGATCATGCCAGTCTGTCTCAGTCCTTCGAAACTCTGATTTACTTTCAGCCTAAAAGTTGTTCGCCCATCAACTCTAAGCCTTGCTTAGCTTTTCTTCTTCTGTCTTCCTTACCTGCACTCTTAGCCTTAAGTATATAGAGTATTTTTGATTATGTTCTATTCCCAGATCAAGTCACATCATGCTATGTCACACCTCAGAGACTTTGTATTTGTTGTTCTTTCTTTCTGTAATGCTCCTTTCTCTTTAAATTCCTTCTTATTTTAAAATTCAGTCTATTTCACTTTTTTTGGAGGCTTCAAACATCTCCCTATACTGCTCCATGGGAGGATAATAATGATTTAATTATCTGCACTCTCATAGCTGTTCATGGTATAATACCGTGCTGTAATATTGCCGTGTTACTGTAATAACGGATTTACATGTTTATTTCACACACACACACACACACACACACACACACACACACACACACACACCTAACGTATGCGATTTGAGGCCAGGGACTGCATATTGATATTAGCACCTAAAAAGGCCTGCTACATAGCTGGCAGTAAATACACATCTCTATAATGAATAGCCCTAGCCATAAATCTAGAGTCTTGCCCTTATGAAGACATCCCTGAATTCTGCAATTTTCAGCTTTGAAATTTTAATTCAGACCTTCTTAAGCTGGTTGGCAAGCTAAGTTAGCAAGTTCTGGATGAATGTCAAAAAGAGAGGAAACTTGAGCAGCAGGTGGGGTTTTCACACCTACGTAAATCTGAGCTCGGTGAGGGCTTCGTCAGAATGGAAAGGTTTTCAGACAGAGAGGGCACCGGAAATGTGATGGTGCCCTGCCAACGGGGTACACAGTGGCTGCCAGGGGTGTGTGTCATTTTAAAGTCACTGCTCATCAGCTAATGGCTTCCTATACTGCGAGCCTCTGTGAATACCTTCTGGTGGCTGTGAGTACGAGATGACTCACATCCCAAAGATTAAGCACCATTTCTGATGAACCGATGACTGAGCATCATGAAATTGCTGCTGCACGCCGGCCCACCTCCTCGCAGCAAGTATTCTGAAGGGTCACTTCTTAAACTTTATGCCTAAAGAAAGTTAAAGTTTCCATTCTACTTTGAAAAATTGTGTTTTAAAAAATGAAATAAAGTTTGAATACACAGGAGTTTTGTGAAGCATTTGCTTGAATATATTAGGCTATGAGTCAAAGAAAAAATAAAGGTCAAAGATCTTTGATTGGAAAAAGAAATTATGAGTCAGCATCTTATTTATATGGACATTATTAAAAATCCAGCTCATTTTTTTTTCTCCTGGCAGTATGAATGAAGTTTTGTGTCTTAATACGAATGGCTTAACTGCTCTTCACTTAATCGCCTCTGGACTAATGGACACTGCGTGTTCTCTCTCTCTGTCATTGCTACGTAGTGACGAGAAGACTAGGTCCTAGAACAAGGGCTGGCCAACGTGGTGCCTGAACACAACCTCTGCATTGACTGTTTCTGCAAATTAAGTTTTACTGAAACATCCACACCACTCATTTGCTTACTGTCTGTGGTTACTCTCATATTACTATCACAGGGAACTTCTCAGCCACAAAGCCAAAGCATTTATTATCTCACCACTGACAGAGAGTTTGCCAGCCCATGCCCGAGGATTTCAGCTTTATAAGACATGTGGGGCAGTTATGGTTTTCCTAATCCTTAACATCATTTGTGTTTGTAATTGTTATTGTAGGTATTGTAATTTAATTACGCATTTTAAAAAACTGACAGGATATGAGTGCAGCAACAAGAAAGTCCTATTGATTCGATGAACAAAAAGAGTTCATGATTTAGGAAAACACAATAAAGTAAGTACCTAAAATATTAGTATTGAATTTAGTTTGAAAATTATATAAAAATTCTAAGGTTCTGAAATTTCTTTAAAATTTTCTCCTGTTTCTCCATGCAATCGAAACTGAAGCTAAAAATTACAAACAATGCATTGCAGGTGTGATTTACACACGCACACGCACACGCACACAATATGGAACTTTCATCAGTAGAACCACAGTCAATAAACCACAAATGGATGCTTTGATCTCCCATCAAAGATTTTCAGAGCCAATGTTTTATGTCAAAATGTGGGTGGTTAAAAGGTGAGGGAAAAAAGCCAGAGTGCTCACTTATTGGACACTGATGGTATAAAAATAATCACTGATTCACCTGCGCTCAAAAACAGAAAGTCAAGGTTGATTAATCCGGATTGAAGAGTTTAAAGTATGGATCAAATAAGTCCAGTTTACTCCCATCCTCAATGATAACAGAAAAATCAGAGCAGAATCAAAAACAAATTAAAATTATAATTCATAAGAGCTACTTGTAAGTGGTACAATCAGAACTTACAAATTACAGAGTTGTTTTTTTTTTGGATTGTTGTAGTTATCATAAAACCATTAAATTTTAAGAGTTTTAAAACTTTTTATGTTTATCTTTTCTAATTTGTTGTCCTTACAAAAGTCTGTATGAATTGAGTGTAGATTTTTAAAAGGTTTTCATGGGTTTATACTTCGTGTTAAATAGTTAAATGAAAAAGCATTTCTAAATGGCACTTCTTTTCTTTCTATTGTGAAGAAGTTAAATAAAATCATTTTGTTACTATTGATCCAAAAGCATCAAGAAATCACAGAAATATGGAAAAAAATGATATAAGAAATGAATTCTGAGTTATATTTCTGAAAATTTTGGAAGAAAGTTCTTACAGAATTGTTAAAGTCATCAAGACAGAGCATGTTATTTACTTTTGTTACATTAGTAGAGAAGGAGATTCTCCATAAATTTGCTAAATTCTATAGAAAAGTTGGCCGAGATTGACAACCCAACAGAAACAAACAAACAAACAAACAAAAAAACCAAAAAAACAAACCTGTACTACAAAGAGGTAATGAAGACTATATGCTATTTATTAATCTCAGACACAGTGAAAGTTCCAGCAACTTATAGGTAGGTGACATACAATAATAGATTAGTGGACATTTTTTAAAATTAAGAATGAAGTCGGAACCATGCAGAGTGCAAAAGAAACAAACTGAAGTTTGAAGAAGGAGGTGGGGGAGGAGAGGAGAAGAGAATGAGATAAAATTAAGATAAAATGATTTCTCAGTTGGGAGCCAGAAATACCAGAGACATCATTCTTTTGAAGTGTAAAAACATATATTTAACTGAACAACAACAGAAACCAAGTCAGTGATGTTTACTGGAGGTACTATGCTGGGGAAAAACAAATTCAATTTACAGACATCTTTATTGAAATTTTAACTTGTAAAAGTTACTATTTTAAAATACACAAATATATAAATATAGCTTTGTAATTTATTTCAATTATTTATTTATTTTTTATTTTTTATTTATTATTATTTTCTTAGGCGAGGCAACCCTTGGTTGACCTCACAGATTGCAAAGACTTTGTCAGCTTACATTCCCTTGTTTTTTATTTTTTATGCCTACAGCACCTGGTCTTCCTAGGTGGTCTCTCATCCAAGTACTGACCTGGCCCGACCTTGCTCAGCTTCCAAGTACAGCTTTTTAAATTAATAAATTAATTACTGCTGTCACTTAAGAATTAAAATGCAGGGAATATTAACTGTGGAATGATAGAAGCTTAGACCAAATCCATGTACCATACAGTACTGTCAGCATCACATTGTTAATGTTGGCATTTTAGATTAAACCACATTTACTGAGGAGTCTCTCAAGAGGGAAGAACCAGTGAGACCAACTCCAAGATAAAAGACGTAAGAACGAGAAGTCTAGTTCCGAGAGTCCAAAGATCAGCAACAGATGGCGCAGGCGGGAGCCCTCATGCCGCAGCCGACGGAGGCTGGCGTGAGGAACCCGGCCCGTCTGAAGCGGTGAGAGGCGCCCGCGTCGCTGGCGCAGAGCGGCTGTGTGGCCCCGCGCGCGGCTGCGCCTCAGGGGCACAGGGTGTCTCTGGATTTGGGGGCCAGCTCCAGGAAACTTGGATCAGAGTAGTAAATGCAATGTTCTCTACGTTACATTTATGAAAAGTCACAAAGCTGTTTTGACATTTCCAGTAACAAAATAGCAACTGATTTTGACTACTTCCTTGGGCAGCTGTTCTTTGCATCCATCCCAAACTTTCACGTTGGCGCTTCTAAACATCTGTCTAAAGGAACTGCACCAGATAAGGTTGATCCTTCTTCTGAAGAAACGCCTTTAATATTAAGTACTAACACTTAGTGTTCTGCAGGCTTTTCATCTATCAGGATTTAACCTCAGTTCTCCCTAACGCAAAATCTGCACTCACATCACACACACTGTCTTTGCACTTAACTTGGGTTTCTTGGTGTTTCTAGAAACACACATCACAAAACAGTTGTTTCTTATCAGAGAATGGGATTATCACTCCCAAACTGCAGACTTTGCTCTCTACCTGTGATGTCCCTGAAGGTTAGAGCAGATATTGTCCAGAGCTGTCTCTGATGGAGTTAACAGTTAGTAATGACTGCCATCGGGCAGCGAGTCCCCACGCTGCCACCCGCAGCTCGTTCCGTGTCTTCACCCTGTACAGACTCCGCAGAACGTTCCAGCTGATTGACTTTTCTTGAGTCAATACGTAAAAAGCACTTAAGAGTATTACTTTGCCAAAAACCTAATAAAATTCAGAATTATGACATAGCTATCAAAAAAGTTAATGTGATGAAAGCAATTAAGGATATTTGTCTGGAGAAGTTGAGAGGGAAATTTATCTTCAAATATTTAAAGATGAGTCACACGAAGCGGAATTAGGGGTCGAGTCGCCTTTAGCGCCTGGGAGTGAGCGCCTGGCTTGCAGAACTCCTGTCCTACCGTTCCTGCAATTTGGGCAGCCTAGGTCCTCTGGGAATTTTATTTTCCTAGTTCACGAAATAGCAGTTAACAAGATACCTACCTTAAAAGGTTGATGACATACTGTGGTTGAAATCGTTTACTCTTCAGTGAATGTTCACTTGGGCAGGTCGCCGAACCTCTCCGAGCTCACCTTGCTCGTCACGTGTGCTCTTCCGTGCAGGGGTCTCTCCAGCCGCCCTCCCTCCCCCAACAACGACTGTCGGCCTCGCAGTCCATGAGCCCCCTCGTTCTCCTGGGGCTTCTCCCTCCGCATTGTGCTGTGCAAACTTCCTCCCGGAATGATGGCAAGAATTGCATCCTTTGCTTCCCTCCAGATAGCTGTTTTATTTTATTTCTGGGTTAGTAGTTTATAACAGATGAAGAGAAATTTCTACAACTTTTAATCTTCATGGGCAAAAGTGGAAGTCTCAGGTATTCTTTAGTGATTTATTCAATAAATTAAATGTGCATTTAATTCCCCATGAAACGCGGCAGCGTGTTAGCATATATGAGTGAGATAGATATATATAAGGTCTCTTTTTCCAAGGGTATTAAAAATTCTGAAGCAAAAAACAAACAGACGCACATAGTAATAAGAATAATATGATGCATTACATGCTAACTGGCATATGTGTCTTGTAAAATTATTTGCAAAATGAATGCCATAGTGATATTGATTAATTCTCATTGGAGAAACCCTCAGAGGGATTTGATATATTCATTACAGGTCTGGAAGCTGGTAGCAGATGGAAAATAGATAGAAAGGCTCCTGGTAACCTTCCCCAATCTCTTCAGTCAAAATTTGTTGCTCTGTGTATTGTTTTCAGATTTATTGTATCAATTATCCCTGATTGTTTTATAGTATAATCGTGTAGGTGGGTAACTGTATCACTTCCCAGGTAGCAGGAACTACATCTAAGGTGATTCATCTATGCGGCACTCACCTTCAAATTTAAGTTCAAAGTCCTCTTAATCTAGTAATGAATCTTCTTCCTTCTTGCCAAATGCAGCAAAATCTGAGAAAATATTTATGAAATGAGACAGAAACCAGGTGTTAAATTGAATAGGGGATAAAGAGTCAGAGAAGAATCGATAACCTCAAATGTCACCAAATTACAGGTCACATAACATCACCGTGTGTGTGACAGGATTTGCCAATTTAGCTGTGTTGCGCTGTATTTTTCCTGTTAGGAACTGCTTGAAGTAAGTGGGTCAGTAATAAATGCTTTGCAATCTTCAAAAATTAGAGACTTTTAATGTCATATTTATTGTAACAAGGTTTGACCTGCTGTATTAACCTTCATTTATGTGAGCTGTTTTCTACAAAAACAAAACAAAACAAAACAAACAAAAAAAACCAGACAGATGCTTATGATGGATATGAGAAGGTTCCAAAATGAGATGGGAGCATCCTCTAGCATCTGCAAAGGAGTTTGGAGGAGAAATCAGGAAAATACAGGAACAGTTACAGGCTCTCAATTTATCTAAACCTCAGAGCTTAAGAAAAAATGTAACAAATAAAAATGAGAAATTAAAGATCAGGGTCTCATCAGAGCAAGACAATGGCGTATCAGGCTAAAATTTTTAACTCATATTTTTTTAATCAGTAAAAAATTTAAAAATAGTGCATTTTATCTAATATAATAATACATAGTTTTGAACAATAATTTAATTAATATAGAAGCATTATTACTTTTTTTTAGGTGAAAGAAGCTGTAATTGATTGAATAATGGCTACATTATATCAGGTTACGATCCTGGAATGTGAAAATGTTACCTTATTTGGAAAAAAGAGTGTTTCATCGGGGATGGTCCCAGGGGGCCGTGCGTGCCATCACGTTTGTCCCTGTAAGAGGGGGCAGAGGGAGAGGCGCAGATGGCAGCGGAGGCTGCGCGGCCCGGGACGCAGAGGTCGGCGCCACGTGGCCTCAGGCGAGCAGGAGCCGGAGGCGGCTGCGGCAGGTTCCCTCCCTGGGCCTCCAGGGGGAGAGCGGCCTGCTGACGCCTTGGTTTTGAACTTTTGCTGTTCAGAACATGAGA
This sequence comes from Eidolon dupreanum, assembly GCA_028627145.1. Classification (NCBI taxonomy): domain Eukaryota; kingdom Metazoa; phylum Chordata; class Mammalia; order Chiroptera; family Pteropodidae; genus Eidolon; species Eidolon dupreanum. Next base: position 14,488,197 of record CM053516.1, on the reverse strand, counting down.
GAATAATTTTTTTTTTCCCATCCAGTTTGTGTTAATTCGTTAGGGTAGACCCAGGAAGCTATTATGGAAGCTTTCTGCGATTTATGGATTAAAGAGGGCATGGACAATCCCCATTAAAATAACTTTTAAATGAACTTTTAAATCACTGTTATGTGATGTAAACATCTGCAACATGAGCCTGTAATTTATTGCATAATCGGTAGGTGTTTGTCCGCGGCAGGCGGGGGCCTGGAGCGAGCACGGAGCGGGCTGAATGGCCTGTAATCTGATTCGAGTCTCCGGCCGAGAGGTCTGTCTCCACTCGATAAGGCATTTTTGCGAAAAGTTCTGGATATGTTTAATATTATCGATTAATCCACATTGAAATTGTTCTGCGATTAATTCTGGGGTAAAATGTCAAAGATGTGGGTTATTGAATTTTTCCTAAGTGTGTATTATCATTGACATTTATTTTATAACTTTTAGTAATAATTAGAAACATAGGTATTTGCATTGTTTTGATCTACATTTATGAGCATGTTAGTCTATAAAATGGTACAAATTTAATTAGCAGTTCAGTGCCCATCGCTGTTATTGAACGAAGGCCGATGAATTTGTTTCTGCGAAACGTCTTATAAGAAACAACGTTGTCCACAGTCCGGGCTGGTTCCGAGACGCGCAGCGGCCTGGAGGGCGCACGAGGGACGCGAGTCGGCGGCGGCTCCAGAGCCAGGCGCCTCGGCCCCGCAGCGGCGCCGTCCGCTGATGATTCAGTTACCACGGGAACCTTCGTCTGAGCAGCGTCATTTTCACGAGGACAGTGTCTCGGTCCACTGCGAATACGACTGCCTGGATGAGCTAAAGGACAGCATACTATTTTCCCACGATTCTGGAGGCTAGAGGTCGGCAGGGTTGGCTTCCCCTGAGGCCTCTCGGTCACCTTCCCCGTGTCCTCAAGTGGCCATTACCCTGTGTGAGTCTGTCCTAATCTCTTATCTGATGACACCAGTCATATGAGATTAACACCCACTCCAATGACCTCGTTTAAACTTAATTACCTCTTTAAAGACCCTGTCATCAAATACAGTCACATGTGGGGGAGGTTACATAATTCAGCCACACAGATAGTTAGATCTGTATAATGGATGTTTGTATTTGTGTGTTATAAGAATATAAACATTCACTATACAAATGTAATTATTCATGTAAAAAGGATTCTGGTTATCTATGGTTCTTCTATCATGTGGGAAAAAAATATAAAGGTATTAAAATTTAGTATATGTTTTTTTCTTACTCTTTATTGTGCAGGTTGTAAAAATGTCCAATTCTTATAGCACAATATTTTTTGGTGGTGTGTTATATGAGAAATATTTCAATTTTTATTCATTGTGAGATACGAACCAATATTTCATCAAAACGGCAGAGAATTCAGATTGTATTGTTCTCCGAATTCACTCTCTGCTTTATGACCAGTGAGATTCCCTGTCGTGCTTCTCATGGACTGGATGATATGATTTCATTCCAGATCTGCTGACTTTTTCAGATGTAAATTCAAGTTTTTTAAAAGAACAAGTTTTGACAGTACTTCTTAAGCTGAATAGTGTAAGATGTTAATAGATACTCCATAAAGATGGTTTGTTACCAAATGATTTTGGAAATTCTGGCTAATATTTTTCTACATTGGTTTTCCAACATTAATTAATATCAAGGAATACAACATGGCACATTTATTAAATTTGTTGGATTACAGAAAAATTCATGGAAGGAGTATCTCAGAATACACATTGGGAAGAAGTAAAAATGAAGAGTCTTCCTATTACTACATATTGTCCCTCATTCTGTTAAAACTTTATGGGTATTCTTTTTTTAAAAAATTTCACTAAATATGTAATGTCTTTTATTATTAGTATTTGTTGTGTGCATTGTCATGCGTCCACTGGTTAAGGGTTCAGTGCTGGATTTCAGGTTTTCATCTATTTAAAAGTAGTGGAAACATGGGGGTAAATGAAATCTCTGGGACAGAGGAAAGAGTGGAGAGTCTAGGACTGAACTTGGGGGAGAATCTTGCCTTTAGCAGGACAAGCGAAGGCTGCGAGCACCGGCCGCCGTGCAGAGGCGTCTTCCAAGGGACTGGCAAACAGACTGGTGCTGCCTTACAAAATGCTCACCAACTCCAGATTTACGCCAACTATGACTTGGGTGTTAGTATTATTTTTGAATGAGAGAACTAGGTTACCAAAAGATTTTGTAATTGACCGAAAAGACAAACAGCTGTCATACCACAGGCAGAGTCGGATCACAAGTCTGCGTTCGCTTTGCTTCCGCTTCAGCTTCCTCACTCTTCCCATCCGCTATTAACCTAAATGTCCAGATGCACTCACCGCGGAACCGGGGTGGAGAGGTGCTTATGGCTTTCTGAGGGCCCTTTCCTTATCTTGGAAAATTTTGAAGAAATATTGGTTCTTATCTTGAAATGAATGGTGACGTTTGTTGAAGAGTTTGCCCAAGGTCATGTAGTTACTTAGTTTGTGGCTGGGTTAACACGTCAGCTTTCTCTACCAAAAGCACACTTCCAAACAATCCATGCCGTTCCACAATTTTACACAGTCAAATAAATATCATCAAGTTATATAGTATTATATTTGCTAGGGAGCATTGCAGTTCAAGTTTATGATTTATTGTTTATGAATTTTGGTGAGTTTAATTATAAAAGATTCTCAGACTAGGTGAAGTTATCTATAATGATTTATCATAGATACATTACATAAAACATACAAAAATTTAAAGATAAGAGATAGGAAAATGTTTGATAGGTGAAGGGGTTTTATGATGTAAAGACCATAAAATATGAATTTTGTCTTCAAGAAAAGATCCATAAGCAACTTAACAGAGGTCAGAATATTTGCTTAGGTCCTCATTTTCTAGCATAATGCTGGCATGTTCCTATCTGTGAACACAATCAATAGATAACTTTCATAATTGTCAGCTTAATTTAATATTGCTTATATGGCACAAATATTACTGCTAGAGGAAAAAAACCTTTAGTATTTATTAATTAATCTTAATTTATCTTAAACTTTAATTATACTGTTTCAGAATTATCACTGTGCTTAGATTTCAGCTATAACAATTAAGAAAGCAATAGTATTAATTATAATATTATGATTTCCAGTAATTTACAAGATCAGAGTAGACCACGTAAAGATTGTTAATAGCAGTATTTGTAAAAACACACCAGAATGTCTCATTCAAGATCTAATTTAAGGCAATCATGAACTCACACCTTTAAATAAAGAGAAAAATAAACCTTTCTCAGTTTGACACCTTAAAGCTGAAGCAATTTCAGTCTTTTTCATCAAAAAAGCCTCTTTGGCTTAATAAAGACTACATTAAAAACATGAGGTTTCACAATTTTTCCCTCCTCTGTTCTGAGGTCTTTATCACTGTCCATTATCACTTCAATCTCCAGCACCCACAGGATCATTGCAGTAAGAGTTAAATAACTGGAACTTCATTTCTGACACATGCCACAATTTGCAAGTTCAGTCAAAATAGTTTTGGTGCTTGAAATTCAGATTTAAATTGCTAATCATCCACACATTGAAATGAGAGCATTTAAATCCACAAAATTAAACAATATAATTTCAATACTACCCATTATGAACAATTTTACATTTAAAAGGACTCTTGTAAACAATCGATGAAACAGCTATTTCTACACCACAGTTTGCACAGCCCTCAAGGCAGCTCGTGTCCTGATCTGTGGATACCGAATCTAATAGATGAGTCTTGAAAACGAAAGGTGTCTTTACTAAAGTATCTCCTAACTCAACCTAATGGTAATATTACGGGTAGCAGAATAAAAATAAAGTCCCCCCTCCAAAAAATAAAAAATAAAAATAGCGCTGTAAAGCATACAGCAAAGGGCCCTGGAGCTCTAGTCCTTGCGTGAGTTTCAGTCACACAGGAGGAAAGAAAAATTGCTTCCGCTGCAAAACCCCACTGCTCCCACTTGTCGGCTGAGGAAGACACACTAAGCGTCTCTAATTTCAAAGGCTCTCTCATTTTCAGTTTTTTAGGGTTATGAATATAGAATTATTTGTTTAGCATTTAACTTCGTTTCAGGGACTGTTCTAAACTAAGCATTTTATAAATATTTACTGAACACATTTCTCATGACACTTTTTTTTTATTCAATTAGGTTTGTTTATTGAGATATAATTCACCTATAATTCAATTGACCCATTTAAAATGTACAATTCCATGGTTTTTAATATATTCATAGAATTGTGTATCTGTGACCACAATCAATTTTAAAACATTTTCATCACCCCCAAAAGAAACCCTTACACCTTGACCATTGCCCCATCCCTAATTCCCCTATTATTCCCAGCATCACGAAAGCACTAAACCACTTGGTTTCTGTAGATTATGTTAGACATTTCATATGAATGGAATCAAACAATATGTGGTCCTTTGTGACTGGCTTCCTTCACTTAGAACAACGTTTTTAAGGTCCATCCACATTGTAGAATGTTTCAGTACTTCAGTCCTTTTTATTGCTAAATAATATTTCATTTTGTGGATATAGCACATTTGTGCATTCATCACTTGATTGACATTTAGGTTGTTTCCACTTTTTTCGCTATAATGAATAATGCTACTACGAATATTCTTGTACAAGCTTTTGTGTTAATATTTGTTTTTGTTTCTCTTGCGTATGTAACCATAAGTAGAATTGCTAGGTCCTATGGTAACTCTATATTTAGCCTTTGAGGAAGAGCCTAAATTTTTCCAAAGTGGCTGCACCATTGTGCATTTCTACCATCAGTACATTAAGGTTCTGATGTCCCCACCACCTTGCCAACACTTGCTATATCTGTTTTTCTGATTATAGCCATCCTAGTGGGTATGAGTTGGTACCTCACTTTGGTTTTCATTTGAATTTCCCTGAAGGCTTTTGATGAGCTTACTGGCCAATTCAACAGTTTCTTTAATGAAATGTCTGTTTAAATCCTTTGCCCATTAACAAATAGGTTATTTGTCTTTCCTTTGTTTAGTGGTCAGAGTTCACTATAAATTATAGCTAAAAATCTCTTATCAAATACACGATTTTCAATGGCTTTCTCCTATTCTGTGGATGGTCTTTTCATTTGTGATGGTGTCTTCTGAAGCACAAAGTTTTAAATTTTGAATAAGTTCAGTTGAGATTTTTTTTTGTTGCTTAAATATGTACTTTTGCTGTCATATTTAAGAAAATTTTGTTCAATCCAAGGATCAATTGAATTTTTAAATGTATCAATTACAGTTGAAATGCAATATTATATCAATTTCAGGTGTACAAGATAGTGATTATACATTTACAGAACATACAAAGCGATTACCCCAATAAATCCAGTACCCATCTGACACCATATACAGTTATTACAATATAGATTATGTTCCCTAGGCTATAGTTTATATCCCCATGACTATTTTGTAACCACTAACTTCTACCTCTTAACTCCTTAGTCCCCTTCACTCATCTCTCTGACACTGTTACCATCTGGCAAACATCAAAATGTTCTCTGTATCTATGAATTTGTTTCTATTTTATTTGTTCATTTATTTTGTTTTTTAGATTTTAAATATAAATGAAATCATATGGTATTTGTTTTTGTCTGACTTATTTTACTCAGCATAATAACTTCTAGGTCCATCCATATTATGCAGATGGAAAGATTTCATTCTTTTTTATGGCAGAGTAATATTCCATTGTATATATATTGAAGAAATATTGGCTCCTATCTTGAAATGAATGGTAGTGTTCAGTAAACAAACCACTTCTTTATCCATTCATCTATTGATGGACACTTCCATTGCTTCCATATCTTGCCTATTGTAAATAATGTTGCAATAAACATATGGATGCACATGTCTTTTCAAATTAGTATTTTGGGTTTCTTCAGATAAATACCCAGAATTGGGATTACTGGGTCCTTCTTTGTCTCTTGTTATAACCTTTGTTTTAAAGTCTATTTTGTCTAATATAAGTATTGCTTCTCCAGCTTTTTTGTTTGTTACCATTTTCACAAAACATCTGTTTCCTTTCTTTTACTTTCAGTCTGTGTGTGTCTTTCCATCTGAAGTGAGTCTCTTGTAGGAAGCATATGTATGAGTCTTGTTGTTTTAACCATTCAGCCATCCTATTTCTTTTGGTTGAAGTATTTAATCCATTTATACTTACAGTATTAGTTGATAGATATGTAGTTATTGCCATTTCATTATTTGTCTTTTTTTATCTTTTTTTCTTCTTTTTGTTCTAAAAGAAGTCTCTCCAACATTTCCTGTAATACTGGTTTGGTGTTGATAAAATACTTTAGCTTTTTCTTGTCTAGGAAGCTCTTTATCTGTCCTTCAATTCTAATTGATAGCTTTGTTGGATAAAGTAATCTTGGTTATAGATTCTTTATTTCCCACTACTTCAGATATTTCCTGCCAATCCCTTCTGGCCTGCAAAATTTTTGTTGAGAAATCAGCTGCCAGTCTTATGGGGGCTTCCTTGTATGTAATTAATTGCTTTTCTCTTGCAACTTTTAAGGTTCTCTATTTGTCTTTAAACTTTGGCATTTTAATTATACTGTGTCTCGGTGTGGGCCTCTTTGGGTTCATCTTGTTTGGGACTCTCTGAGCTTCCTTGGCTTGTATGTTTACTTCCTTCACCAGGTTAGGGACATTTTCAGTCATTATTTCTTGAAATAGATTTTCAATTTATTACAGCCTCTCTTTTCCTTCTGGTACCCCTCTGATGTGAATGTCAGTTTGCTTGATGTTGTCCTAGGGGTCCCTTAATCTATGCTCATTTTTTTTGGATTTTTTTTTTTGTGTGTGTGTGTGTTCTGATTGGCTGTTTTATACTACCTTCTCTTCCCAATTGCCAAATTAATTATCTGTTTCATTTAATCTACTGTTCATTTCCACTAATATATCCTTCATTTAAGTTATTGTTTTCTTCATTTCTGATTCTTTTTTATGTTTTCTGTTTTCATTTTTATGTTTCCTATCTCTTTGTTGAAGTTCTCACTGAGATCATTGAGTAGCCTTATAACCAATGTTTTAAACTCCGTGTCTGGCAGATTGCTTGTCTCCATTTTGCTTAAGTCTTTTTCTGGAGCTTTGTTTCATTTGGGACATGTTTCCTGGTCTCCTCATTTTAGCTACCTCCCTGTTTTTGTTTTCCTGTACATGTATTAGGTAGGGCTGCTATATCTTCTGGTCTTGGTAGTGTGGTATTATGTAGTAGATGTCCTGTGGTGCAGTGTCCCTGGTCACCTGAGCCAGGAGCTTCAGGCAAGCCCCTTATGTGGGTCGTGTGTGCTCTCCTGTTGTAGTTAAGCCTTGATTGCTCTTAGCACATCAATTGAGGGATTGACCCTCAGGCTCTTTGGTTGCCACTTGTGCTGGGTTTAGAGGTACACAGGAGAGGCTAAGCTGCAAATTTAGGCCAACTACCACTAGAGCTGAGCTTGTGGCTCCTTAGCAAGAGGTACAGAACATATCAATGACAGATGCTGCTTGTTTGGAGATTGTGAAGCTTTGAGAGAATTTAGGAAAGTGCAGCATGAGCCAAAACAGGCCATTTGAATGGAAAAGCAACTGGAAGTGGTTTGAGTAGGCACGCATATTGAGAGGAGAGGAGTCTCAGGGAATCACCAGGGCAGGACAAATGGTGTCAGCCAGGTTGATGGAGACTCAGATATGGTGGCCACCTGCGTCTGCAGGCTGGGTCTGGGGAAAGCTCAGCAAAGGAACAGTGGATTTTGCCCGCATTTCTGTTTGGGAAAAAACCACCACTCCAGCCCTCACTCTGACGCCAGATAACTCATTCCTCCCTGTGTGTCCGTGGTGGCTTTTGAGCTGCTGCCCCAGCACCGGAATTCAGAATGAGTGAGTCTGTCAGTGGTAAGTTCACAGGTAGGCCCTTTAAGAGGAACTCATGCAATTCCAGCTGCCCTCCGTCTCACTCGGGCACCATTCCCGCTGGTTTTCACAGCCAGAAATTGTGGCGACTTCTCCTCCTGGCACTGGAATCCTAAGCTGGGGAGCTTGGTGTGTGGCTAGGACCACTCGCTCCTCATGGGGGACTTACACAGCCAAGACATCGCTCCTGATTTTTAACCACCACACATGGTGTGGTATGGTAGCAGCCCATTCCACGTCTGTCCCTTCTGCCAGTCTCAATGTGGCTTCTTCTGTATGTTCCCAGTTGTAGGACTTTTGTTCAGCCAGACCTCAGGTGGTTCTCAATGATGGTTGTTCTGTAGTTTAGTTGTAATTTTGAGGTGGTTATGGATGAAAGTGAGTGCAGTGTTTCTCTACTCCACCATCTTCACCAGAAATTCCAAAATTTTCAATTGAATTTTTAACTCTCACCTCAATATGAACTTGAAATAAACACCCTAAACACTGAATGTGTGCTTCAGACCTTTATATCATATTTATAGTTTACACAATGGCATGAAATCTCATTTAGATTTACTTTTACTGTTCATATAGCAAAGCTTTGTAATAATTTATGCAAATATAGATGTCTTATATGTATAACCATCAGTAACTTTTTTGTTTTAATAAACTTTCCTTTTATTTTAGAAGTTTTAGATTTACATAAATTTGCTAAAATAATACTGAAAGTCCCCATATATCTCACACCCAGTTTTCCTCATTATTGACAACTTACATTATTATAGTAATTTGTCACAATTCATGAACCAATATTGATATATTGTTATAACTAAAGTTTGTACATTATTCAGATCCCTTGATTTTTACCTTATGTTCTTTTTCTATTCCAGGATCCCATATAGGATACCATATTACAATCAGTTATCATGTCTCCTTGGGCAACTTTTGGCTGTGACAGTTTCTTGGGCTTTCCATATTTTTGATGACCTTGATATTTTTGAGGAGTACTAGTCATGTATTTGGTAGAACGATCCTCAATTGGTATTTGTCTGATGGCTTTTCTCATGAATGGACTGAAGTTCTGAGTCTTTCAGGGATGATTGCAGAGGCAAAGTGCCATTTTCATCCATCATAACAGCTATCATTATGACTCCATTGTGACATGACTGTTGTGTTGACTATTCTAGGTCTCTGGTCTTTTCATTTCACAATCATTTTTCTTTATCTACTAATAGTTTTCTGGGGTTTTGATTGTGATTGCATTGTGTCTAGAGATCAAGTGGGGAAGAAAAGACTTTTTAACCATACTGTATATTTCAATTCATTTATTTAAATCTAATCTGATATTTTAACAAATAGGTAGTCACAAAATAGTCATGGGGATATAAAGTACAGCATAGAGGATATAGTCGATAATATTGTAATAACTAAGTGCCAGGTGGGAACCAGACTAATTGGGGGTGATACTTTGTAAATTATAAAATGTCTAACTACTATGGTGTTCAACTGAAACTAACATAAGATAATATTGAATGTCTACTCTAATTGAAAAATAAAAATAATTTAAAAAATTTAAAAAGAAGTACAAACTTCTAGTTATAAAATGAGTCACAGGAGGTAAAATAGAGCATAAAGAATAGAGTCAATACTATCATAATAACTAATGTACAGTGATGGATGGTCATTAGACTTATTGTGGACCTCACTTAGTAAGATACATAAATGTTGATTCACCATGCTGAGTACCTGAAACTAACATAATATTGTGTCTCAAGTATAATTAAAAATAAATTTAATTTTAAAAAATAAATCTAATCTGATTTTTTAAATCCATATTTTCTAGTTTATGGTTTCCAAATATATATTTTGTTATTGCTATTTTTTGTGCTTTTGTATATATATGTGTATATATGTGTGTACATATATATGTATATATATTTTTTAATTTAAAATTCTAGTTATTTGTTGCTTCTATAAAGGAAAGCAATTGACTTTTGTATATTGATCTTATATCCTGGACCTTGCTATTTTTTCTTATTAAAATCAAAGGTGTTTTTTTGTTTTGTTTTGTTTTGCTTTCTCGGGGGTGGGTGCTGGGTAGATTCTTTGTATTTCATACATCTCAATCATGTCAGCAGGATGTTGAACAAGAATCTTAAGAGAGGACATCATTTCTTTATTTTTAATATTAAAGGGCAAGACTCTCACCATTAAACATGATATTTACTGTAAGATTTTCATAGATATTCTTTATCAAGCTGTGGACTTCCTTCTACTCCTAATATGCTAAGAGTTTTATGATGAATTGGTGTTGGATTTTGTTCTAATCATTTTTCTACATTGAGTTATATGCTAATATAATTTATTTTCATTAACCAGTGGATTACATTAGTGATTTTATAATGTTGAACCAATCCTAACTACTTGGAATAAATGTTAATTACTCATAGTGTAAAATTATTCTTATGCATTATTGGATTTGGTTTAATAATATTTTGTGGAAGTGTTTTATATCTATATTCATAAGAGTTATTGGTCTGTAGCTTTCTTTTTCTGTGATATCTTTATTTGTTTTGGTATTAAGGTAATGTGGCCTCATAGAATAAATTAGGAAGTAAAACTTCTTTTTTTTATTTTGTGAAAAATTGGTGTTATTTTTCCTTAAATGTTTGGCAAAATTTACCAGTGAAATCATATGACCCTGTTTTTTGCTTTTCGAGTTAATTAATCGTTGATTCGATTTAAGAGATAATAGAACTGTTTATACTGTTTATATTATCCATTTCTCTTTGGTTGTTTATAACTTTTTAAGAAATTGGTCCATTTTATCTAAGTTACCATATGCATGGGCATAGAATTGTTCATATGTTTTTATTACTTTTTTAATGTCCACAGGCTCAGTAGTGATTACCCCTCTTTCATTTCTGATTTTAATAATTTATGTCCTTTCTCTTTTCCCTGGTCAGCCTGGCTAGAGGGTTAACCATTTTATTCATTTTTTTTTTCAAAAAATGAGGTTTTGAGTTCCTTGACTTTATTGTTTTCCTGTTTTCAAGTCATTGATTTTTGCTCTGTTTTTTTCTTCTGCTTGCTCTAGGCTTGTTTTGGTCTTCTTTTTCTAGTTTCCTCAGATATAAGCTAAGTTATGAATTTTAGATTAAATTATTTTAATACATATATTTGATGCCATGAATTTTCATTTAAACACTGTTTTTGCTGTCTCAAAAATGTTAAGTTGTATTTTCATTTTCATTTAGTTCAATATATTTTTATTTTTCTCTTGAGACTTATTCTTTAATCCATGTGTAAGAAGTATGTTGTTTAATCACCAATTACCTTAGAATTTTGCAACTATCTTTCTGTTATTGATTTCTAGGTCAATTTTATTATAGCGTAAGAACATACTTTTTATGATTTCTTTTTTTTTTTAATTGGTTAAGGTGTGTTCTATGGTCCAGATGTCACCTTATCTATATTGGTAATTGTTCCATACAAGCTTGAGAGGATTATGTATTGTGCTCTTATTGGATGAATATTCTACAAGTGTTAATTAGATTAAGTTCATTGATCTGCTTACTGATATTTTTTCTACTTGATGTGTTTATTACTGATGAACAATATTGAAGCCTCTAACCACTATAGTGGAATTATCTATTTCTCCTTTCAGTTCTATGGACTTTTCTCTCATGTATTCTGTCATTCCGTTGTTAGGCGTACGTACATTTGGGGTCGTTATGTCTTTTCGTAACATTGACCACTTTATCATCATGTCATGTCCTTCTTTAATGATAATAATCTTTCTCATTCTGAAGTATGATTTGTCTAAAATTAATGTAGCCACTCCAACTTCCTTTTTGATTAATGATAGCATAGCAATCTTTTTCTGTCCTTTTATTCTTAACCTGAGTCTTTATATTTAAAGTGTTTTTTTTTTTTTTTTTTTGTAGAAATCATATAGTTAGGTCTTGTTTTTCTACCTACTCTAATGACCTTGGTCTTTTAATTTCTGTATTTATATCATTCAAATTTGAATATTGATATTGTTGGTCTTTGATATTGTTGGATTAATATCTATCATGTTTCTGTTTTCTGTTCATTGATTTTTTTTCTTTTTTGTTCTTGTCTCTAGTTTTTCTCCCTTCTCTGGGCTTTATTGAGTACTTCTCAGTATATCAGTTGCAGTTTAAAATAACCTACAGATTGGGATGACTGTCAGTGGACTAACGTAAGGCCACCTTCAGACAACGCCAGACTGCTTTCAGTGGAGAGACGACATTATAACCGAACATGGCCATGACTCTTTCACATCATTTATGACATGGCTGTGCTTCACATCACTTACCCGTTTGTGGTAATCATGCAGTATGTTGTCACTTTAAATGCTTTTAACAAAGATATATCTTTTAGATATGTTAAGGATAAGAAAAATAAAATACTGTATTTTATCTTCACTTTTTCCCTTCTGTTGTACGTACTTCCTTTATGTAGATCCGAGTCTGTTACCTATATCATTTTTGTTGCTCTTGAAGAACTTTTAACATTTATTGAAGGTCTTCTGGTGATGAATTCCCTCAACTTATGTATGTCTGAGAAAATCTTGATTTCTCTTTCAATTTTTAAGAACAATTTCCCTGGACAGAGAATTTTAGGTTGACGCATTTTTGTTTTCTTTTAACACATTATGTAGTTTATCTCACTCTCTTCCTGTTTGTATCATTTCTGACAAGATGTCTGAATAACTTCTTATTCTTCCCCTCGGTGGTTCAGACTTCCCTCTCCCCAGACTCCTTTAAATATTTTTTTCCTTCCTTAAGTGCTACAGAGAAGCTAGGTGGGGGGAAGAGTGAGTGACACTCAGCATCTCTTGCCCTGAGGGGTGGCCTTCCATAAGATGGCTCTGGGTGTGTTTCCTGCCCCGCAGAGCCATGAGGTGAACTTCCTCAGATCTTCGCCTTGAGAACCTGGTGTGTCGTCTGAAGGTAAAAGCCGTGAGACCCTGGCCCGCAAGCCTGTGGCCTCAGGAGTCTCTCACTTTCATGCTAGTTCACACCCAGTTCCAGCAACATATTGAAATCTCCCTTTTCATACCTCTGCCAGTTTATGGTTCCAGCAGCTTCTGCAACTGGATAGCAGAACTCAGCTGTACCTCTTGGCACCCCTGTCTCTCCAGGTTAGTGGTGGCTTTTTGCCCTGCAGCCTCGCTTCTTTGATAGGCCCGTGGAAAGTAATTATCCAGTTCTTTCTTGTGTGTGGGTATGTGTGCGCACGCATATATATTTATTTTTATATTTTTTACTTAGCTTGGAAAATGTTATATATCTATATCCATATACCTCTATCTACATACCTATATTTATATGCATAGTATAAATCTGTATCTATCTCTCTCTGTATATTTACTATTTAGCAAAATAAGGACTAGGTTGTGACAAGGAAGGCAAGCAAAACAGTCAGGAAGGGGGAGAAAAACTCAAGCCCCGTGGCCACGTCGAGGCAAAGCCCTACTCTCAGGGTCACTTTTCCATCTTGTAAATTGCATTGTTTTCCTGGTGTTACAAATAGCATTGTCCAAGCGAGAGCTGACATCTGATATAATCTTATGTAAGAAGTCTCAGCTGTGTTTACTTGCTAGGAAAGCAAAAACATGCTCAGGCAATTTCTTACATTCTTAGTATGGAAACAAAAGACAGAAGTGACCATGCAAAATAAAAGTAACTGTTCAATCTCATAACTTTGGGAGAAATATACGTATTAAGTTTTTAAAAAATCCAATTTGCATTTGAAAAACAATAGAACCCTTCTAATTTATCACATATGTTGCAAAATATTTTCTATATTACCAGAAATTGTCTGAATTGAACTGTGTACAGCTTTTCAGTGTTTTCATGGAAAAAATCAGGGAGATAGACAAGGCTTCATTCTTTCCATTTTAGATGAAAATGGTGTTTAGAGAAATTCAGCGACTAGCCCCAGACCCCTGCGAGAGTCAGCCCAAAGCCCCTGGGTCCACCCTCAGAGTTTGTAGGGTGGGAAGGACTTTGGGGAGGTCCATGGGAAGCTCAGGTCATGGAAGTGCCATGGGCTTTTTATCCAGCCTCCATCACCACTCGTATCTGTCAGTTTCCAAATCCCGATGTTATTCTTCCCAAGCAATTTATGACTTCATTGTTTTTACTTCACATCTAAGTTTCTGCTCTACAGAGACGAGGTCAAGTGCTTGAGTTGGCCTAGGCTCTAACTTTTATTTTATAAAGTTTGACTTCGATTTTGAGGCAGGTTACAGAACACTTAGGGCAAATGCCCTGTCATCATGAAGACCTAGTCATAGTTACTAAACAGATGTAAAATTTAAAGGATGAACTAGTTATTTATTCTCCTCAGTCTCAGCTTCTTCTGTTTTAAAATGTGGATAACACACTACATGTAACAGGAGCTGTTTCAAGAATTAAGAGAGATTCTAAGAGGTAAAGTGATCAGTAGGGTGCAGATGTGTAGTTAATGCTCAATAAGTCAGTTATTTCTATTATTTTATTATTAGTATGATCTTATCTGACTCCTCCCCACCCCACTTCCAGGTTTGCTTTTCTTAGTGTTTTAACCTATTCTTGACCTTTATGGGAATAAATGAAGACCAACTGAGTGAGGAAAGCAGAGGCGATGTGTACAGAACTTGCTACGTACGGGAAGTGCATCAGCCCCGTCGCTTGTGTTTTGGTGCAGACTCAGAGGAGTGGGAGCACTTTATGGTGTGAAAAGGGGGAGCATCTGCCGTGCCATGACTGGCCGTGGGCCTGGGGCAGCTGTAGACAGGCTGACTAGAAGGGGGGCACCCTGTGGTTAGGGGAGCATACTCGTCTCTGTCTGGCTGGTCTTAGGTTGGGAGAGAAAACACAGATTAATGAAGCTGTCAATGATTAATCGAGTCCTGGTCACTTTGGGTCGATTTTACAGAAGTTATTGTTTGGCTCCCTGGATTGTCACTAGGAACTGCAGCCGACTTCCTAGGAGTCTGACTCGCCGCAGGCTGGCTTTCTGGGCCGGCCGAGCACAAGGGGTTGGTGTACTGGGCTGAAGGCCGAAGGTCGCGGGTCAGAGTTCTGTTTTTGCTTATGGTTTGGCCATTGTTCGTTTATATATTTAGTCCTTGCCCTTCTCTCACAGTGATGCAGCTAAGACACGAATCATAGAGAGTGGCTTCTCCGGGTCAACCCCTTCAACGTCCCACGTCTCCAGGATGGACTCATGGTCCTGCTCCCCCTGTGTCTTCAGCTTTATCTACCACGGCATCCTCGAGGACACGGTGCCACTGGTCACCCTGCATCGCCGTCTCTATGCAGAGCGCCCCCTCCCGCCGGCCTCTGCGCAGCGTTCCCTCGCGGAGCCTTCCCTGAGCCCGGGGACACCTGTGCCACGTGGTCCCGGCACTTCCTGCGCGGCGCTGCCACTCTGTCTTCATGCTTGTCTCTCTCCTTCCGGACGGCGAGCTTCTCCGAGGAAGAAACGTCCTCCCGCCCCCTCCCCAGCACCTCGCGCAGCTCCCGGCACGCGCGAAGCCCCGCGCTGAGGAAGAGCGGGATTCAGAGCAAAATTTTCATCTTCTGACTTCTGAGTTTTTCCCAATATATCATGTTTTATGAAAATGTGACATTAAAAAGTGCTAGAAAATAAATTCAAGTGGTGGAGTGGAACCAAATATGATTAAGGCATTTTCAATGTGTCCTTCGTGATATTTCAGAAAATGTCTCTATTCCGAGGTTCAGCACTAAGCGAGCGGTCCACAAACCAATTGGAATGCAAAAACTGCTCTTTGCCTGGCAATCAAAATAGAAGAAAGAGACTCTTTCCGAAACATTTGTTTGTGTCTTGAAATGTAATACCTATCGTTTCTCTGATTAAGACACCAATAATGACAACCTTGACACACTGATCAAAGAGCCAAGGTTAGGCAAAGAGAGGAAGCAAATCTTCTCAAAGAGAAAAGCAGTCAAAAGCCCCCTGGAAGAGACGGCACACTACTTTTGACACAGGTCTTTTCCGTCGCTGTGGAGGCCAGCGCCTGTCCTGCTGTGAGGACTCTTCTGGGTGACTGACCCGCAGCAGATTGCCCAGCCTGTGCCTCTGGCGAGGGGCTCCTGTTTTTCTTCTCCCTGACTCTAGGCCACGTTCCCTCCTAGATGGAATGTCACTTGTTCCTAAGCCAGTCTTCCCGTCTGTTTGCTCATCCGATCCAACACCCACAGTTCCATGCACACTTCTGACCACGCCACTCACCTGCTCGACCTTCAGTTCTGCGTGGCCCAAGCTGTAGGCTTCTGCCCAAGATCATCTGTCTGGTGTCTACAATTTACCTTTCATTTCTAGGTCAACACTTAACCTTTGATTGACACTCCAGATAAATTAATCCAAGTACTTTTTTTATAATACAGCTGGCACTGTCTTGCTTCCATATAATTCCTCAACTTGAAAATCTCTACTTGTCTACGCTAGTTTTGCTGGTCCCTTTATCTTATCCTTCAGGGTACAGGAAAGAGCTAATTAAAAATACAGATTCATTGTCTTGGAGTCAGCGTCAGCCTTCCTATAAAAAGTGTCTATGAGAGACATCCTCTTAAAAGGCTTTTGGGGAGACTTCAGGTGCCTAAAATATCTGTCTTAATGTGGCATCAACATATTATGGACACTGTACTTAGATTGAACAGTATAGATTAAAAAAATAACAGACTTTCTGATGGCATTTTATTCAGACAGTATAATAAGAACATCAGTGTTTCACATAAAATCCTATTATTATTTTTATTTATATTTGATAGGCTTTAAGCAGATTGAGAATAGCATCAAAATCTATAGTACTGCAATTTGGGTAGCTTCAGAAGCTATGTTTTTAAGAGGCAGTCAAAGTAATTACTCTTTAGGCTAAACTTTAACAGTAAATAGTAAGATATTTTAATGCACTACTATTTCACTTAGAAGATATATTGCTGGCAAAAGCTGCAACTGCCCATCATTTGCAGTCATAAAATTGGACATGAAGAATAAAGTCAGGTATCGGTAGACATGCTCGACGCGCCACCTAGCAGACATGCCCTGGGAGGATCCGCCCTGGAGGACTGTGCATGTTGATTTCTGAACATTCATTCATTTCAAGTAATTCACATCTGTCTGTGGATGTATTCATGGCAGCACAAGACTACGCTCCGTCGAAGCGGAAAGGCATGTGTCAGCCTGGTACAGGAAAGAGGCCCAATGAAAGAATAAGTGATAAGAGAAGAAATAAAAAGAGGGCAGAGACAGATTCAAAGTAAAAAGCCTCCCTGCGACAGGAACTTGCCAGATGGAGATAAAGCCAGGCCGAATGAACTGCACTTGGGACTGACGTTAACTGTAATCAAAGCTCTCTCTTCCTTAACGAAGTAACTTTTTTTTAAGAATAGGCGCCATTGTTTAAATAATTTACAGACAACCTCGAATCTGCAGAAAGCAAAGCCTCGGTTGGAGAAGGAACACGGACTGCGGTGTGTCCGTGACAGCGGACGTGCGCGCGCACGCCAGTCGTTTGTCCTCAGCTGTCTTTCATTTGAAGCCTCATTACTTCTTCTCCGTCATTAGGTAGCAAATGTCTTTCACCCAAATTGAATGAATCAGTCATGTAATTAATTCTTACATACTATTTCTAACAGTTGAGGAAAATTGAGGGAAGGGAGAGGATGACAGATGTTGATACGCATAATTGGTAATGTAACAATTAGGCCAATCAAATTTGACAAATTAGATAAAAAGCTAACAGATCCAGGGATGTATTTTATACTTTTTTTCCCCTACAGATGTAATGCACGGGAAGAAAAATTCTGGCCGTAAGTAAGCCTTGCGATTAGTCATCACCGTCTCATCCTGTCCTGACCGTCGAGCGGCCTCATTAGGACACGTCACACGTCAGGAATCTGAGCAAAGGAGCAGAACATCTGTTCACCACGGCACGGTCTAACGGTCTAACAGGTGGCCGTGTGTGGCTGCAGCACAGTGACCACTCCACGCATGTCCTCAGGCACCCGATGTGGGTTATCAGCACCGTTAAGGGCTTGAAATTTGGTCAACCCCTTGATACGTGGTGGTTCAAACCAGAAAAAAGCACAGGAACCTAAGTTTAAAGTGAAAGACGTAGACAGCATGAATCCAATATTTTCTTCTCTTCACCAAGTGTAAAGGGCAAGCATGCAGGTGGTGACCTTTGTGCCTCGGGGTGGCCCCCTCACACATGGCAGGCGTGGCAAAAATCGAAAGACGAAAATCGCTTTGCAAATCTCCACACCGTTCTCCAGAAAGTCGGCCAGATTTACTTTCTATTTTGAGTCACTGACAGTTTTCTCTTATGTTAGACAGATATATTAAAAATTATTCAAGTTCTATATTTCTGTATTTTCTATCATTTCTTGTCTTCATCAGTACACTGGGTATTAAATACAATGAGTGAATAACTGTAGAAGTTAAGAACAGATGAGGATGAACCCCACAGAATTGAGGATTATTCTAGAGAAGGGCTCGCCCCACTCCGAGCCGCCCTTGCCGAAGGCAGTCTCGGCTTCCAGCGTCTTCCTCCAGCGGACCTTCGGGGCAGCTGGAGGGACACACAGCAGCGTGTGATCGGGAGGTTGCACTGGAGCACTTTGCATGCTCAGAGCTGTGGCAAATGAGTCATTTTGGCTAAACTGGAACCAGAAAATGGTTCTTTCTTTCCCTGCCCTCTCATTTGTGCCACTAGCCAACATGATACTGAATTGTAAAAAAAAAAAAAAAAAAAAAAAAAAGATGCTAACCCTAATTCACATTCTGGTGTCATAGTGTTTTCTGCTACTCTCCATTTTCATCTTGGTCCTTTTAAGTCAGCCAGTATGAACCCTGGGCACCCAGCTAGCTGGCTGCAGACAGCGATGACATCTCATGGGTCCTGCATTATCCATGGCTGAGAGTCTGAACCATTTTCCCCTGTGAAGCTTCGAACGCTTTTGCGTCTGCTCTGGTTGCCCTGTCTCCTGACCCTGTGTCTCATCCCTTGTCTGCTGCATGGAAGATGCTGATTCTCCAGCACCGACCTCAGCTCCCCTCCCGGGTCAGATCTTCCCGTCTCTCTCATCCTGCTCACCTTTCACTTCTGTAGTAAGTGATGCAGCTGGATTCTGTCAGCATCCCTTTTGCCCAACCAGCATTTCCCCGAAATTTGCCATTGATCTCATGGCAGAATAAATGGATATTTTTGTTTTTTTCTTAACCTACAGAGTTTTTCTTTTCCTCCCTTCCCAGGCTCTCTCTCCTGCCTCCGTGGTGCCCTAACCCGTCACGGTGACAATCCCTGCCAGCCCACAGATGGCGTGGCTTAGCTCATCAGAGAAGCAGCCCCACTGTTGGGTGAGGGCTCACCAGAGGGGTGGCTGCTTTATGAAAACCGCTTTCTGAGAAAACCCCCCCGGACTTTTTAAAATTAAAGTTTGTGTTCTATTCAGCTTTCCTTAGTCCTTAGTTTTCACCTTTTTCTGTTGTAGGATCTCACTGAGGGTGCCACACTTAGTTGTCATGTGACTTTAGGCTCCTCTTGGCTGTGACAGGTTCTCAGTTTTCTTGTTCTTGGTGACCTGGGCAGATCTGGGGGTTGTAGTCAAGCATTTGTAGGTCGTCCCTCAGTGGGGATTTTCCTGTTGCTTTTCTCATGAATAGACGAGGTTCTCCGTGAGGAGGAAGAACACACAGACACACCATGCCCCTCGCCTCGAGTCCAAGGGGCACATTAGCAGCACCGTGGACGCTACGCCGGACTGCCTGGCCAGCCTGGTGTCGTCAGGTGTCTTCTATGTGAAGATGCTCTTTTCCCCACTTCCAACCCGTCCTCTTGCAAGGGGCCGCCGCTCCTCTAGCAGCGAGGCGTGGGCATCGCTCTGCCTCTCTGGGGCGGGCGTCGTCACCCATTTGGAATTCTACAAGGGACATTTGTCTCTCCTCCATTTATTTGCCTATTCAGTCATTTTTAAATATCAGTACAAATTTGTGGATATTTATTTTACCCATTGGGTTATAATCCATTATAATAATTATAATACCATTTTATTTATTTTGTTCTAGATTCGTTTTGTAACAAAAAGTAACTTCTCTAATGGGTATTTCATTTCACATTTTCTCTAAATATCCAGGGAGAATAAACCAGGTCAGCAGCAGCGATGTCTGGGTTTGGAGTTTTGGCCTAAGTCGCACATGAAGCGTGCTTTGCATAGTCACGACACGCTTCGGTATCGGTCACATGGGCTGTGCAGCCAGAAAGTCGTACTTCAGATATTCCTGCTATTGTCTAAGGTCTTAGAATTCTGACATTTTTGTTACACTAGGGAAAAAAAAGCTTCTTTGGACTTTTTATGTATTTTGGTATCCTGTGAAGTCTCTCTTATCCACCTATTTAAATGTCATCCCATGGCTCAGGAAAAGTTAGAACGTGGAACGAAGCAAATGTCCTCTTTTTTAACTTGTCTCAAAAAAGGGGATTAACACACCAATATACACATTACGTTGAGTTGCCTAATGTTACACAATCAGACAGCTCCACACATCGTCTCAGTGCTCATAGTAATAAACACATCCCATTGCAAACCACACACATTCAGTTAGGTTATGTCTGCTGATGTGGCAGCCACTAAATATTTATTGAAATAATTAATTAATGATATTTAGAATGAGTTCTTTATCCTAAAACATTTTATTGATCTATTAAAATGTGCAATCCATGCTAATCCCAGTTCTGTATGTTATATTTCTGAGTCCCCGTCACCATTTACCAACCACTTTAGTCTCTCCAGGTGGCACCTAACAATTGTCATTTTTCATAAGACTGCAGCTTTGTAAAAAAGTATATTCAGCAAAAATTCTATAAGGCGATAGATATACTAGAATGGCTGTCTGTTTTCTAGAGATGGCGACTACAGATGGCGATGAATGTTCTGTGAGCATTCTCTGATTTGTTAATGGTTAAACATGCTCTATTTTCTTAATGCAAATACTTCTACTGCTAATACATTTGGTCAGTTAATGATATAATTTTTTTTATAAGAGTTTATTCGAGCCAAACTGATGACATGCCAGGAAGAAAGATCTCAAATGCTTCAGTGATATAAATTTTGTTCCATATTTGGTCCCATTGCAATGGAAGCTAAAAATATTCTACTAAGGAACTTCAGATAAGTAACAAAAATGCATTTTAATCATTAATAAGACTTCATTCCCAATATACTGGGCTGATTGAAAATAAGGAATACAGGGTATTATATCTTAGTGTTTGGTAATCTATAGGAATCTATGACAGGAAATAGATAAAAAAAATATGGTGGTCGTTTTGAGTAAGGGGATAGTGATCAGCCGTAAAACAACCAGGAGCATAGTATCAGCCCAAAGACTGAAAATTCTGCCGTTGTCCTCACCCAGCTTATAGACTTCTACAGAAGGCTATGGATTGTGGCATCAGCACCAGGCCGTGGAGTTTTAGATGCTTCCTGGTTTCATGGACTGGAAAGGTGAATATCCCTGGGTTCCACCCGGGGGAGGGGAGTTCACAGCCGTGAGCCCTCCCCAGGGTCTCGGCGTCTATGTGCAGCCTTGGATTTGGGAAATTTTCAGGAATGCTAAGAAAGGAAATACTGCCTCAAGCCAACATGTCCACGAAGTAATCACTTGAAAGTCAAGGAGAAAGTCCGCACATCACGGCGCTGGCTACGCCGTAGCCCCCACATCACACGTGGGAGGGAAGGGAGCACCTTTATCTTCGTTTCTCTGGAAGTGTGAGCTTACAGTTTTGGACATAATGAGCTCATTAATAATTTTCTACTTGTTAAAATAAAGAACCAAAAGGTTAATTTGCCATAGAAGAGGCATTCGAGTTCGCGTGTTTGACAATGACATCATCTCACTCTAGTTTTGACGGCTCGTCCCTTCCCGGCTGCTGCGGGCTGGGCAAGCGCGGTGTCCGCCCCTCGCAGGACCGCGCGGCCTTGACCTCTGTGAATACCCCGGTGAACCCCGCAGAGTCGTGCTGTGTGATGTGACCCTTACACAGTCTCCTCTCCTCACTTTTGCCCCGTTGCCCTCGCTCAGTTCCCCAAGATGGCTGTTTCCATATTAAGGTTTTATCTTCCCCCGCCCCCCACATGTTTAGTCTCGTATAGCCAGACACCAGTAAACTTGCCCCTTATTCTTAGAACTGATGACAATTCAGAACCTCATCTGCTGCGGGCTTGCTCCTTCCACTGCGGGTTAAAGGGAGCGAGGGGAAAGGCAGGTGAGAGTCATCATGATCCTTCCGTGGGTTGGGTGGGCCCAGGATTTCTCTTTGCGGAGTTTTGCTGGATTTTAATCCGTTCTGTGGTTGTGAGAAATGGGTGTGCTGTGCTATTCAACACCAGAGATAACATTTTGGTGAGGAATTCTAACTGGAGCCTGTTGATGAAAGAAATCTTCCAATTTTGAGATATGTCATACAAAGATCTTCCCTTTAATAATTCATTAAAGGCTCATATCCAAATCCGGATTGGAAAAACACTCATGGAAAAGCAAATTATAAGTAGTAGCATGCCTACTTAGATCAAACACAAGGCAATTTCAACAATTGTTTACTCATAAATATTTAAAGTGTGTCAGCCTGTTTTTGCTGTAATTTCTGTGATTGAAAGCTTGAAGCTGCGGAAGGGCAGACAACATGGGTTATAGACAATCAAGTGACCTTGAAATATTATCTCACCTTTTGAGCTTCAGTTGCTTTGTGATAAAGTAAGATACTAATTAAAGTGTTTAAAACTGTTTGCCATTACCTTCTAATTCTCAACCCTCCCTGCCTACTTGGCCCCCATCAAGGTCACACCCAAATGCACAGGTTGGTAACTCGGAGAAGCACCGTCAGCCTGCACAGGGGGAGCCTCTTGCAAAGTTACTACAGGAGCTCAGGCGGGGGAGAATTTGTTTTGCATACGATATGTCATCACAAAAGTTTTAATGTTGGGATAATCGGCACATTTCTGAAAAATTCATCATGAAGTGGATATTTTTATAGGGAAAGCACTCCTTGCTACTCACTTAAATAATCAAACTGGAATTCTATTGCTTTGAAAAATTTTTTCAAAAGTTCTATTAAAGCAGATAGGTTGTTACACTTATGATAACAAAAATAAACACGGAAGAACTAGTCACAAATATAATTTTAAGCCATTAATTTCATTTTCAGTTTCGATTTATTGGCACTAAAATCTAAAAGAAAAAGGAAATGTTGGGCTAGGAAATATTAACAGAAAAATCACTTATATGCCATCAAAAATCTCTCATCTTTTCTTAATTTTCTATATAATCTTTTCCAATATTTTTGAAGTCACATCGTCATGTGATTTTATTTAATTATTGATGGATTTCCTATGCATTGTAACTTGGCGGACTTGTATTTGGAGCTTGTAACTTGCTTGTACTGCATTGAAAATGGGTAGAGAAAGACGCGGAGACAGCGAGAAAAAGTGCCTTTAGAAATCATAAAAAAGAGGGATATTTTCACAACTACACAACACAATAGGTTGCACTTTTAAATAAATCCATAGTACAGCTGTCACTAAAATTGGTAGTGACTTTTTGTCATTTCCTTTTAAATAGTTTATAACATTTAAAAAATAAAATTTCAGCATACTTTTATATCCTGAGTTACCCTTGTGATAAAGAAAAACATTAAAATTGGCAGAAAAAAGAGACATTACATACAGAAGAACAAAGATAATAATTATAAAAGACTCCTTGTCAGAAACTATGAAACTCAGAAAGGAAAGAAATCTTTGAATTACTGAGGAAAAAAAAGAAAAAGGTCTAATGAGGATTCTCTATCAAGAAAGAATATCTTTTAGATATGAAAGTGAAATAAAGGTGATTTGGAAGGAGCCATTACCAGCACACCTGTTCATAGGTTTGGAACGTAATAGGTTCTGCAGGCAGCAGGAAATGGTTTCCGGTGTCACAGAGATCTACACCAAAGGATGACCAGAGCCGGAAATAGTAAACTGTGTCACATTCACAGCACAGAACCCCATTCGCGATATGAATAACAAAGCACTGACATACAGAACAATGTAACACAAAAGATCCCCTGAACGATTCATATTCATACTGTTTGATTCCATTTATATAAAGATCTAGAGCAGGCAAAACTAATATGTGGTGAAAAATATCAGAACAGTCTTTCTGGAAGTACAGGCACAAGGATCGATGGGAAAGGAACATACGGGTACTTGCTGAGGTCCTGGTAATGTTTTATATCTTGCTAGAGGTCTGTGTTTTGGAGGTGTATATGTTTTTTCAAAATTCAGTGAATGTACACATCACATTTGTTCATCTCATTTAAGTAAATTTTATATCTAAAGGAAAAACCTTTAAGCAAATATTGAGCATTAGTGAAATGTATGCTGGTTATCCGTGGGGAGCTCATTGGCTATCTGCAATTTACTTTGAAATGTCAAGAAAGAGAAAGATTGGTGGACCATAGAGGGGTAAATAGTTGAATGTATAGGTACTTGATAAAGTATGTATAATAATATGTTAAAGTAGAATCTAAATATAAGGTGTATAGGTATTTAAGCTACAATTATTTATTTTGCCATACAATTTACATTGTTCATAATAAAACTGTGAAAAATAACTAGTATGAAGGGAAGAACGTTATAACCAAAAGTGCATCTTTAAGAAGTTAATTTTGAAAAATACCTTTATGACACAAAGAGAAAGAATTATAAAATAATGAATAGATAAAATCAACTTCATTAAATTCAACAACTTTTTTTTAATCAAATGAGCCAAAACAATGAACTGCTGGGCGCGAGGTATTTGTAACACATATAACTCATCAAGAACTGGTTTCCAAACCATACAAAAAACTCTTATTAATCAATTTTTTAAAAAGGATCAGACGGTCTATGGCCATGTCACCCTGAACAAACCTAATCCTGACTGATCTTGGAAGCTAAGCAGGGTCGGGCCTGGTTAGTACTTGGATGGGAGACCACCTAGGAAGACCAAGGGCTATAGGCATAAAAAATAAAAAATAAGGAATTGTAAGTGGACAAGGTCCTTGCAATCTGTGAGGTCGACCAAGGGTTGCCTTGCCTAAAAAAAAAAAGTATCATAATATTCCTAATGCAATACTATTATGTAATATGTAACTCTGAACAAATATTATTTAAATTATTAAATTAAAAAAATGATTAGATGACACAACACAAAAATTGAGCAAAATTATTAAGTAAGCATTTCACTGAAAGGCAATCAAAATAGTTGTCAACTTATGACTAATAAATATAAATTAAAATTACAACAAGATATTGTAAATATCTCACCCTATTATGTAAAATTACAAGGTCTAAAGCACACTATGCTTTCAAAGACGTGTCCCAATGAAACTATCCGGCATTATTGGTAGAAGCTGTCACTTGGGAGAATATTTGGCATTATCTGAAAAGTCAGCTGCAGGCACCTACCACGCATAATCCCCACCCCTACTCGAATACCTACAGAAAATCTCAAATACAGGCACTGAGCTACATATGGAATACATTTCCTATCAGCCTTGTACGCTATAGCCCTTTCCCTAAAAACTCCACCAGCAAAAAACCAACCAACCTGGACACAAAAATAGTACTTTTCTTGAATTAAGGTTTACCCTCTGACTTCTGCATCTCTCTAGTGACTTTTAGAACCACTCCCCTGCCCCAAGGGCAAGCGCGCTGCCTTTCAGTTGGTGATTTGCCTCAAAGACAAAATCTGGCTCTAAGTCCTGATGAACCCCTCCCTGCAGCATAAGCCAATGCGTCTCTTTCACACACGTTTCGTGTGAGCCGCTGATGCCAGCCTCTTCCCACCAGAAGATTCTCTGCCACATTCAATTCATAGTCATTAAACATATGAGGATGTGGTAGATACTGGGGGTACAGAATCAAAAAGAAATAATCATATAACAACAATAATTATTTTAAAAACACAGCTAATTCTTACTAAGTACTTACTAGGAGTGGGAGTATTTTAAATGCTTTATGAGTATGACTTTTTTAAATTCTCCTAGTGATTCTATAAAGTAAGGTTCATTATTTTTCTTATTTTACAGTTTAGAAAACTGAATCACAGACAAGCCAAGTTACTCGTTTGAAGTCACAGAACGTGTAAGTATCAGAGCTGGATTTCAAATTCGGATGTTTGCCTCCACACTTCCCCTCCCATGGCCATGCTATTAGGTAAGAAATGAGTTCTTAAGTATCTGTCTACAAAGAGCAACCGAGGTCACGGAAGGTTTTGTTCCTTTGCTTTTAGTCATGTCTTATTTTTCGCTAGCAAAGACAAATTTTCTCTTCCCAGCATCATATTAGGAGTAGCCACAGTGTGAATTAACGGTTTGTTTTTCCTGTTACCGTTTTTGGAACAGACTTGGCCCCTGGCGCTGTGCTCTCTGGTACTAACGGAGGGCGCCGCTTCCACTCACGCGTGAGCACACACCTGTGCACACCCCTCCAGGAGGCCCGGACCCTGAGGAGACGGCGAGGCGGGGAGCCGAGCTCCGTGCGTCTGAGGCCTTCGTGTGCAGCGTCTCCGCAGAGCGCGGGAATCCGGCGTGAACCTCCATTAAAGCTGCACGTCAGCCCCCCACGGAGGTTCAGAGGGAGATCCCTCCCCAGCTTCGCGGTTCCAGGTCCACCGGGGCCTGAGAATGAACTTGCCGTGGAACGCAGAAGAGGGGAAAAAAGCTCTCACTCACCTACTTACGTAGAAGTCAAGAAAACTAAGTGCCTCTCCTGAAGTATATGCCAAAGGAAAAGGCGTAACCTCACGGATGAAGCCTCGTTGGCTTTTCGTCAATACACAAACAAAAGATGTAGTCGGCAAGGGCAAGACAACCCAGAATGAAAAGACAGACTAAAACGTTGCCGCTCACAATGAAACAATGGGACAGAGCACATCCACCGAGTACCTGCTCAGCTGATGTGTGCTACTTGTAACCCTTCCCTGTGTTTTCACAAATAAAAAAACTGGAATAAGCTTAATGCCCAGGTTGTAACACATGGCAAGTGCTCGGTCCATGACTGAACTCAGGTTTCTCTATGTCCCAGGGATTTACACCCACTTTTTAGTTACACAGTCCTTGACCTCACAGAGGTCTTCAGGGAACCCTGCAATCTGCTATGCTTTTCTCATCCCCCACCCTGCTCCCCACTGTCTTTCCTAGTTGGCTGTCGCTCAGTAGCTATGTGACTTCAGGTGAGTCACTTAACCTACTCATCTGTAAACTGATAATAGTAACACTCACCCCCAAGGTTAGGAGAGCACTAAATTATCCAAATGCAGTCCTCTGAGTAGCACCTGAAGCCAAGCCAGAGCTACGGAGTTGGTGAGTGGAATTTTTATTTTACCAAGAAAAGAGTTAAAGATCACTTCCTAGTAGGGACCTGACCACATCAGTGTCTTCTGCCAGTCCTCCTGTCATGATGGCCAAGGCCTTCGCTGCTGTCCGAGGCCGGTCTAGGCGCTTTTAAGCTGCCACGCGCCCCTGCTCGAGGTCCTCGCTTTGGCTCTCTGTCCTCCCCCCAACCTTCCATCCTCCCCTCGGCTCTGCGTCCTCCCCTCTCTCACCATCACTTGTTTTCCCTGCCGGATCCCGCTATCAACGTGAAAATCCAGTGCGATATCTTCTAACGGAAAACGAACAAAAGAAAGTGCCACAGTCCCTCGGCCTCCGCCCCCTTCATGTGCCCACATCTCTAAAACAAAATTCATGAAACGGTTATAGGATAATGCTGCTTTATCTCCTCAACTCTTCTCCTTTCTCGATAGCATTCCAATGGCTTTTCCTCGTCTCTCTCTCTGCCAGTCTGGCCTTTCCACGGTCACCGCAGCGCCCACATTCTTAAGTCCAGCAGGAAATTTCCGCCCCTTATCACACTTGATTTATCAGGATGCGGCATGTCCAGCAGTCCACCTCGCCCCCTCGACAGGCCGCCTTCACTCGGCTCCAGGACACCGTCCCCCTGGCTCTCCTCCGACTGGCCTGGCCTCGCAGGCTTCTCCTCCTCTCTTCCAGGTGCTCAGCTGTCACTGTTCAGTCCTTGGACGTCTCCTATGATCTGGTGGCTCCAAAGCCACACCCCCAGTATGGTTCTTGTCCCTGAGCTCCACACACACATTTCCAACTCTCACTGAAGATCCCCTCTTGGGTACCTTCTCTCCCTTTCAATTTTGTGTGTCCAGTTAAACTCCTCCACCTAATGTTTGCACGGCCTCGCATCTTCCGGTAGATGGCAACTCTGTACAAAAATCTTAGTGTTATCTCTAATCCTCAACTTTTCTTCAAGATCCATCTGGAAATACTCTTGCTCTATTTTTTAAACAGATCCGGAGTCTCTCCACTCCTCACTGCCAGGAACGTAGCCACCCCGACCTGAGTCACCACCGTCTCTGGTCTAGGTTTTTGCAGTAGGTCCCGAGTGACCTCTCACTTCACCCTGTCTTCACTAGTGCCACAGAGAGACTCTTGCAATGTAAACAGATCATCTCTCTCTTCTATCTTATGGGTACCCAGACCACGGGCTGCAGACCAGTACTGGGCCGCGGCCTGTTAGGAACTGGGCCGCACTGCAGGAGGTGAGTGACAAGCTAGCAAAGCTTCGCCTGTGTCTGCAGCCGCTCCCCAGCGCCGGCATCACCGCCTCAGCTCTGCCTCGGATCACCAGGCTTTAGATTTTCACAGGAGCACTGGTTCCTGGCACCAGAAAGATTGGGGACCGCAGCTCTACCTAATACCCTACCACTCACCTGAGGAGAGCAGGTAGCTCAGGAGCTTCCGAGGACGTACACAACCTCCCCAACACCAACACGACCTCCTGCTCACTCAGCCGCAGTCCCTCCACCTTCTCACTGTGCTGAGCACGCTGGGCACACTTCCAAGTCAAGGCGTTTGCATTTTCTATTTTCTTTGCCTGGGATTTTCTTCCTTCAGATCAGCATGCATGACTCATTTTTCATCTTTTTACATATTTAGTAAAACATCACAGCCTCAATTTCCTTGTTCACCCAATTTAAACTCGCAACCTCCCTTAACCTCAATGTTTCCTTTTACCATAGAGTAGAACATCGTCTGACATCCTGTGTACTTTTTTTTACTCATTTGTTTATTGTTGCTTTCCTCCGCTAGAATCTAAGCTTCACACGGGTAGAGACTGATTTATGTTGTTCATTGTTTTATCTGCCAGATTCAAGAATACTGTGCAACATAGAAAAGTTCTAAAAAATATTTGCTAAAAGAATGACTAGAAGTTTTGTGTCTTTTCTGTACTCTTTCTAATTGTGTACTTTCCGATTTATAACTTTTTTTTACATTATGAGCTTATTTTATCCTCATAACAAAACTGTAACCTACATTATAAAAATTGATTTCCACTTCATATATAAATAATATCATATTAAGTGACTTGCTCAAGATTAATCAGACAGTCCTAAGGGCTATCATTCTAAATCCATGCTACTGTATAATTCAATGGAGATATAAATAATAACTTTTGCTTTTTGATGTTTGTAGAAAATCCCACTAACCATTTTGTCTATTGAATGATAATTTAAAAAAAGAGTTCTACTCAGAAGTTTTTTTTGCTCCTTTCTTTGTCGGCATTTAAAATTGATTCACTGCAGATTACTGAGCGCTGCACTGAGCTATACTGGAGACAGAATGACATAAATTGCACGGGGTTTAGTCAGGAATTGTGCTGTGTCCGGTCCGCATATAACTCCACAAACTGAAGTCAGATGTCTAACTTTATTTTTATTCATGATCATGTTCAAAATAACTAGTTGTAAGTTAAGTCTTTAGATTTGCAAGATCATTTCATTTCACACCACTAAAAACTATCATTGGAATGCATTTCCTAGAGCTGAAGGATGAGCTACTAACTGTTCGTAGAAACGCTCTGAATGAGGCAACCCAAAAGGCATGAAGTGAGAACTGTCAGGGTCAAGACGAAGATGGAGCTGAGTGAAGCCAGTGAGATTTGGGAGCAGGAGTTAAGCAGACAGGAATCTATCGTCTCTAGAACAACAATTCATTGTGTCCCTGGTCCATTCACTATTTATATTTCTGCTCCTTTCATATTTCTTGGAGGTTTCTAGTCTCCCATTACCCAAGTCTGAATTCTTCTTTGACTTTGATTATAGGATATTTTCTAGAAATTATATAGTAGACTTGGATATCAATAGGAGGTTCCCACTATTTTTAGGGAAAAGCTTGTTGCTTCCCTTTTTGGATGCAACTCTTCATCCTCTGATTGCACTGGCTGGTCCCGTCCCTGCCCGCCTTCTGCACCGGGTGTCTCGCGGGCAGCGCGCTGCAGCTGCCTCATTAATGTAATTCAGCAAGTGCTTAGAGAGACAGAATCGTGAGCGCGATTGTTTCCAGCTGTAAATAGCAGCGAGATGCATTGTGTGTTTCTGGGTACTTTCATCTGTGCTTTCCATTCAGATGCCCTCGCCCACGTCTCAGAAACAATTTACTTCCTCCCTCCTTTGCTCCATCTCACTAACATGTATGTGATCCATCAACTTGGCAAAAACTTTTTAGTATTAATTCCAGCTCTTTGTTCTAGCCACCTTTATGTTAGCCGATCTGCCACCTTTTAACAAACTGAAGAATTTGAAATGGCAGGCAGCAAATGACAGGGGAACATGTCCCCAGCTAGGGCAGGCACTGTATCTGACTCACTTTGGTGACCCCGCAGTCTTAGCAGAGTGCTTGAATACTCTATAAATAGATATCTGTAAGTTACATGAAAATATTTTTAAGCCCTGCCCTGCTTATCAAACCATGAACACGCACATCTCACCCTGCAGACTCTTTTATTTTTAATTCTAATTTATTTAACTACCTCTGAGATGTCACTTTCAAGATTTCGTTTTCATAACCTGGCCCTGGAACAGTTAACAGTAAGCTTTCTCGGCATATCATTAGCCAACTTAATGCCATACACATTGATTAAAGTATAAAAGGTGAAAAAAAATTTTTGAGAAGTATTTCAATAATGTCGAGTAGCATCTGGCGGGTAACCCATGACCCGCGTCGCTAGGCGCCACTTCGCCCTCAGCACGAAGCGCGCTGTCACCACTGTTTTACGGGTGAAGTGAGGTTTCCAGTGGCTGCATAACTTGCCGAAGCCCACTGAGCACTGCCACGGGAACGCACGGGCCCCGGCGCCAGCAGGGCCCGTGGGGGCGGCGCTGGGGGCCGAAGGTGAGACGAGGGGCACAGAGAGCGCCCCGGGAACCCCCGGGCGGGCCTGGGCGGGCGCCCCGTTTCGGAGCATGTATGCGATGACCCGCTTTCTCGACAGTTATTGCCTTTATTCGGGGCCAACTGTGCTCAGTTCCGCGGCCGGTTAACAACGACGCGTCCGGCCACGGAGACACCTGCGGCCTAGGACGCGGGGCAGGCGGGCTGCCCCCTTCCCTCGGTCGCCGTCGCCGCCCTGCTGCGGCCACCGGCCCGCGGACTCCCAGGGGCAAAGTCGCGCTGTCGCATCCTCGGAGCCCACGCCGGCCGCTCGGCCGTCCGGAGATTTCTCCAGTTCGGTTCGTAACCGCGAAAATCGAAACCGCAACGAACCGCAACAGAGAGCCATCTTTCGAGTATAGTTTACAGAAATATATTTTTGTTGTTGGTGGTGTTTGGTTAAGTTAAACCATGTTGTACTGAAGTATCATTCTCAAACAGCTAAGAATCACTTTGATGAATTCTGTTTTGTCTATTGCAGCACCATACTCACGAGGGAACTTCATAAATATTATTCTAATTAGAAAATCTTTAATATCTGTTGCTGTAAAAGCCTCAGAAGCCTTTATTAATTCACAATGTGAGTCGAGCTAGCTGTGAAGTTATGGGAACGTGAAGATTCACAAATGTCACCGACTTTGGACCTCTTATGTAATGTAGAGCGCAGTGGAAAAAGAGACGTTCCTGCTGTCACGCCAGACAACCAGCAGGAAGGTGAGTTTAATAACCATGTTGCCTGCGGCACAGTACAAGCTGCCGTGTTGGCGTGTGTGTGTGTGTGTGTGTGTGTGTGTGTGTGTGTGTGTGTGTTGGGGGGGGACGTACGACTCAGATTCTACCCCGCCAAACCTCACGAAGCAGTGTAACAGAGGAGATGGGCTTCTGTGTCCACACACGGCTCTCCACTTTTCTCCAAGAGATGTGTTGAATTCGAGGGTCGGGTAGACACCCTGGGTGCCACTCTGGGTTTCTGGGAGCCCAGTGGGATTAGTGAGACTCTGTGTTCCAGACAGACGCATTTACCTGATGAGAAAAAACATTAGTGTTTACTTATTTGTTAAGAAGAAAACAATTTAACTCTAATAAGGATTTTTTCTCAAAGGACTGAAACTTTTTAATTCTCGATCCGGTATAAGCTGGAGAATGTTGATTAGTTCATTTCCTTCTTCCATAACTATTTTCCTGTTTAAAAGTACAATGTCTGGTCTCCCACAGCATTCGGGTGTCAGGTTGAAACTGCACAAACACACATGCCTGGTCCCCGGTGGCGACCGCATCCAGTCAGGTGTGCAGACCGAGCCCATAGTTTTCTAGTCTGTTCTGTGTAATCATTGCTAGCACCACTGCTTAAAAATCCATACTTTCCAGGTTCAATAAAATAAAAGAAAGAAATGGAAAATTTTACTCTGAATCCTTGAAAGAGCATTGGTTCACTCACAATTATTGCTCACTGCAAATGCTAAACGGCACTGACATACTTGTGACAGACACGGTGAGCTACGGAGTGGCACCGGCAAGCGTGTGGGTCGCACTGCCGTCTTTACCACGGTGGCAACTATTTTTAGGTTTTTGGTGTTAGGAATTAAGAGATTTAAAGGATTCATCCATGTTAATAAAACTCATAAGATAGCAATAAAAATTACCATAAGAAATAAAACTTCCATGCAGCTGGTTAACCATTTATTTCCCGATCATGCTAAGTTAGTAATTACACCTTTGTAGAATGTCAAATAACTATTAATTGCTTGGTGACACTGAGTGTCTTTAAAAGCTAGGTTGGGACAGTTATACTAAAGTCCTATATCAAAACCTGTTCATTGAAACTTTCAGGAATCTGGAGATGCACCGATGGACATTCACTGCCAGTCTCCACTCATATTCCTCGGAGCGACCACCTCCTTCCATTATTATGATATCACTTCCAACCGATAAACTGTAATCAGCTTGTTTGGGGAGACCATGTAGCAGAGTGTGGTGGACACAGATCACCATGAGCCAATCGTGTGACCTTGAGTCAGTTGTGTATTCCTAGTGTGGTCGCTGAGTGAGTTAAAAGGTAGAATCCATGTAAATATATTGCTTACAAGAGTGTCTGGCACATAATAAGTGCTTTTGTTAGGTGACAGTTTTCTTAAGTTTCATTTTGTCAACTCTTTTATTGTCTTAATAAACTCTTCCTAAGCGGATTAGGTGGCAGGTTCTATTGGAGGCACTTGGGAAGGTGAGAATGAATGGTTCCAAGTGGTCCTTCCTTATGGAGAACACACTCTATGGGATGATCAAATACAAGCACCAACGTGATAGCTCAGAGAGGGCAAGTTCCTAAGAACGCATTCCCATCTTCTTTGATTCCTATGTCAACACTTTCCAGGTCCAGCAAAACTACACACAGCATCCCTGAATTGTGTTCTTTGTGGTAAACACCATGGGCACATCGATTATCTTCAGTGGATACCCAGGGGCACACGAGTTCATGTGCTCCTTAATGGTGACATTGATTTCGATCATTAGGTGAAGGTTCACTGGTTAGTTACCATTTCTTCATAAAGAATGACCTTTACCCAATATCCTCCAATACTGGTCTAAACATCCTTCACTAACTGTGTCGTCATCCACGGCCACGACAGTCAACAGATGTGCGAGAGCAAGAAAGACTCACAGTGCAAACTACCTTCCAGCCTCTGCTTAATCAGTGACTAGAGTGAGTCCCATCCTGATGCAGTCCCTGGGGAGGGCACCACAAAGATGCATGACAGAGGGAAGGGACATAGCGTGAAGAATTGGGTCCACTGATGCTATCACTTTGCTACATGTATCAATACTTTAACTCCTAACTTATGCAGGCACTGAGGGAAATCTTGGCAGAAATATTCTAAGAAAAATGGTCTAATATATTCACACTCTACAACTCTTGCCTATATTACAATACAATATCAAAACACTATTTATAGATGGGTATAGTGTTTTATTCCAACTTTTTGGGTTGTAGAATCCAACTCAAAATGTCATTGTTTATTAATTTTTTAAAGCACTAGAGGCTAAATTTCTGGTCTGTATTGACTACAATGACAGAGCAGATACAAATTACTTTTCAGAGTATCCTTGTACTCAGAAGTGTCCACTGAACAGTTGTCTATAGTAGGCTCTAAACAAAACAACAGTAAAAATAAAATAGACTATGGTAGATCAATTTCTATAAAACATGATTTTTACCAGTTTTGAAATGCACATTTTAGTGCTGTGACATTTTGATGTCTCATGGTAAATTATGAGGGCAGAGTTTA
>CM053516.1:14432242-14453149 GCA_028627145.1 Eidolon dupreanum | reverse complement strand
GTTCTCCGGGAGCACGCTGCCCGGCGACAGACGGGGTGCCGCGCTGGGCCTCACAGCAGCGGCGCTTCCGACGCCACCGAAGCAGCTGCGGTTCTGGACGAACGTTCTGACGACGCTTGGGGTCCCGTAGTCAGGACCAGCCGCATCCTCCTCATTGTGAGGGCGACAGTGTCACCATCTCTTTCCTCACCTTACACTGTATTTGGACCGTCACATCTGATGTCATACTATTCTATTATTCTCCCTCGCTTTCAACAAAGATGCAACATGACAATAACTAAGTACAATAAAGGATTTTTGACTTTGAGATAAAAATATAGTTCGTGCATATCAACTTCATTGGAAAAAAAGAAACACAAAAACCTACAAATCATTAAAACCACTAAAATGTAATTTTTTTTGCATTTTTTCTAAATTAATGTGAAATTCTCACACAACAAAGTGCAGATTTTAAGAGTACAGCTCAATGAGTGTTACGCACAGTCTTGCAAAGACCTGCCAATAAAAGTATGTCATTCTGTTCATTCCAGAAAGTTCTCTTATGCCCACTTTTAGTTGATTCTTCTGCTCGATGCTCAGAGGTCTTTACTGGTGTAGGAAGGGAAACATTTTTTCCTCTGTCCTTCTCGATTCTTCTGGTTGATCTAAGAATTAAATTACTTGAGACACATTAACAGGAAATAAACAAATTTAATTTTATGTGTACAGAGGCCCCATATGTGTGAGAGCTAAGGAGTGGCCAAAGCGGGCTCTTTACAAGCCCTTTTAAACAAAGAAAAATTATTTGTGAAGATTTGATAAAACACAGGGGTTTGGGCTTAGGGTAGCGATTTAATGAATAAGTAACTAAGATTGTTCATACAGCTTTCTCAGCCTTGAATTCTTTGTCTCTGGTGACAAGGACGCCTTCCGT
The DNA here is from genome assembly GCA_028627145.1 of Eidolon dupreanum. Classification (NCBI taxonomy): domain Eukaryota; kingdom Metazoa; phylum Chordata; class Mammalia; order Chiroptera; family Pteropodidae; genus Eidolon; species Eidolon dupreanum. The sequence continues at coordinate 14,452,236 of CM053516.1, read as the reverse complement.
CCTCCTCCTTTAGGGAGGACACTTTCTCTGTTTCCAAGGGAACAAAGTGGGTCAGAGTGTTCTTCTTGCGCTTGCTGTTTCTTAAGTAACTCTAATTCAAAATAATATTTCGGGATACTCTTCACTGTATCATCTAATTTCTATTCTTTGCTCTGTATATTCTTAGCTCAGATCTTCATATATGCAGATTTCACAAGTATTTGCTCTTTCATACCTGAATTCTTTCACTCAATATAATGTCTCTAAGAGTCAAGCTTGTTTTGGCATCAACAGTTTATTTTGTTCTATTGCTATACCTACCACATTTTGTTTTCTCATTTAAATGTTAATAGACATTTGGGTTATTTTCAGTTTGTGGATATTTGAATAGAGTGTCTCTGCGTGTTCATGTGCAGGTATTTTTATGGGCATATGTTTTAGTTTCTTTTGGGTAAACGCCTAGGAGTGGAATCACTGGATGCGAATATGTTTCACTTTCTATGAAATTACCAAACTTCTTTCTAAGGTGGTTGGACCATTTCATTCCCCCACCAGCAAAGCAGGACCTTTGCCTCACATTCTCCCCAACATTCAGTATTGCTAGTCTTCTCAAATTTTAGTCACTCCAGCTTAATCATATCCAGCTGTGGTTTAATTTGCATTTCCCCGATGACTAATGATGTTGAGAATCTTTTCAGAGGGTTATATTGAAACTTCCTCTTGTGAAATGTCTGCTCAAGTATTTGATCATTTATTAAACTGGGTTGTGTGTTTTCTTATTTATCTGTAGTGGTTCGAGATAAATCCTGGACACAATGCATATGTTAGATATACGTATTGCAAATATATTCTGTCATTCCGTGGCTTGCTTTTTTTGTTAATGTAAGTCTTGAAGAGTTGAAGTTTTAAATTTTGATAAAGCTTTTTTAATCCTAAGAAAAGTTTTGCTTATTGGCTGTCACAAAATTTCTCCTATGCTTTCATCTAAAGGCTTTATACTTTTAGCTTTTATTTTTTGGTTTATTATCAACCTCAAATTATTTTTGTGCATGTTAGGAGATAAAGGTCAAGGCTTGATTTTGCCTGTACATTTATCAAATTGTTTCATTGCCATTGTGGAAAAATTATTATTTACTCATTAGACTACCTTTGTCAAAATCCATTGATCCTATACATGAGAATCTATTATTGAATTCATCTCTTTAGTTGATCTATGCCTTATGTTAATTTTAATGACCTATTGCTGCTGCCTGTAGTGTAATTTATAAATGAAAACAAATCCACTTTGATATTATACTTGGAATTTCATTCAAGTCCATGGTCTAACTGCCTTGGTTGTACAGAAAAGTACAAAGCCGCATCTGTCGTCTGCGTCCTGTGGGTGCACTGTGGATCCAAAAATAATGAGAGAAAATGAGACTAAAAACAGCTAGTGGGTAAGAGAGGCCATGAGACAGGGGAAATACAAATCAGCCATCACCTTCCTCATCCTAGCAAACCTCTTGAGTGGTAGTTAATCAATTGTCCTGACGTAAGCCATCATAGAAGAACTTCATTGGGAATCAGTTTTTATATTTTAATGCAGAAACAAAAACTAGAAATAAAAATTAGGTGAGGACAATAATTTTTCCCCATAAGATGCAGTTATATTGCAACGTGTACATAAACTTTTTGGTAGGGAGAGGTTTCACTTTACCATTGTTAAAATATGTGTGTGATCTCCTTAGTTTCCATCATTTAAGGTTATATTCCTTCTGACTAAATTGAGGAAGAACCAACTTGGCCAAGGCGTTCTCAGAAGCCGAGCTATCGTAATTATCGCGTGCCGCAGAGTCTGCGTTTAAGGGACACTAAGTGAATGTGGAGCCAGGATCGTGAACCTTCTTAGCATTTCAGTTTTATAATCTTATAAGTAAATGTCTTCTTTGAAAAGTCATCTGTTAGACAGTATTTATGCTTTTTTTCCACCTAGGGGAATAAAACTGAAACAAAAGGTGAGGGCTGTCACCGCAGGGCGTCGGTTCTTCTTTGGTCGGGTATCCCGCTGCGGGGTCCTGGATCTCTCTCCAGCGCGTGTCAGCAGTTGCACATGGGGTTCGGACGATGCCAACAACAGTCTGCGTGAGACACACCTGATTGACTCATTGCCTTGTGATTTCACTCGGAAGCGATGTCCGTGCCACAGAGCAATTGGCAGCTTGCAGGAACATCTTGCAGAAAAGGTAACGGAAGATGATTTACCAGGTGCGTAGCTGGTAACCTGGATGAAAGCGGCACCGGTGACAACACCTGCAGGACTCAGGCGATGAAGGAGTGTGTCTGATGACCGCCACACATCCAATTTCATTCCCGCTTCTGTTTCAATTGCTAAAATCCAACTAAATGCTTTGTTTTCCACTTCCAGCCCAATTGTGTCATTTTAACTTTCTAGTACTCTTCTTTTAGATTAAATTTTTCAATTTTACTGAGATGTAATTTACACGAATCGCTGTAGCTATTTAAAATGTACGATTCAGTATGGTTTAAGATATGTGTGTGCGTGCGCTCCCTGCTCCTACAACCACACAGAGAAATGTCACCTGTCATTGAATGTCCTTGTGCTCCCACGGAGTCTGCACTCCCGTGGGGAGTGGCCTGTGTTGTTTTGTCGAGTTTTGGTATCAGGATATGCTAGCCTCTTAAAATGAGTTTAGCGGTGTTCTCGTCTCTGCATTTTCAGTTTCTACGTGGTCCGTGATGGTATTTTTCTCGACTGCTTGATAAAATTTACCAGAGCGTAGCATTTTCGATAGGAGAAGCTTTTAGATAACAAATTCGATTTCTTTAGCAGATATAGGGGTCATCTTATGTTAATTTTAGTAAGCTTTGTTTTTTGACAATTTTTTTTTTTTAGCAAAGTTTGCAAATTTGTTGGCACAACACTGTTCATAATCTTCTTTGACACTCTGCTTATGGTTGAGGGTCTCCGGTGATCTCTCGTTCTTGTTCCTGGTCTGATAATTTCAGCTCTCTCTCTTTGATCAGAGCAGCTGGGGATTTACAAATTTCCTTACTCTTTTCAAAGAATCAGCAGATGTAACTGTCCATGGGTTATCTATTGGATAAACTCCCCGGATGGTGTAAAAAACCTGAGTGGGAAATCTCACAACTTTCACTATTCTTATGAATTTTCCTTACCATTCGTGTTGAAATAACGGGGAATAGCTTTTTTACATAGTGATTGGGAGCTTACTGACAAATAAAAGAAACTGAGGGAGGATAAGAGGTCACAGAAGGAGTAGAGATGATTGGGTTAAATATAATCAAAATAATTCTGATTATCTCATAAGTCTCATTAAGTAGACATTTTAATGTACATTATACTTTATTTGAACTAGTTTGTATATATAGCTGAATTGATAATCATTTATTTAAATTAGGCCACGTTAAGCAATGCTCACTGGTGCATGCCATTTTGTGAGGAAGTTAATGACTTCATTGGCAAACTTTTTAATGAGAATGAGGGAAAATATTACCAGGTATGTGGAACTCTGTGAAATCATAGTTGTAAATATATGAGTATTTTAATTCTATATTAAACCAGCTGCTATATATGCACACTAGATAAGTTTTTAAATTATAAATCTGGTACCTGGCTTTAGAAAAAGGTCACTTTTTGATTATTGGTTACTTCTTATTTTTGTTTGGGTTTTAGTTTTAACTTAATTAGTTATTAACAGATTCATTCCCATTACCTTGTGTTTATATTTTCAGTTCCTTCAGTTGTTTTTCACGTCGGTATATCTATTGAACATCTTCAGGTCTCTGCAGGCAGAGAGTGTCCAAAATTATAAATAAATATTTTTCTTACGATAAAGATAATACAACTTGGGACTCAGTGTAACCTTTCCCTACTACATGGAAAATATTTTGTTTTATATTCTCTCTTTAATGCAAACCAATACTGCATTTCTTATAACACACTTATTTTAAACAAGATATTGAAAAAACGAGATACAGCCTCAGTAAAATTACCTTCCTACTTGCAGCTTACCATTCAATTGTATGATTGACCAGACCATATGGTTTGATGAGGTCATTATCATTAATGATATTTACAAGTACTTATAATTCGATTTTTCAGTAACTACAAAAGAGGAAAGAAGAAAATAATGTCCAATTTTATTTTTCCAGTTTTATTGAGATATAATTGATATGTAACAGTTTTATTTTAAATATACAGATTGAAATGGAAAGTGTAATTTCTTATCAAATTTTGTGTGTATTGTGTACGTGTGCCTATTTGTGTGTGTGTGTGTGTGTTTGAGTGCGTGTGTTTATCCGTGTGCGTGTGCACACGTGAAAGCACGCATGCGTGGAGGACCCCACTTACCCCACGGGAGAATGGAGCTGGTATGTGTTCCTCGCATCAAAAGGAAAAGAAATTTTCTCTCTGAACTGAACCAACATTGGCCAAAAAGTGAATTGGAGCTCGAGGAGGTTTGGGATTTACTTTGAAAGAATTTGTTTTTAGTACCTTGTCATCAAACTGAATGGAGCAATTAAAACAGAAAGCAAGCATTATGTAATTTTCTTGTCTATTAGAATTCAAAACAGGAAATTTCAGATAATTTAATGAACATGAAATGGAATGATAAAAGAAACCCAATTATGAGAATGAACACTCTCTACCATCAGCAAGTGATACTGAGTTAATTGAATAATTATAAAAAGCACGAATGGCAAATTTTAAATAGCAAATCATTTAACGGCAGTGTGGAAGGATTGGGTAAAAAGAAACTGAGAAGAAGGTTATTAAATGTTTACGAAACTCTACAAAGTTAACTCCTAGGAAAGAGAATCGACAAGAATGTAATAATATTTACATTTTCTTCAATGACTGGACAGCAAAGGGTGGACTTATTCTGGTTACTGGGGCCACCCTTTGGTTAGTCTTCAGCTAATATGCTGATTCCCATTTTTTAAAATTTATTTTTAATTATAGTTGATAAATATCATATTAGTTTCAAGTGGAGAGCATAGTGATTCAACTTTTACATACCTTACGAAATGATCACGATAAGTCTGATAACCATCTGTCATGAGACACTTATTACAATATTACTGACTCTATTTCCTGTGCTGTAAACTTTCTCCTGACTTACTGTATAACCGGGAGTTTGTGCTTCTTAATCTGTTTCCCTCGTGCTTTGCTTTGCTTCCTTGAGCACTCAGTACTGATTTTTCATTTTTCTCCCTTCACCAAACATGTGTAAAACAACTTATCTTGTGTTCCCTGTAATTTTTGTCTACTTTCAAATGTTTTCTATTTTCATTCTACCTGTCAAATTTCATATACTTATGGAAATATGCTACCTTATGTTTTGATGTATTTTTGTGTGTTTCAGAAATTCATTTGATATGTAAACATATATATAATGACTATGTACAGGACATAGTTATTTATATTTTACATTTATTTTTTCTAAGTTTAAGTATCAAAATATTTCCTTACATACCCCAGAAATCCTTTAACTTATTGCCTTTTTTGGTGAAAAAAAATAAAATATCTCATATGCATATTTGATGATGGATCAAATGTCATTTTAATTAAAGCTCTTGAGTGCCGTCAGCACAACACCATGGATTTTTCACAGTGAACCCAGGATTTAGTTCTTCAGTATCACAGAAGGACTAGCAAGCACACTGGGCAGGCCGCCCTGACCGCATCCGGAGCTGCGGCCGGCTCCGGGCGCCGCTGCCTGCGGGGCTCCCAGCCCCTTCCTCCCAGGTCAGGGCCGTTCTGACTGCCCGCAGGTCAGAGCTCCAACTCGCCTGCTTAGCGCATGAATAATTTTGTTCTGTTGATCGGCCTGAATCTTTGTTCTTCATCATTAAAGTCCCATGTTAATTATGAACTAGTTATTTGGAAAAAAATCTAAGGATGCCAAATTCTCCATAGACTTTTTATGATAAAATAAAAAGCCTATTAAAATAACTTCAAGCCAAGTCTCTACTCCATGGATGGCCGAAATGTAACATGCTGTCAGCATTTCTAGGCATAAACATCAAAATACACTTATCTGACTTTTCTCTGATGATTCTTTGTAAATGTCTTCATCTTCGTATTGGCAAACAATGTTAATATACACCATTAACCTCATTCCAGTCGAGCAATGGGAATGTGATTTAAGTGCGTATTGTTCGTCGGGAGCTTGCACTTGAAGACAAGTAACGCTACTTCAGTCGCCTTCTCCCTGCCCCGCTCGTTCCAAAAATCTTCATCTAAGGTCAAAACGCATTTCATCGGATGCCCAAGTGACCCTGCAGTTCTCTTGAGCATGAGACTGACTTTAGCCTTTGTCCTTTGGCGTGTCTCACGGAGCCCCACGCGCAGTACGTTGGGGGCCTGGCTCTTCCTGGGGTCCTCTCAGCATGGACTCCCCTAACCTCCATTTCATCTCCTACTTCACACTCATCATGACTTGTTCTGAGTAATTTTGTTCTACTCGTTCCATTGTCTGTGATCCAAGGATATTACAGTGTGCATGTGTGCGTGCGTGTGTGCATGCGTGTGTGTGTGTGTGTCTGGTTCAATCTTCAATTAAATGTATCAAAGTAATTTCTCTAAGTGTTTTAGACACCCCTTTAAGTGGATTACTGGGAACCAGTTATCATTTTATTGAGTTAATTTTATAGAATAGACTTTCTAACCTCAGTGCTACCAAACTAAAGTCAGGTTTACAGGTTTATTCATTTTCCATCACAATTGTACACTGGACTCCTACTATATTATGTAGTAAAATGTTACAAACACAGAGAGAAATATGTGTCAGTTCCTTTAGCTACTCAAGTTTATCCTCCCATCTCTGTATCTATCCATCTGTCCATTAATGAAAGCAATCGTGAAGTTATCAATCTATCCATCCATTTTAATGAGATAAAATAATAAGTGTTAGTTATATATTTCTGTATAACTTATTACCCCAAAACTTAGTGACTAAAAATAACACACACTTATATCTCACAGTTTCTGTGCACCAGGAAGCCAGACACTCTTTACCTGTGTCTTTTGCTCCACTGCCTCTTACACATCAACAATCCAGGTGTGGTTGACCTGCTGTTGCAATCTTATCGGAAGGCTTCCAGGGGAGGGACCACTTCCATGCTTACTCATGTGATGTTTGTCAAGATTTAATTATTGCGAAGTCATGGATCTGAGGGTCTCCACCCCCTTCGTCTCGGTGTTTCACACGTTCCTAATGCTGTTAGAATCTCCTGTCACTTCTACATGCCTTCTTGAGGTTCTGCAACCTCTTAATGATTTTTAAAAATTTGTGTACATTAGAGTTCACTCTTTGTGCTGTCGAGTTTTATGGGTTTTGACAAATGTGTTATGTCATATATCCCCCAATACAGCATCATACAGAATAGTTCTACTGCCCTAAAAGTTCCCTCTTCTTCACCATTCACCTTTCTCTTTTTCCCGAGATCTCTAGCTTCACTAATCATTTGATTATCTCTATAGTTTTGCTTTTCATGAATTTCATACAATTGTAATCATACCCAATGTAGTCTTTTCAAGCTAGAATCTTTCATTAGCAGCATGAATTTAAAGTTTCTTCATGTATTTTTGTGGCTTGATAATTCTTTCTTTTCACTGAAAAATATTACATTGCATGGATGTATCACACAGTTTGTTTACCCATTTACTTATTGAAGGATATATTAGTGCTTTGAGATTTTGGCAATTATGAATAAAGCTGCCATAAACATTTGCATGCAGGTTTTTGTGTTTCAAAATTAATTGAATTTTTCTCTAGGAGTACAATAGATGGATTTTATGGCAAGATCAGGTTTATCTTTGTAAGAAACTTGCAAACTGTCCTACAAAAAGGCTGTATCAAGTTTGCATTCCCACCAGCAGTGAAAGGTCCTGTCATTTTGCATCCTCACAAGCATTTGTCAGTGTTTTTGGATTTTAGAAATTCTCATAGGTAGGTAATGATATCTCAGTGTAGTTTCAATTTGAATTTCCTTGAGGACAAATAATGAGTGGCATCATTTCATGTGCTTTTTTGCATCTGTCCATCTTCTTTAGTAAGGTATCTGTATAGATTTTTGGCCATTTTAAATTTGATTGTTTGTTTTCCTATTGTTAGCTTTTAAGTGTTCTTTTTATATTCTGAATACAAGTTGTTTATCAGATATATGACTTAAAATATTTTCTCCCCATCTGTGGCTTGTTCCTTGATTCTTTTAACAGTATATTTTATAGAGCAGGTATAATTTTGATGAAGTTTGAGTTATTTATTTTTTTCTTTCACAGATTATGCTTTTGGTGTTGTATCTAAAAACATCGCAAAATCCATGGTCACATAGATTTGCTCTGATGTTTTCATCTAGAAGTTTTACGATTTTGCTATATGCATTTAGGTCTATAGTCAACTTTGAGTGAATATATTTGAAAATGTAAAGTCTGTGTCTAGAATTGTTTTTTTTTTTTTTTTTGCAAATGGACATCCAGATGCTCCTGCATTATTTGTTGGAAAGACTATACATTATCCAATGAATCGTCTTTCTCATTTGTCAAAGATCAGTCGAGTATATTTATGGGCGTCTGTTTTTGGTTGATTCCATTCCATTTCATTTTGCATTTTCCCCTTAGTGCTTTGGCAGAGATCTCAAGTCAATGATGAAGAGAAATGATGGGAGCTGGAACTCTTGCTTTGTTTTCACTCTTAGTTCACTCGTTTTTCCTTCTGCAATTTCTGGTCTAATGTTAATTTTATCTAGTAAATTTTCAGTAATTGGGTAATTTTTATATTTAGATATCCTGTTTGGTGTTTTTGGTTTTGGTTTCTTTCATTCTCTCCTTATTATGTAAACATTATCTTTTACATTCTTTAGCATATAAGAATATTTATATTAGCTTTTTAATGTTCTTCTGTAGTCATTTCTGTGTTTCTATTGACTATTTTTTTTCTCGTTTCTATTGAGTCTTATTTTCTTGTTTGTATGTTTAATATTCTTTGATTCAATATCAGACACAGCAAATTTCATCTTGTTGAGTACTAGAGTTTCTCTCATTCCTTTAAAGTATTTACTTTTTTCTGGCCATAGTTAAGTTTACTTCTGGATTGCGTCTATGCTTTTGAAGCTTGCTTTGAAGCTATTTTATGATGGATCTAGAATAATCTTAACTCTAAGGCTAAATTAGTCCAATTTCTAAGACATGGCCATATTGGTGTCTCTACAATAGATCGTATGTAGTTAATATATTTCCTTTTGGAGGGAATTTGAAAGATTCTTGGCCCTCAGTGTGTTATGGGAATTATTAATCCTATACCTTGTAGATAATCGTTTTTCCCTCAGAAACTTTTCTTGCCTGACCTCATAGGTTTTCCTTCCGCGCCTGCGCACGTCTGGGATCAACGGGCCTGCGGGGCCGGCGCGGAGCTGCCGCCGTTGTCAGCCGCGATGTGTTCTCACCAGAGCAATTTCAACTCAAAATGGAAGTAACATCAAATTAAAAATGCTATCGAAAGCAATAATTTAAAAACTTGCACAGAATCATCTCTCAATAATCAGTGACTTCTACTGTATGATTAATAAAGTCATGATGTTTGTGAAAAAGATTTTAATCATCAAGCAAATACTAAATCACTTTGTACTCATTACTGTTCTTCACGCCTCCTTTCTTCCCCTTCTCTTTGCTTCCTTCAGCCTTTTCCTTCTTCCTACTTCCTCTCTCTTTAGTGAATGCTATGGATTGGCTCCTCTGTGCCTGTCCCTTCTCATGACCTGTAAACTTAAACTTTGAAAATTTAACTTAGAATCTAACTGCAAGATTAATTTTTCCCTTGGTATGCAACATTCGCTAAAGATAAACACTGCACAGATTTACCTGAGAATATACGTAAATAGAAATGGTTCCTCAGACTAGTAACTTGATGCCTGCATTGTTCCTCAGAGGGAGTCTGATACCCCGTAAGCCTCTGCAGCCTTCCCTGGGTGTCTAAGTCACTTATCTAAATCACTATTGTTTTATATTTTAGTCTTTTATTTTGGGGAAAGACGGGGCAGGCATACTAGCATTAAATGATATTCTTGCTGTGCCACAATTATGTATAAATGTATGCATTCTATCTTCTAATATTCGTAGGGTCTTCTTGAAGTTTCAGTGTGGCCAACAGCTCTGGTAAATACTTATCAAACTTAATATTTTTTAGTCTCTCTCAAGACATTGGGGGAGATTGACTTTCTGCATTAAAGGCAGCTTATTTTGTTGGAAACTTAGTTATCTTATTTAATTGAATTTCTGATTGATGAACAAATTAATTCGTGTTGTATTTATTTCTTGCACTCATAATCTGTATACAGTATTGTAATATAAGAAGTAATAAAAGGCATGAGGCATTGCCATCATATTCACAAGGAGTTCATATTTGATGTGTTTTATATTGGCTTAGAAATGAGTTTTGTCTCATTCTACAGGGAGTTCTAAGTCTCTTTCTCTCTCTCAACTTTCTGTCAAAATAGTTTTACCCCATATTTCAGTACTGGATCAAAGATTATATACAGCATCCAACCTACCTTTCTCAAGATTTAATGCAAAAGTTTTCTAAAGCTGCTTTATGAGTTTTCGAAGGGTTCTGGCATATATTGAATGAAATTGATTCAGTGTCTCCTTTCCTCTGGCAGTATTTGATATCTTTTTTTGAATAGATGATAGAGAGATAGATAATTAAATACACAATACACATATTTACAAATGCACACACACATATATGATTTATATATCTATTTACCTATAGGATTTACCTCTCCCTGTGATGAAATATATCAAGTTAGAAAAAAGGTATTTTTTCATAAAAAAAATTTTCATAGTATTTCAAATTACAACACAATGACACTGCTCTAAGTGAAGTAATAAACACTAACACAACCAGTTTGGTATTTCAAAAATTGTGTAGTTCTCTTGAGTGTCTTAACCTATTTTAATTTAATAAGAAATATCTGATCAAGAAAATAAAAATGAACAACACATCTGATTTACACAAAATAATCCTACCCATTGAAACCATTTCTATTGTTCAGGTGACTGAAAAAGACTTGTACAGAAGTAAGAGTTTATATTTTTCCATTTCCTAATCAGTTTTTAAATGTTTTTAGTAACTGAGACAAGTCCCAGAACCATTTACAATCAGCAGTTTATTATTTATTTTCATATTGATGATTTCCTCCAAAATTTAATGCCTTCTCTTTTGTTAATCTATGGTTTTCCACTAATTATTTGCATTTTACCCAGGATGCTCAATGTAATAAGGGAATATTTATATAATATTATAGCTATGCACTATAGAAAATCTGAAAGAAATACATATTCATTTTGATCTAGTGGAGTATGGGTTGCAATTTAAAGAGAGTGGATTTCAAAATTAATATAGTGTTGACAGAAAAGGCAACACATTACATCTTAAAATCAAAGCATAAATATAAAGAACTAGATGATTACAAAATACCATAAAATAATTATTATTTACAATACAAGTAACCCTACTATTAGATAAAATAAAACACTTATTTATATTTTATTGAATAGAAATAACAAGTGAATAAAGCAACAAAATAAGACTTTTTTTACACTGAATCCTTGATGTTCCTGAAATCAAGATGCACTGATTCCAGCTCCCAAATCTTCAGTGGGCATTATTTTGTAATTTCAATATTTCGTGTCCTATTATTTTCAATAATTTACTCATTTGAACATCACTAAAAAAATTCTTAAGTGAGAATAATAATATCCACCTAGCAGTGTTTTTAAATGGTATAACTAGGAAAACATATGTGCATTCCTTAGCACAGTGCCTGGTATAGTAATAGTCAATAAATGGTAGCTACTTGTACACAGTACTTAAAGAGATGACTCTTGTGAACAGTAAGATTCTTGTTTATACTTTCCCCCTGCCCATCTCCCTCCTTGCTCCTTTTCTTCCTTTTCTTTCTTCCTTCTTCTTTCCCTTCTTCTTATAATGGATGTTTATGCAAAACTTTAACCTTCCCTGGCTTTTCCAAGGCACGGATACCAACATAATAAATACAGCCAACTGATGATGGTCTGGTGGAAACCATAATTCAAATTTTGATCTTCTCCCAGGCTAGTGATGATATGCAGTCTAGTACTCTGGTGAGGCTGGGCAGCGGGGCAAGCCATAGCTGCTCGTCAGCCCTGCCATCTTGAGGGTCAACACCTGGTACACTATGGTGCACTGTGGGCTAGCATTATTTTTGGATATTGTGCTCTGAGCATGTTTAAGGGGGCTGGGCTAAGCCATGATGTTTGGTAGTTAAGGTATATTAAATGCATTCTTAACCAATGTCATCAACTTTCTATGGATTTATTGGGACATACCCCATCATTGGTCTTGATATAGACTGTGTGTCTCACTAAAATTCGTATGTTGAAACCTCATGCTCAGCACGATGGTGTTCAGAGCTGGGGCCTTTAGAGGCTGATTTGGGCACAAGGGTGGAGCCCTTGTGAACATTAGTGTCCTTACAGAGGAGGCCCCGAGAGCTCCGCGCCCTCCCGCCACACAAGCACTAGCAGGAAGATGCCCCTCAGTGACCCTGGAAGGGGGCTTCGCTGGACACCCAGTCTGCCGGTGTCTGGACCCGCAGCCCCTCACCCATCGGTCTGTGGCGTCCTTGTTCCAGCGGCACAAGCACCGTGGATAAAGCGGAGCATGTGGACACGTGCAAGGGAAGGCTGACGTCATCGTCTGGTGGCGAAGGCTGCATGGCCCCTTCAAGGTTCGATTTCTTTGGCTAATTTTATAACTTAATTAGTTATACCATTATACATTAGTTCATTCCGTTAATGTTGTTACATCCTCTTAAGCATCCTTATAAGTATATGAGTCAGAAAAGTCGTAGTAAAAGACACGGTCTCTGGAGCTAAAGGGACCTTCGCCTCCTCTCCCCGCTGCCCCCGAGCGCACACACACCTGCAGGCGACCTGGCTCTTCTTTTTCAGATCTTAAATTGTCATCATTACAAAGAGTTCTTTTATCACTAATCATTCTGAATCCAGACCCCAATCGATAACTCAAACTACTCTGCAGTTTTCTTTCAGAGCACATAAAATTAATCATTGTATTTATGCTATTACATATTTAACAATTGTGTCATCCACTACTAGACAGTGACTAAAATGAACAGATTTTATTTTGTTTACAACTATATTTTCAATATCTGGCACCCAGTACCTAGTACTTCACTGCTCTTTAATAAATAGTGTGTTTTATTTCTTTCAGGAATAACACAATTGACATAAAAAACTCACTTTTCAAGAAATGCAAACATTAACAAAATAAATATACGAATCAATTGAAAGACTTATTACAAATTTGAAAATGTTAAATGTGAAAAAAATTAGATTGGGAAGAAAGAAAACATGTAATTTACTGTATTTAGGGAATCATAGGTTAGGTAGAGTAAATAGAAAGAAAAAAATCACAATATTTAAAATAAAATGTAGATGAAAAGAAATCCCCCCCAAAAGACCTTGGAAAAGTAATTTGAGATAAATATACTCCACAATTTAAGAATTATATTAAGCAATTCTTTAAAATTAGAAGGTGACATTTTATTTTTTAAATAAAATGTTTTTTTCTGATTAAACTATAAATATGTTTTCCTTATATATTTTAAAAAGATAAACAGAGTAGTAAAATTCATTAATCATGCCAGTGCTGAGAAAAAAAAAAAAAAAGCCATGTAAATGCTTCCACATATTTTTTCAATGTTTTCCACCTATTTTCTATTTAAAATGTTCATGTGAGTGTATGAGTCTTAAACATCTATGTGTTGTATAATATACTCATGTATAATTAACACATTGGAAAATGCTTGTAGTGGCTTTTCCCTAAGAATGTTCTGTTGTTCCCAAGGCTTTGCTTATCAGCTATCTGGTCATCCTCAATAATTTTTTTTTCTTTAAAATAATGAAAATTAGCAAAAGAAAAAATCTTTAAATTAAAATAATAATTTTCTTTCATTATTATACTCTCTCTACATTCAAGTATCCTTTTTTTCTTTCATTATTCTATCTTAAAGATAATTATACTTTAAAAGAGCAGAGTTAAATTTGCCTTTCCTCCCTTTCTTGGTCTCTTAGATTACCTCCTGGCCCCTCCTCACCACCCTCTCTTTAGAAGACCCCATTCATCACAGGCACAAAAATAAAGGTGAAAATGGAATGCTCGATTGTGTCATGTCCTGGAAGAATCCAGCCCCTGTCACTGAGTGATTGTGACTTTGGTATTAAAGAATGTTCTAAAGTATGGTTGACCCCCAGGGAAATCCTGTCGCAGCAGAGACAGGTGCACGCACCCTTCGCCAGCCCCAACAATCTGGTTAAATTCAAGAGCCAAGGGTGGAGTGAGATGTGCTTTTGGTCTTTCTAAATTAGATGGTTGACGGTTGAAATTTGAGTAGTGGATGAATGGGTATTATTTTTTTCTTTCCAAGATTGATCTTAAATTGGTTTTGGTATGAAAGGCCTGCTGACATGGGGTCGTATGCTTTGATCATCATTCCTTCCGCAGCTGTATCCCCTCTCAAAGCCAAGTCGCTTGTTTCTGTTTAATATTTGTCCTCACCCATCCATATCCCGCCATCTCCTCACCTCCAAAGTCCCTACAAAGCCCCACGTCCCCAGGCTGCGCATGGTCTTATACAACTTTCCCCACATGGTCTCTTCCTCCTTTGCCCGTGGGGCAGCCAGGGCCAGGCCAGAGTGCCCTCAAGTCCTCTTCATCCTTCTGGGTGCCTGCCCCACAGGTGTAAGCAGTGTCCTATCAAGGTAGATCCCATAACTCCCAGTCAACCCAGCCTCACAAGGTTTTCACCTGGCTAGGTGAACTGTGCCTACTGCTGCCACATGGACTTGGGTCCCTGCGGCTGCCCCTGAGGCCCTTGCAGGCCCAGTTATTTCCTGCATCCCAAAACCCAGGGTGTGGCTGAGGACAGGGCAAGATGGACCAGGGCTTCCCAACCACCGCTGCATGGCCGCAGGGACTACCTGGAGCACCCGGAAGTAGAGGCCCACCTCAGATCAAATGACACTCTCAGACTGAATGTAAAGGGATAGAAAAAAAAAAAAAAAACATTTTGTGCAAATGGAAATGAAAAACATCTGGGGTAGCAATAGCTATATCAGAAAAAATAGACTTAAACAAAGGCTATAATAAGAAACAAAGGACATTATATAATGATAAAGGGATCAATATAAGAGGACATAACCCTAGTAAACATATAAGCACTCAACATAGAAGCACCTACGTATAAAGCAATTATTGACCGACATAAAGGGAGACATTCACAGTAGTGCACTTATAGTAGGGGACTTTACACCCTCCTGACACCAATGGACAGATCTTGAAGACAGAAAATCAACAAAGAAGCAGCAGCCTTAAATGATACACTACACCAGATGGATTTTATTGATATTTTGAGAGCTTTACACCTCGACTAAATAGAATCTACGTTCTTCTCAACTGTACATGAAACATTTTCCAGGATAAGCCACATGTTAGGCCACAGAATAAATCTCATTAAATTTAAGAAGATTCAAATCACATCAAGTGTCTTCCCCGACCACAATGGTATGAATCTAGAAATCAACTACAAGAAGAAAACTGGAAAAAAAAACCCCACAAACACATGGAGGCTAAACAACATGCTACTAAACAACGAACAGGTTAACACTGAGCTCAAAGAAGAAATCAAAAGATACCTAGAGACAAATGAAAATGAAAATACAATGACTCAAAATCTATGGGACAGAGTGAAAGCAGACCTAAGAAGGAAACTCATCGCAATACAGTCCACCTCAAGAAACAAGAAAAATCTCAAACAATCTAACCTTACACTTAAGCACATATCGGGCTTTCTAATGCCTGGAAAAAGAGACAACTTGAAAAGCAATGAGACTAGCTCAAGGTTTAATTCAAAGTCCTGGAAAACAATCATGAATTCATTTTACACTTTGATTCTTTCAAATGGAGGAAAGAACTGTAGAAATTGGCTTCTATTGGAAATCCAAAGACAAAATTTTCTCTTTTCTTTTTTTTTAACTACTGTTAAATGTTTCAAATCTATCTTTATACCAACTTTAGACAATGAAAAGGTACATGATTAGATAGTCACAGCTCTCAACTAAAAACATGATATGCCAAGTAAAAAAATGTCACATGTAATTGTAGAATTGAGTCAAGATTTATAAATATCAAATAATCTATTGTATGGCACATAGACAAGTAAATATCAAAAAAGACCAATGACATGATATTTTTAAAAGAAAAATGGTGTACGTCCCGTCTCGAGCCAAGAATAAGGACACGTTATAACACATGGCATGTGCTGACACTAGAGAACTCGCTGTTCGCGTGAGATTCCCATGAGACCGAGCGTCCGTGTTTTAACTGGAAACCATGCTAGGCAGCTTCGGTTTTACTGACTGGTAGAGGCTTTTGTTTCTCCCCGAGCAAGTTGGGGGAATCACTGAGTAATGGAGTAACTAGGTAAGATGTAGATTTTGAAAAAAAAATTACTCTTATTTCCCCAAGAGATAATCACTTTTTATTAATTTTTGGATTAGTCTTCTATGGTTTTCTTTGCAAAATTTCAGGAAATATGTGTGTCTGTATATTTTTATTTCTATTTCTCTCTTAACACAAAAGGTTACTCAAAAGGCAACTCAATAATCAATCTCTCCTGGACTTGACTCCAAAGGTAGAGATGGGATTGAAAAAGAGGCGAGTGAGGCTCTTCCGCATCCATGCTAAATGTCTCTGGCAGGTTGTTTCTGCAGTTTTGAAAATGATTAAAACCAAAAATTAAAATATATTTAACTTAGTGTCACACTCTTCTGTAACCATATTACAAAGTGATACTCAGTCATTTTGTATTGTTAATAAAGAAAATAAAATTTTAAATGCATTAAAATCACATTATTTCACCTTTGTTTTATGTTTTATAATGTACATAAAATTACTGTCATTTATGAATATAATTAATAATAACTATGTAATAAATAGATATGTGCATAAATAAATGAAGAGATTCTTATGCTCCATCTGTTTTACTCATGGGAGATACAACCAGAACAGTTTAGAATCTACCCTGAATGTATAATTTAACTTATTTCCTTGCTTTATATTTAAAATTCTCCTTCTTCAATACTTTAAACCTATTTGCTATTTTTACACACGTTTTATTCTTCTGTGTGACCCAGTGTTCTCACCACCAGGCTTGAATTCCATGACTAAATTTTGTATAATTTTCATAATGAACCTATGAAAATGGAGTTACATCTGACATACTTTCAAGAAAAGGAATTGGATTTAGGCTGCTTTCAAAACTGTTAAGTGCAGATGCATTTCTCATTTAGATGATAAATAGAGTGGTTATCCATTTTGATCTATCTTTCAAGGTACGATTGAAAAAGAAGATATCATCTTAGCAGCTTGAGAATTGTTATTTTATAAAACAAGGTGTCTGTGACACTTACTCTCAACTAATCATTATATTGTCCCTTTATCCCACCACCATTTCCATGTAATCCTTCGGCTTGAGTGACAGGACTTCACATATTGAATTCTTGCTGACAGAGAGGGAGATTGTACCAGTGGGCAATCTTTTTATCACTCTGGTCGAACAATTGTTCTTAGCTGCTAAATTGCCAAAGAAATTCAAACTACTCTAAGCTCACGTTGTGAGCAGCGACCAGAGAAACAACCAGGAAAGGGAAGAAAGGAGACAAGATCCTTCTTTAACGTTTTGTGGAACACTTGTTTTTATATTTATCTATTTTATTATTTTTATTTTTGAACGTTTATTGAAGAATATTTTATAATAAATTGCTTTAATTTGAAGAATGTATTTTGAGGAGCTTTGAAAGATGAATTCACCTGTGGGGAAACACACAAGAAAGTAAAGACCATTTCCATCATCCCCAGTGTCATCTCATGCTTCTCAGTGACCTGCCCTTTCATGACTCCCAGCCCGGGCACCCACTGTCTGCTCTCTGTCAGCATAAATCAGGGTCATTTACCAGAATGCTATGGATGTAAAATCATAGTATTGTACTCTTTTTTTGTTTGATCTCTTTAAGTCAGCAAAATCTTTTTAAGGTTTATTTGTGTTGTTACATTTGTAAGTGGTTCACACTTTCTTATTAATAGAATTTATTTAATTATTTTTTTTTATTGCCAAGTAGTAGTGTTTTATTGTATGGATACATTGCATTTTGTTTATCCGTTCATCTGTTAATAAATATTTAAGCTGTTACCAGGTTTGGACCACTATAAATAAAGCTGCCGCAAACGTTTCTGTGCCAGTCTTGCCGTAAATGTTTTTATTTTTTGGGTGAATAACTGGCAGTGGAGTGGATAGGTCATATAGTGGTTGTAATTTAACTTGTTAAGAAACTGGTGAACAGTTTTATATTCCCATCAGTAGTATATATGAGGTCCGGTAACTGTATATCTTCCCATATTCTTAATATCTTCAGGTTTTAAAATTGTATTTATTCTAGTGAGTGTGTAGCGATAGCTCCTTGTGGTTTTCTTTTGTCATTCCCACGTAAGGCAAAGAATCGTAGGCGGCCTTTAGTCAAGAGCCGGCCAGAAACGTGGCTCCTCCTTGTCCGCAGCAAGGACATGAATTCTGCCAACAGTCGCCGCTTGCGTTTGTAAGTGGGTTTTTCCTGTCACCCTCAGATGAACTTACATCCCTGGCTGGAAACTTCATTGTGGAAACTGGTAACTAATAGATGAATTACCTGTTCAACTGTCTGGTCTATTCTAAAAGGTTAATTTTTTTTTTATTGTGGGAAAACATATACATAACACAAAATATAATTTTTAGACACTTTTAAGTATAAAATTGAGTGGCATTTGGCAGGTTCACAATGTTGTAAAGCCATTACTGTACTTATTTCCAGAACTTCGTCACTATTCCAAATAGGCATTTTCCCCATTAAACATTATATCTCTACTTCCCCCTCCCCCAGTCTCTGAACTACTTTCATACTTTCCCCATAAATTTGTTGATTCTGGGTACTCAATATAAATGAGATATTACAATATTCATCATTTTGTTTCTGGCTTATCCCACTTAGCATAACGTATTCAAGCTGCATGTGTGTTGTAGAACGCATCAGTGTCATGTTCCCACAGCCAGCCATGTACAATTTAGGTACACAGGTGAAAATAAAAGCACACGTTACATAGGTTGACTTACATTCTCCAAAAAATATGTTGAAATCCTAACCTGTGACCTTAGAGAAAATGTCTTTGTAGATGTTATTCATTTATGATGAGGTCATTAGTCTGGGCCCTAATCCAGGGTGAATGATGTCCTTACAAGAAGAGGAAAATGCCACGTGAAGACACAGACCACAGGACAGACGCCATGTGCTGCCAGAAGCCAAGATTGTGGTGACGCAGCTGCAAATCAAGGAACACCGAGGAGGAGCCGCCGCCACCGGAAGCCGGAAGAGCCAAGGACGGGTCTTACTCAGAGACCAGCGGGGTCGTGGCTTGGCAAAGACCTTAACTTCAGACTTTCCGCCTGTGGAACTGTGAGGGAATAAATTTAAATTGTCTCATGTCATCTAGTTTAATGGACTTTTTCTATACCAGCCCTGGGATCTAATATTCCAACATCAGTAGTCTTATTTTTCATGGGATTAAATGCGATCCATTTTATTTTCAGTGTTTCTATTTTCAGATATTCTTTCCTGATCATACACTGCATGTATAGTAAAAATAAAATAACTACTTTTAAAAGAAAGATGAGGTAATTAAATCTATTAAGAATGGGCTTTTCTCATTGTTCTTTATTATTTATTTCTCTTTCTATTTCTATTACTCTGATATTTCTATTATTAGATTCCAATTAACGAGGTATTTGTGGTACAAACTTCCCCACCTCCCACTGCAGAAGCTGAGGGACAGAGGCCTAGC
>CM053516.1:14396945-14431742 GCA_028627145.1 Eidolon dupreanum | reverse complement strand
TTTATATATAATTGTTGAGTTTAATTTAGGCTAATATGCTATTCTCTGATTGCTTTTTCCTCAGAAAGCACAAATTAAGAATTATATGAGAGAACACATGTTAAATAGATGAGCGTCCCATCAGTATTAAAGTCTTAGGAAATAGACTACTGATTCTGTGAAAACAAGATATAATATTTAAACATAAATTTAATTTAATATCATGTGAATGGAACAAGGATGGTGTATGCAGGGCACTGTTCGGAAGAACAGCCATTCTGACTCCATTTCGATGAACTGAACTAAATACAAACAAACAACAAAACAAAAATCGAAAGAAACACAGAGGTTTCCGACCTGGAAATATGAAATAACCAATAATTTATAATTTTGCAGCAACTCAGGGATTAATTACAATCAACCATCTGATTCACAGAACTACTGGAACCTATGTTAAAAATTTTATTGTGGCAATATAATCATTTAAGGACTGGGGTGATATTGTTTTAAAGAATGCCAAATTCATAAAATTTATAACCAAACATTTGTGTATTAGCAATTTTGTTATTTTGAAAGTGAAATGTTATAAGCAATTTAAATATTTTATACCCTTATACAGTTCTGCAAGTAGGACTTTAGAATAAATTTCTAACAGTAAAATTTCTGCATAAAAGACATATGACATTTTTTATTGATATTGACACATTTCCTCCAATATGTTTCACTGATTTATATTTACATTAGAGAATATGTGTTTAATAGCATCCTTTCCAGAGCTGTGTTTTATCAAGGCTACCTTAAAAATTTTGTTAGTCTTACATTTAAAAATTAGATGTCTCTCTTTCTTCTTCTCCCCAGATATATCCTACTCATTGTAGCATGCATATTTTCCCAAACAAACTTCACTATCATTTTGTCAACACTATCTCTTCCCAAATGTTATCCTTGGTATTTTAATTGGAATTACATAACACTAGGGACAAATATGTACAAACACTATTTATGCCAACGATAATCACAATATTTTTCTTTTATCGTATCCGGTATCATATGTCTTTAGGTGTGTTATATGTTTGGGGTGCCCATGTCTGTCCCCACACCAAGCACAAAACAGCAAGGGAATACTTGTGGTTGTGGCAACGTGTTGCGTAGACCTGCCTGGCAATCATGAAAGGTGAAATCGACCAAGTACAGTGAAAGCCAAAGAAATTCCTTGTGATAAAAATATACAACTTATTTTCCATTATATCGTAGTTGTGAAAAGAAAGAAAACTTTAACATGAAGTGATTAAATACCAAGACAACGCACTCTCCCAGTAAGTAACCCTTTCAAAAGTATTTCGAAAATATCGCAATCTCTTTGGTACTCTTCTTTCCACAGGGCTTCAGCTCCCGGGAGGCGTGGCTTGCCCCGCAGCCCTCACAGTCTCTTTGTCCTTCTCCATTGGACGTAGGCACGGCCGCTGAGCTCAATGACAGTTCCGTTACTAGGAGAGGTTCTCTGCGGGACACACAGCCCAGCCAACACCCACGGGCTCCTCCCCACTTGACAGCAGCCAGGAAGCTGAGATCCTCTTCTCCTCGCAGTGCTTTGTTAAGACCAAGACTAGGTTGGAGTTAAGGAAGATGTCCTTAAAAAAGGAAAAGAAAGTCTCTGCGTCATTGGCTAAGCACACAGAAATTCTATGCTGAATTTTTGGGAGAGGTGTCAGCTGTAGAGAAAATGTAACTACCTTCTATTGAGAGGAATTATTCTACTTACAGAAAATATATGCATTTACAGAATCTATATACATATGCTCAAATTTCCTCAGGGGTGTTAATTCAGATATAATTTGTTTAGGGAAAAAAATATCTAATGTTATGACATAAGAATGATTCTCCATTTTGTACATTAATAATGATCAGAATATGTTTAGGTCTGCATAAACGACCAATATAACTAAGTTGTAATAATATTCTTTTTTTTTTCATTTTTTTCAATATTCTAAAATTCTTTTTTAAATTTGCCCTTGAGTGACTAAGTCTAAATCAGTCAACTTAATTTATTTACATATTTAAAAATAATATTTGCAACTCTCAAGCCCTTGTCCTAAATTTCACGTGTGAACTTAACCTGCAGATGCACCATACGAACGTGACAAGTGGATACGTTAAAGTAAAGACAAAATCTGCACTTCCTGATTATTGGCTCAGCTATGTTTAAGTCACGGCAAGTTGAGATCTCACATCCTAAGAATTCTGATATGGTTGCTCTTCAGACTTTGTCTTTGTTTTTATGTCTACTAGAGGCTGTTTAGAGGGAAAAAAATTAATTTGAAGTAAGTCATTTTGTATGACAAGGGAGAGGCTGGTTATTTTTGAGGGGTGCGTTATTGAAGTGCGTGTAGGAAGTTAATGAATTTAAATCAGTGGTATTCTGTCTCTTGCTTCTTGTTAAGGCATTTACATGTCCACAAGAAGTGGACAGACGTTTGGACTCTAATGTAGCCAGGATCAATAAATTGTAATCAGCCATTCAAAATGATTTGTTCATTAAAATTACTAAGTTTGTTTCCATAATTAAAAAATTGTCTGAATAGACTAATCTCTAAATCTCTTAAATTTACTTAATAGTCTGTCTGAAATGATAACTTATCTTATAAAGTCCCCAGATTTATGACTGTTGTCACTAGAACGTATGAACGGTTGATAGTGCAGCCGGCCTTTTCCAACTCTCGAGTCCTATTTCCTATGCAATTTAGTTCCTAAAATATAAACAACTGGGTATATCATTAGTTAAAATGCCTATAACCTATTTTTCAACTATATCAGTAAAAGCATAAAATGCAAGTTGTAAAAGAAGCTTCCAAACTAATAAAATATGAGATCCATGTAGTGGGTGGTGACAGCAATGCTCTCACTGTCCGCTATTCCTATGGGGTTCTATGAACCATGACTCACACAATGGATGTAAAAATTATGCTACAGAATCACATGAATTATTCATTCCTACAGTAATAAATAAATGTGTTTTTTTTTCTTTACCACCTGAATTAAATGAAACAAAAAGTAACTCCTTTTATAATTAGAATCCATTTATTTTAGGCGGGAGTACCATCACCAATTTCCAGAACTGGTAATCCATGTATCAATATGATTTATGAGCAATGAAGCTGTGGGGTAGAGTGTATCTATTTCAAGGAGAAAACTGAGGAATTATTTCAAAGTTATTTACAAAGAAACAAGTTTGGGGAAAAATTTATAATATATGAAACAGAAAACACTTCAGTGGATTATCCTAAAAAACAGGGACGCTCTAAATATTACGATTCTATAGTCTGCCATGAAACTGGTGTGTTTGCTCTTTGAAACCGCAGGTAAGTTGGAGGCGTGACCTGGGTTAGAAACCACAGCCCTGGTGGTGTCCACAAGAGAAGTTCCAAGGTGACGGTCCTGAGTAAATTGGAAAGAGGGGTGCACACGCGGGCCTCCAGTGGAGGAGGGGAGATGTCGCCTTGCCTTAAGTCGACCTGTGGGTTATTACTGTGGACTCCCAGAAAAATAAAACATGCACTTAGCACAGTAGTGGGATGCCTTACCTGGTGAACATAAATCACAGCAATGGTTTGCCTGATCTGATCTCAGATATTGGAGCATCATCTGTCAATGGTCCCTAACTCTTAACATAATAATCAACCAACCATGCATCTAGTGAATTGAGTATCTCTGGGACAGTGCTAATAGCTAGCTGTGTGTAAGTGTCACCAGAAATTTGGATATTTCATTATATACTACAAAGTTTCCCCATCCCTATTGAAATAATGTTAAATTGGCAATTAACTAAACTCAGTAATCTGGAATTGTATTTTCTGAGAGTGTTATATAATATATCTTTTATTATAAAATGGAATTTTCAGAGAACTAGGTTGGGAGTTTCAGTAATCCACTATTGAGCTACCAAGCAGCACAAGGCATAGTTCTCAACCTTCTCCGAAGGCTCTGTGGGAAGTGGGCCAGAAGTGTAAAAGGGCTGTGTGGAATAAACTGGTACAGTATTAATTTTACTTTGCTGTTCTGTATTGTCTAACTCGGGTTTTGTGTATACGAGAGCGAAACTGGAGTGAGTTACAAAAGCCGTTTGAGCCTCGAGAACAAAACAACGTTTCTGAGTTTTGACAGGGTGAAAGTATATGGCTACCTGCATAAGCTTAGTAGTTAAATCAAATTATTCATGTAACAAAATATAACATATACTAGGGATTAATTGCTTATTGAGAAAAATAAATTCTTTAGAAATCTAAAGTAAGGAACTGGTACTGAGCGTTAAATTTAAATACATGTGTCTAATGAAACATATAAACAGGAACCTGCAGGACATATAGGGCTAAAATAAATGCTCCTTGTTAAATTAGGACCCTGTCCCTTTTAGATTATATTTAATTAAAAATTTATACTTTTGACACTTTAAATTAATGCGGTTACTGAGATGATGAGCAGAGATGGTAGGATAGTAGAGTCATTTCGGCCTTCGTCCTTTGTGTTTCTTGAATTAGAACAGTGTTCTGACCTCAGTATATTTATAATAAAAATTATATGATATTTGACTATTTTTATTGGGGCTAATCCTTAAGGCCTGTGGGCAATAGTGACACCTACTCATTTGATAAAAATGATTATACCTCAAACATAGTTGATCACTAAGTTTTAACTGCCTTTACAATCACAGGACTGTCTATAACACTATTAAAATATACGTGTGTAATTGATTTGTTATTTCGGCTTTGCCTTATTATACAGCTATTATACAGAGTGTAAGAGTTGCAAGCACTGTCTTTAAAAATTGCTTGTTTAAACCTTCTTTTCCTGGAATCCCAACTGCATTTGAAAAACAACAACGTTTCAAACAGGAGCTATTAGAAAAAAAACATAACCATTAGAGAAGTTCGGGTTTATGGTATGTTTTTAGCTGAATCTGTGTCTCTGAGACAGATGTGAACGTAGGCCTTCAGTTCAAACGCTATGTACTGATTGACAACTTTCATTCCTTCTTTCTGCAAACAGGTATCAACAGGTGTGCTTGTATTCCACTGGGGCAACAAGAATATAACTACATCGGCACATTTGAATAAAGTGGTTTATCAGTAGTGTGACAATGTTTTTCTCTGGTTAAGTCTGTGGCTGGCACTGAGTAGATTCTCCACATATGTTTGTTGAATGAATGAATTTGGTGTGTTTAATGACAAATTCAAATGTGGAATTCATCATTTTCATTTTATAGTTGAATAAGAATTTACATTTTATAAAAATCACCTTGAATTTTGTAATCTTGGAAAGATAAAATTAAACTAAAATAAAAAATATTTATATAAAAATTTATATTTTAATTGAACTAATAAAACAAAATTTATTGTTGTTCTTTAAGTTCTTAAGGCCTGACAACAACATTGCAGCTACAGAACTCAAGTGGACTGGAGCTTTGATGTGATATACCACTAACATCAAAAACAGCATATCCTTACTACCTCGCTATTTTAGAAATAGCTTCTACAATTAAATATAGAATGAAGTAAAAATGTTTTGCACCCAACTAGTATATATCTCATTTGTTTTTAAGTTAAAAAAGTAAACTAAAATTATGCAGAAAGAAATATTACTTATTACTCTGCAGTCATATGCAAAATTATAAGAGATTGATTGTTCCTTGCTATCCATCTTTGTTTGTCTTGATACTTGCCTTTATTCATGTTAATGAACGCATTGTTGCTAAGAAATATATAATGCATTAAAATACATGATTAAACAATTCATCTGTATTTCTATTTGTAATGCAACTCTTAGTCCAATTTTAATTGCTTCTAAACCTCAAGTAAAAAGAAAAATGTTCCAGACACTCTTTTATTCCAAGTCACCGATAACATGAATACTTAGCATAAATGTTAGTCATTCAATGACAAACAAAATAGAGAAGTGTTCTGTCAAATCACAGTTATAATCAGTGTCTATCACTGCCTCTGTAAAAGCTTTTAAATAAATGAATATTTATCATTTGTGATTTCAGGGGCTAAACATTTGAGAAAACATATTTGGATATTAGAATGCATGGACGACCTTTCATGCAGCTGTTTTTACTGAACTAGCTACCCGTGCACTTTCAGTTCCCTAACTTCTAAGCTCTAATTCAGCTTAGAGCCAGTTGTAGTAAGTATAAAAATAAAAATTCTTTCAAATTTAAGCAATATTAAAACTCTTCAAATATATCGGGCTTGGGTTCTACTGAGCTTTGTATTCATTTCATAATTTGGCCCACTAACTTCACAAAAACAAAAATACTTTTGATACCTTAAACAATATATTTCCTAATCGTCAATAACCATGGGATGCTTCAATCGGACACTGCACAACTGTGAGCTGCTCAGATACAGGTGTGTGAACCCAAGTCCACAAGCACGCACACAGTCAAGGTCAGGTGCGGTGCTGGTGTACCTCAAAGTTCTTAAGAGATGGATTTCTAACACTGAGTAATAAATTACTTGTGGAAAACTGTGTGACGCTCAAGGACACCAGCTGGTGAAGAATCCTTTTATCAAATGTGAAGAATTCTTTTATCAAATGAATAAATCTCTTGCACTGCATCTTTTTTGCAAATGAATAAATCCTTTTATCAAATGAATAGATCCTTTTATCAAATGAATAAAGCTCTTGCACTACATCTCTTCTGTAAAGGTGATATTTGCTAGATGATGAATATTTAAAGATGGAGATGTGTATCTTAAAGAGCAGAACTGAGTGATTCAATAATCTGGACCACATTCACTACATCACAGCAAAATTCTCATTACTAAACTCTGATGAACCTGATGAAGGCAAAAGTTATGGTCAGAACGTGGCTCCCAGGGGCTAAATAAGGCCTCCAAGATTTTCTTCTTTTTCCTTCTTATAGTAGAAGAAACACCGACAAGTGAGAGGCTGGATGATGTATTCCAGAACCCTCTCCTGGAAAAAAAGTAAACTTTAATATTAGAAAAAATAGACTTTTTATTACATGTTTGCCCTACTGTATAGTTACTATTTATTTAAATTTAGGTTATTTACTCTGGTCTGCTGATCTTAAGGCAAATTTGCAAAACAGTTTCAAACACAATTATTTGATCAAATATTAAAATAATCCAAAATATTTCCCACAGTGGGCTTGGTATTTGCTCTCTTTAGCTCAGTTTACCATCCATCTCTATCCCTTTTGCATATGTTTATACTTTTACCTTGAAAGATTTATTTAAATAAATGAGACCACACTATTTTAAAACTTATGTGAAGACTTAAAATATTAGCATTATATAAAGTAGGTAATCCTATATATGCTCTATATTAATTCAGTAAATATATATGGAACTGGAAATAATGTGAGTTGAACTTTGGTTCAAGATTTCAGGAAACAAAATAAGAATAGTAGGAAAAAATAAGTTTAATCAGCTCAAGACTTCCTTGACCTTCATTTTGATAGTGGCTACTCAGGTGGGCAAAAATGACCGTGAAACATGCAACTTTAATGCCTGTGTAAAACAAAAATATTGGATGGAGTTATATCCATTGTTAAAAATTTGTTATTCCTCTTTTCCTTATTCTTAATATGAAGATTTGATTTGATAATGTTCACGAATATTTTAAAATATGACTATTTCATGTTCGATTAAAAATAATAAAGATTTTTGTCTCTATAATACATGGTGACAGAGTAAGACTAGACTTTTGGCAGTGAGAACACAATGCAATAGACAGATGATGTATTATTGAATTGTACACTTGAAATCTATATAATTTTATTAATCAATGTCACCCCAATAAATTTAATTAAATAAGATTTTGGCTCAAAATAAAACTAAAAAACTAAAAAATAAAACTTATAAGGAATAAAAATTAGAAATAATTATTAAAGAGCTATTTACACTTAAATGTTTACACAAATAGAAAATATGTTCAAATACCAAAGACCTAGCATATCAACTATTGTTTTACAATTGCTAAGTGTTAAGGATCTGTAGTTGGTTGCATTAAAAAATGTAATTCTAAGCTTTTTTTTTTACATTTCCTCGAATGAGTGGCATTCACTGTAGCCAAGTGTGCATTTGCTTAAGAAGTGTAGTCATAGAGAGAAACTAGAGCTTTGAAATCTGAGCTTTGATTTATCTACAATGGTAACCAAGAGAAAGAAAATCAACACTTCATGTGTTAATAATAAATTGAAAGAGCCCATAATCCCCAAAGTAGGGCTAATTGAACTATTTATATACAATCTAAAGAGGGGAAATAAAACAATAAATATAAATGATACATTAAGGGTGTATATCCCATAATAGAACACATTATTTTCTAGTACTTCAGAGGAATTTGCATTATTATAGCAAAAGCAAAAGCAAATTTTCATTGGGTTTATAATATGATATTTTAATTTTAAACTAAACGTGTATTTGTAATAACCGATGGAGGTAGTAAGCTTAAATCAAGATATTCTATTTCATGACAATATGTAGATATTACTTCATAGAATCATAGGACAGCCTCATCCCTGTTCATAAAGTGGCCCAGGAAAAGGACATGATGAGGAAAAAGCCCGAATAACGTGGTTTACTTGGAAAAGGCGTGCGGGTGCCTGTCACTGCTCTCCCCTGCCACTTGAGTGTCAAAGGGAAGTGTGCAGATGTCCATCTCTGAACCAAGAGCTGTTCCAGGCAACAAAGGAAAATTAAAATAGCAAATGCATTATTGTCTCCGGAAAAGTAGATAAAACCCAGAATTGATGAATAAGAGAGATCAAAGGAACTACAAGACATTTCTAACAATAATAAAGCATTAGCCAAGTTAAAGAAATAATGAAAAGTCTGGGACTTATTATTATAAGTTCTTAGGAGCTAATTCAGCACATTCTAAAATAAAATTTGATTGCTTTGAGAACACACAGAATCTAAGGGCTCCCCAGTGTATTCTCAGGAGATAAATTCGCATCCTCCATCCAAGATTCAGAGGTCACTAGAGGTGACTGATCATTTCATGTCCTGTTCACTTTGAATATGTTTAATTCTTTACTGAATTTTTTCTTTATTGTCTCATTGAAAGAAACTTTTCTTATCTCACGAGTTTTAAACATTCTACCTTTTATCTTGTTCTGATTCTTTCTGCCACATAAAAAAACATTTCCTAGCTTTACGTATTCAATTTCTGTTAGCTCTTTTATCTATGTGGCCAATAACCATGCTAAATGAAATAAGTCAGACATACAAATCATGATTTCGCTCACACATGAAATACAAAACCATACAAAACCAAAAGTGACAAATGAACAAGACAAACAAAAACTCAGAGACACAGACAACGGTTTAGTGGTTACCAGAGTGGTGGGGAGGTAGATAAGGGTGAAGGGGGCAGATATATGCTGACAAAGGGAGATTTGACTTTCGGTGGTGAATGCACAATGCAATATACAGATGATGTATTATTGAATTGTATGCTTGAAACCTACATAATTTCATTAATCAATGTCACTCCAATAAATTTAATTTAAAAATTAAAAAATAAAAAAGTTAACGTGATTTCAGGAGGTCAAATTCAAAACAGGAAAGTAAGAGTTAGAATATTGTACTTTAAATGCAGTAGAACTGGAATAAGGTTGACCAGAATATATTTGAATTATATTTAGTTTTTGACTTGCCAAAACGAGATAATAAAAACCTTCATAAAAATGTACTAAAATAATTTCATAGTTTGACTATCTTATCTGTACTTTTTATTAGTTATTATACATCAGTCAACTGTGTTTCAATAACATGTGCCCTGGAGTTAGCTTTAACACCATGAAAGGGGTCAGATGCTGAATAGTAATTGTATTCCTTGAAGGAATTGCATTTAGAAAAGTCTTTAATGCCACCTCCAACGGGACAACGAACATCATTTTAAGCATGATAATTTTCCATTAGACCAAAAAATATAGACATTTTCTGGAAAATAAGTGAACAGATACTGAGGTTGCTGAACTGTTCTAATTAGCACTGCTACAAACATGTTTTTGCAAGAAAACTGTTCCCCGCAGCTCAGCATTTCATACTTGGCCGCGCTGCCTTTTCTTTGTTCTACAGGATCCTGAGGGGGAAGGAGCGTGGAGGAAAGAGATAATTTGAAAGTATTGTCAGTGCTACAAGGGAAATAAATTCGGCTGGAATTGGTCGAGCCCGGCGCCGATTAGGCCGCGTGGGTGCGTCCTCGGTGACAGAGCGTTGCCCGGGGAACAGAGCCTGTCTCCAAGCTGATGCCGATGCCTGGAATGCGTTTCCCCACTGCAAAGCTGCCGCTGGAATATTTCCTGATCCAGGGAAGCGACTTATCTAATATCACATTCAAGAGATCAGTTTTCCCGTGATAGAAAACAGGCACCGAACTGCCTAGTTACTCTGTGGTTAGCTGAACCTGTAGCATTAGTTCACTGTAGGTTGACAAGATCTTTGTTCCTCCAGGTGAGCTGATTTAAAAGAAAATGCCCGACAGTACTGAAGACTGAGAAAATACTTGGGTGGTAGAAAGTTATATCTCCACTTCTACGTCTGTCTCTACGTCTTTGTCTATATTATCTCCAGCTCCAGGTCCATATCCATCTTCATCTCCATCTCCATCTCCATCTCCATCTGCATCTGCATCTGCATCTGCATCTGCATCTGCATCTGCACCTACATCTACATCTATCTATGTGCAGATAGAGATATAGTGCAAGACAGAGGTGCTGTGCATCCTGGAGAGTCATTATTGCGTATCAGGCATACTTTTTCTGAGAAAATAAGGGAGGAGAAAAAAAAACACACACACACAAACCAAAGCCCATTTCTATAGCTTTTTTTTTTTTTTTTCAGTGCAGATGTGACGTGATCTCAATTCAGAGCCACTTCTCAGAAACTTCACTGAAGATGTGGCTTCAGGTGACCTGCTATGGATGTTGGACACTCTCAGCCCCAGTCGTCTGACTAAGAAGACAGGGCTGAGGCACAGCTAGGTCCCCAGGAGTGTAAGGAGCCAAGTCTGTGTGAATTTGTGGGGCTCAGGACGAAAGCAGAAAGAGGGAAGGCGGTCGTCAAGAACGACTGTACTCACGTGTGCAAACAGGATTTCTACAAATCTAGAGGTGGAGTTGGCTCAGCCTGACCCCACGCTCCCTTTCACAGTTGTTTTATCCCTGGTCGTTTGTGAATCTCGCATGCCCTTCCCTTTGCTCTGGCCTGGATTAATCTAATGAAGAGATAAATACTGCAGTTTCTTCAGTGCAAATATTTTATAATTTTCTCAACGTGTTATTGTATTTGCCATTAACAGAGCTTATCCATAGACCTGATGAAAATGATAATATTGAAAACGTATCTACCATATTGAGACGACACTCTCCCCAGACACTGTGTTAGGCGATTTGCATACATTTACTGTGCTCTTCTTAACAACAATTTTAGGGAGGTATTCCTGCCCCCATTTTAAACAGCAAGGGTTAAGCAGTAAAGTGATTATCAAATTTATTCATGCATTTTACCAATATTTATTATATTTATTTTTGGTAAATAAAAATTTAGTAGGAAACAAATTTTTCCTATTTTCTTTCATGAGGTTTATATTTTTGTTTATATCAGGAGACAGAAATTACTTATTATATAAATTATAATAAAATTTACAGAGGAAATAAAATGGGGCTCAAATAAAGAAGGACGAGAGCAACGACACGAAATGATCACGTTTAAAGGAACTAATAAATAGGTGACTAAAGTGAGTCCCTGTATAATCTGGGGGCAAGGATATGACAGGCCACGTTAGTAGCATGTGCCAGACCCTGGCCTGGACAAACGTGTGATGAATTCAAGGAACAGAAAGACCCAGGTGCGTGAGGGCAAATAGCACCGCGTGACAAACGAGCAGGGCGGTGGGGAGAGATCAGGCAGGGCCCTCGCGGCTGAAAAAGTATTTCAATTTACTGGAGGACTTTAGGGAACTGTCCTGGGACTAAGCATTAAAAGGGCCAGGGAACAGTCCCTACAGAGTGATTTCACTTAGCAGTTGGGTGAAAGGAGAACAAAGAATCAGAAAGAGCAGGAGACGGAGGCGGTGCCCCGGCCAGAGACACTGTGCTGAGGTCACATAATCCGAAGGCGGAAAGTTCCATTGTGGAGAGCGCTGATTTTCTTGAAGATACGGGGGAGTCGGGGTGTG
The DNA here is from genome assembly GCA_028627145.1 of Eidolon dupreanum. Classification (NCBI taxonomy): domain Eukaryota; kingdom Metazoa; phylum Chordata; class Mammalia; order Chiroptera; family Pteropodidae; genus Eidolon; species Eidolon dupreanum. Next base: position 14,419,553 of record CM053516.1, on the reverse strand, counting down.
GAGGAAGTCAGGCACCAGCAACCATCAGGTTGCGGGCGAGCCAAACCCCGTCTTACCACTTGCTCTTGGGGGCCGCACCTGGTGCTGCGGAGAGCTGGGGTCCCCGGGAAGAGGAATCGAAGATGGAGCGAGGAGGACAAAAGGCTTTTGGGGGTTTAAAGTTCCACCTTCCAATCTTAAACTAAAGGGATTATTTCTCTGAGGAAATTAAAACCAGTAAGAAAAAAAGAGAGCTAGATTACTTCTCCACCATCAGCATAATCATTGTTTTTTATTTTTCTTCACTAATGGAGCATTTCCATTAACCAACACACACTGTGATGTTCGCTATTAACTTGTTCTTACTCTTGAACCCCACATATACCTCTAGTTTCCTCCACATCTTTCTACTTCTCTTTGGGAAAATGCCTTAACTGTGTCGCATGCTCCTGATTTTCCTGCCTTTCCATGCTGCCCACCCTCCTTTGCTGGCTCTTCTTCCCCTTCTGTTCCTCTAAATTTGAATTGTCCAGTTCAGCAGCCACTAACTACATGTTCTAATCAGATGTAACTTAACTAAAACAAACATAATTAAATTGTTTCCATAAGTCACCCATGAGTCACATTTAAGGTGCTTAATAACCACATGTGCCTGATGGCTACTATACTGGACACGTCTGTTACCACACAAAGTTCTACCGAGCAGCCCAGGACGTAACCTATGCAAAGCCTTCACTTGTGTGTCTGGTCATCACCCCACAACTAATACATCAAAACCAGAATTCTTTTTACCTACTTCAACACTATTCTCCTAGTCATCCTCACCCCAGTAAATGAACCAGCAGTGACTGAAGCACAAAAGGTAGGTGTTACTTTTGCTTCAGTTTTCCTCATTACCACCTGATATTAAATCGATGAGCCAACCCTATGAGTTTTACCTTAAAACGTGTCCAACATTCAACAGCATCTTACTCCTCTATGGCCAAAATTCTAGACTGGTGTAACGTCGCTCTCACCCACTAAAATGCTAATTTATATTCATCTTTTTGCTCTTCCCTTCTACATTCAATTTTACACAGAGAAACTAAATGACCTTTTAAAAATGTAAATCAGACAACGTTGTTTGCTTTTTCAAAACTATCTAATGGTGTGCTAGTATATTTGGAATACAATCCAAATTCTTACACAGCTTATAAAGCATGCATGTAATTATCCCTCCTTCATCTCAGACACCTCATGCTGTGCGCCGCTCCTTCCCAATGCCACCTTGTGACCCCGCTGAGGCCTCCCAGCTCTCTCGTTGGTCCCTCTGACGCTTTCCTGGCTGTTCCCACAATCTGAACTCTCTCTCCAAGATCACCAGTTAGTTTATTATTTTACTTCAGTTGGGCCTCTTTTTAAACAGTGTTTCTTCGGAGTGGTCTTCCCTGAAGGTGCTGTATAGAGCGGCCTTCCCTCAGTCCTGGTGGTTTCTGATCAAGTTACCTGCTTTATTGTTCTTCTCAGCCCTCCTCTCTGCCGTGCGTTATATTTCCTTATTTGCTGTCTGTCTCTTCAATGGCAATGGCAATTCAGTGAGAGCTAGACTTTTCCCCTCATCCACAGTGTTGGAAGATAGTGCATGCTCGATAAATATTCATGGACTTAAGGAGTGACTGATAGCATTATCTGGGAATTTTAGAACTTGAGAAAATGAGACTTTAGTACAAAGAGCCTTGCACCTTTGGGATTTATTAGATCAGTGATAGGAACTAAATGCGTTGTTATTCTGCCCGATGCTACAACTGAGGAAATGCGTTTACGGACCTGTTTGCCTGGGATCGCTTTATGTGGCTCATTCTGGAATAAAGGTGTTTTAGGCTCCAGGCTGTGTAAGAAGTGGTGTTCTAAAAGGAAGCACTAGGATATGAACGTTGTTGTAACTGATAGCTATTATGTTATATGTCTTACTGGTACCGTAAGAACAAGAACAAAGGAGTAACTGTTTTTGATCACTTTAAGCAGGACCTGATGGGTTTACCCATGAGCAATAACTCGTATAGACCTCTCTGTGTTTACTAGAAATTCTGAAACATGGAAATCTACTGATGGTTCAGGGAGATATTTCAAAAATATTTTATTTTCTAGTGATAATTATAATAATGATGATGATGTGAATAGCTAACTTAAAATATGTATTATTGGTTGTATAATACAGAGCTTTGCATTTATAAGCAATTAATAGTCAAGTCGGCTATTTAAAATGGTACAAATAATCTAAAACCATGTAATTAGTTGGACTTCTACATTGTATCATCTATAGGAAAGTTAATTATACCTCTTCATTTCACATATCTTTTATCAGCTGACAGAGAAAATGGAGAAGGGAAATTAAATTTTTGTGCATAAGTGATTACTAACAATTATATGAGGAAAATGAGATTTAGGTTTTCATTTATGGTTTCTTCTCTCCTGCTGTTTTCAAAATTTCAGAATTCTAAAATAGTTCTTTTTCCTTCAATTACATTATTATAAGGGAAAACAGGTTTTGGTAATTATTTTTATCCACATGACTCATTCTCTAGGTAAAGATAAATTTATTTTAAGTCTACCCCCTAAACAAAACAAAATAAACAGAACAAAACATAAGAGTATAGTAATTTCAATTTTGTAATTTCAACTTTTGTATTTAAATTTGGAAGATGCTTGGTATTTATTTTCTGGAATGCTTGTTCAATATTATGAACTTTTATTCTGTATCAGAAAAAAATCACTTGTTTAGTCTAGAACTACTTTAATATATGATTTTGAAGCTCTCCCACATAATAAAACTTGGGAAAAATAATCCATTTAATATATTTTTACTGGACGTGGTTTTATAGTATAGCAGTTAGCACATCTACTTTACATGCAAAAGGTCCTGGGTTCACGCCCCAGTGGAGCCATGGTCCATGGTCAACAGCCATGCCACCCTAAACAAGCCCAATCCCATCTGATGTTGGAAGCTAAGCAGGGTCAGGCCTGTTTAGTACTTGGATGGGAGACCACCTAGGAAGACCAAGTGCTATAGATATAAATAATAATAATAAACAATAATTATATACATATATATATATATTTTTTTTTTACTGAGAAGATAGACATTAAAACGCAGAGCCAGAAACATTTTAGATTTGAAATTTAAGATTGGGAAGTGAGGGTGTTTGTTTTTTTTTTTCCTGAGGGCCATGGTTTAGGCCTTCAACATGCTGACAGGTGACTTGCTGCCATAGTTGTGGGTTCCCAGTGTTCCTCCCCAGAATTACACATCTTGAATTGCACCAGGAGTTTACGACCCCGGTGTTTCGGTCCTTGTAGCTGTACTGTGCTTGGAGAACAGTTATTAGGGTCCAGGATCTGAATCCTGAGCACCATTTCCTTGCCAGCCATGGTAGCAATTAGAACAATCCTCTACCTGCTTAGTCCTTTCATTTTAGCTTTAAAAACTCAGTTATGATTTAACCTAAGAAGTACAGAAATCAAGCACCTTGAGAACCACATAGTAAGAACTCCATGGTAAAGCTTTCATCCTCCTTAATCCTACATGAAATGCGTAAAACTCACAAATGCATAAAGAGTTTTATAGTTTTTATAAGCCGAGCAGCATGGTGCATTGGGAAGAGGCCTAAAGGAACATTGGGGACCCTGGGGTTCAGTTCCCTTCCTGGGTAACATGTTAAGCCTCTTTTACCATGAACTTTCACATGAGAAAAATGAAGGGGATGAGAAGAGGTCTTCAAAGGTTGTGGTGATTTGGGGGTCTATTCTGTAAATTTATCTGAGGCTGAACATGTGTTTGCATTTTCAGGAACATATATGGTGGAAAGAAGAAAAAAATATAACAAAGGAAATGTTCTTTGTGAAACAAGAATGTATCTCACACTTGGAAAGGGACAAATGATGACACAAATGTCCTATTGAGTTCACGTGTGCTCTGCAAGTCTGCTTGAGTCCCATCTGAAATATATTGTGACAGTTAAGTTGGCCAACAATCCTCAGGCCATACACCTTCCAACGTTAGAATTTCATCTGCAAAAATTGATGAGATTCTGTGATTTCATAACTTGTAAGAAGTTAACCGGTCTTCTAACTAATTTAACAATCTTATTTAGACATCCCTTTCAAAATTGACTATACAAATCTCCATTCTTCAAATGCTTTTTAAAATTGCTTCTTAATCTATTTGCTGGTTTATTCATTAATAAGTTAAGTAAAATCTTGACAGGTACAGACAAAGTTGCCTGAGAACTGCACTATAGTATTCTTGATCCACGTGGCACTAAATAACATTTAAATTCCAGTTCATCAAATAAATAACTATATCTCTGTCGAAGTCCTTACTGAGATCATTTATTCTCCCCGTAAGTTCATTGAGTATCCTTATAATCAGTGTTTTAGACTGTTTCTGGTAGGTTGCTTGTTCCAATTAGTTTAGTGTTTTTTCCTGGAGTTTTCTTCTGTTGTTTTATTTGCAGCATGTTTCTTTGTCTTCTCACTTTAGTTTCCTCTCTGTTGGTTTCTATGTATTAGGAAGGCTTGTTAGGTCTCCCAGCCTTGACCAGATGGCTTATGTAGCATGTGTCCTGTGTGGCCCAGTGGCACAGTCTCCCTATTCACCTGCGCTGGGGGCCCTTGGAGTGTTCCTCGTGTGGTTGTGTGTATTCTCCTTTTGTAGCTAAACTAAGCCTTGACTGCTGTTAGCATGTCAGTGAATAGGATTGACTCTCCAGCTGACTGGCTGTGGGGACTGGCCATGCCCACAGGGAATGAACTGCTGTGTGAACTGATCCCATGGAGTGGGATTCTCCCCAGCAGTCTCATGCACTGTTGAAACAAGCCTTTGGGTGTCTCACTTATGGGACTAGAGAGGTGGTACTCTGCTGTGGTCTGATGCCAGCCTTCAGAAGTGTTGGTTCTGTGGCATCTTGGGAGGGGCTATTGTGTAGGCCAAGTTCATCCACTACCTTTGATTGCTTGGGGCTACTTGGTAGGAGCTACAAAGCAATCTGCAGATGATTGCTCTCTGTGCTGGATCTGGAGGTAATTGGGAGAGATCATGCTGCGAGCTGAAGCTGGGTACCCCCAGTGCCATGCCTGGGGTGGCCCAGCAAAAGTACCAGTGCCCTCCAAGGCCTGGAACTGCCTGCCAGCTGCTCATATAACTCCACAGCTGGAAGAGCCTTTGAGTGGTATGCAAGATGGGTAGGCTGGGACCCAAGGAGTCACAGGGGTAAAGCAAATGAATTTCACCTAGCCAGTGCAAAGTCAGATTTCATGCCAGTGCTGAATCTGAGGCTTCCTTTAAAGTCTCAGATCATAGCAAAGCCAGCCACTGTCCTCCTCAGACCCCCAGACCCCTGTGATCAGCCCAAAAGACATTGCAGCTTGAGCTGGCACCCTTGGCTCACCACCAAAAGTCTCCTCAAAAATGTGTGGTGCATGTGTGGGCCATGTGAGCTGGACCTGCCAATAAATATATGGCATAGGGAAGCCAGAGAGTGGGGCTGGCTGCCTGGCAATGGGCCAAGATGGGTAATTTGTTGGCTGGGTGGGGCTGGATCCCAGGGAAACACTGGGTGAAGGAGAAAATCTCACCAGCCAATATGGATTCAGGATTGACCATGTGGCAGGGAGGACATAGGCTGGATGTGCCCGTCTGTGAACTACACAGTAGGGGGGCTGATAAAGGAGTAATGGCAGCTGTCCCTGAAGTCCTTGGTCTGGCACCAGGCAAATCAGTCCCTCCCTGTATGTCTCTTGTGCCTCCCCAGTCACTGACCCACCGCCAGAGCCCAGAGTGAGTGTCTACAGGTGAGTCTGTGCATGGGCCCTTTAAGGGGACATCTGGGTTTTCAGGTTTCTCTTCACCCAGATGGCCAGAGTCCCCATTGATTTTTACAGTCAGATTTTGTGGGAACTCCTTGTCTCAGGACTGGAACCATGGGCTGGGAGGGCCCTGTGTGGGGCTTGGGCCCCTCACTCCTTCAAGAGGACCTCTGCAGCCATGCTCTCCCTCCAGATTTTCCATCTCCAGTGAGTGGGGTTGCGGGACCAGTTTACTTCAGGTCTCCTCTCCTCCTAACGGTCTCGATGTGGCTTTTTCTTTATATCCTCAGATATATGTGATATGATCAGCTAGACTGCAGTTGGTTTTCCAAGGTGTTTGTTTTATAATTTGGTTGAAATTTTATGTTGTCATGGAAAGAGGCAAACTCTGTTTTTACTTAGTTCGCCATCTTGACTGGAATTTCCAATTATTTTCATTTTCTTACTTCAAAAATCCTCCAAATCATATTTTTCTAAATATTCTCTCCCCATTCATATGTCTCTTTATCTAGATACTATCTGCATGGGCTATAATTTAGAAATGTTTTATTATTTTGTACTTGTTTCTGTAGTCTATATTTCCAAATATATTGTGAATCTTTTCAATTCAGGATGCTACATTTAGCCTTCTCATTACCTAGTGCAGTGCACTTTGTAGAGTGCCATTCATTGTATGACTACATGACACACCAATGAATTCATATAATCCAAGCCCAACATATCAAGCTAACGTCAGGGGTTTTACACATTCTCACTAAAAAATAGGATGACTTTTATTTTCTAAGTCCTCTTCCATTTTCTTTCTGATCAATTTTCAATACATTGTATCCTCCCAATTCCCAGAGACTATTTTCTGAGGCTAGGACTTAGTGAAAATTATGCTTCTCTGAATAGAGGTAATTTATTGTGCCTAAAGCAGCATGATTGACTGTGGAATGCTCTGCTTCATCTTCAGTTGGTTGATTTGTTTAGTTTTTCGATGCAGAGGAATCGTGCCAGCAAGCCAACTTTAGGGAGAGTGCACGTCATGCTTCTCTGTGTGTTGGTTTCTCCTGACTCATCAGAATTGGGTATTTTCCTGTGAGCAGATCAACATTCCTTAGGTTTCCTATTTCAAATTGCCAATTTACTAATACATTCAAAAACTTACTCTGTTACTTTAACAATGAATACAAATTATTGCTGTGCCAACATTTGTGGTTTTAAAGTTTCTAAAAACTTGTCTTCTGTGACTGTTATGCCTCTCTAGTTCTAGAGCACAGTGTGGCCAACAAAGCTGTTAAACACTCTCACACTTTGTAGCTTAGCTGAAAGCAGCGGTCTGATTTTGCAAGGAAAACCCAGAAGGCACATCACATCAGATGGTAAACAAGGGCTGGCTGAAAGCATTCAAATAATTCTTAATGACAAAGTTAGAAGCAAAATTGCTGTGCTGATCTCTCAAAGCAGATTTCTAAGTCACAGAATGCATAGGCTTAGCACAGGGAAGTACGAGGACGCTCTCGTGCAAATGTGGCAGCTCAGAGCTTGAAATTCGTGCTAATGTGGATTTCACAGAGAAACTTACTTATTTGGGGAGTTTTTAAAAAACTGTCAACTGTGTTTCTTTTTAGTATGCACAAAGGCACTGTGAGGTTCCTATGGACATGAGAATGTCCCCTCCTCTAGACGAGCCTGAGCAGCTAGCACCACTAAAGAGGGATGAGGGTTCCCACTCCCCGGGTAATCCCACAGCTGCCGAGTTCACGGAAGCCAAATCTCTAGGTAAAAAGCCATAAAGTCAATCTATTTCCTAATCCCAGGAACCAATAGCATTTCAAATATCAGTGAATATTCCTGCCTGAAGAAAACTCTCTTTCTCTTTTTCTTCCTTCTCCTCTGCTGACAAGCCGAGAACCCAGACCTGACCACCATGAGCCGTCCTTAGTGTTAAGCTGTTGTAAAGGCCCTGACGTTTGGCATGATTATCTGATGGATTGCTTCTTTATGTTTATTATAAGGTACTGAGTGCAAATTAAATGTGAATGGCACTGATTCTCCCTGGTGCTGGTGGGAAAGAGAAGGAAGAGGATGCATTTCAGTGACGTAAAAGAAACCTCGCAGGTGTGGTTTCCTCTTGCACCTCCAAGTTCTCTGATTGTTTTCTAAGGGCACGAAACACTCACAGTCTTGTTGAAAAGGAGGTCTGCTGTGTGCCAAAATCACAACTCTCACAGGGCAGCTCAGAAAGCTGGCCCTTTGTAGAGACTGTGACCCCCAGCTGCCTGGGAGAGGGGGCAAATTCTCACACGAGCCTCTATGTCACAGGTTCCCCAGGGCAAAGGAGCACCTCGAAATATGCTCCTGGCAAGTGCACAGGACTGACATTTTTATGACACAGAGTAGAGTGACATAATTTTAGGCCCTTTCTATGTACTTGAACTCAGAAGCAAGGAGGTAATTCTGGATAATGTTATATCACAAAGTTTTGAGAGGAGAATCTTAGAGATAATTTTGTGCCATTTTTATCAAATAGAGAATTGAAATCCCTGGGTTCTGGGGGGCTTTTCCATGGTCAGACTATAGGGATTGTTGAGACTGGTATCTAGTACCCTGGTCCCAAGCCAGGGCCTTGGCCATGCCACGTGCTTTTCTTGCCCCAGGAGATAGTCTAGTGTGCTTTAAGGAAAAAGTCTATCTTGAAGATGCTTGTCTCTTGAAGCTGCCCACTGCTTAAGTCAGGGACCCACAGAATTCTCTCCACAGTGGTTTTTGGGTCCTGATGGTGAGAGGTGACAGAGCTTTAGCTTGGGTCCAAGGCAGCCCTGCCTCATGCTTGCCTGATCTGCACCAACGATGCTGACAGTCCTTGGCCTCCACTAGTCTTTGTGATGTGAGAGGAATCAGACTTAGGCTTCTCGCTAACATGTTACTTCCATATCGTAGATCTGTACTGAATCCCTGTGCCTCCTGAATAAAGTGGTAAATGTCTTAAGCTGATTTTTAAAAGTCCTTTAGTCTAAAAGACCTCTCCACATACTTTCTTCAATTAATTTTTTTTAAGGAACTGGTTGTTGTTTTGTCACATCTTACCTACTTTCTACATCCTTCTCTTTGGAAGTCTTGTAAAATAGTAAGAATGTAAAGTACAAAGAGACAAACAGGCAGATAGAAGGGTGGAGAGAAGGAGAGAGAGAGAGAGAGAAAAGAATCTATACCTATATCTATCTATCATCTGTCCATTGTCTGTCTGTCTATCTATCTATCTATCTATCTATCTATCTATCTATCTATCTATCTATTATCTATCTATCTATCTATCTATCTATCATCTATCTATTATCTATCATCTATCTTTCTATTGAGGGGGAAGCTAAAAGCTGCTGTAAAGATGTGATTTGATACTTACATTCTGACAGAGAGTCTGGCAGGTATATTTTTTTCCTGTTTCTCATACACTCATAAGAGACTATGTCCCCTTGTCTTTGTTAATTTCTCCTGAATTTCCACTGTGTATTTTCTGACATACATAGACATTAACACAAAATGTTATCCCTGGTACTAAGCCCCTTTTGTGTAAGTGATGCATCCAGTTGACTATCACATGTTAAGAGCCATGACTAGGTAGACAAAATTATACAGATGTTCGCTTTTGTAATGAATAAATAAATGAATGCCTCCACTGAAGTTATCATCCAGAGAAAAAAATATGTGATGACCTGCCTAGTTTTTAAAATTTATGGCACAAACAACAAATCGATATATTTTTGCAATATTAAGAGATGATTTTGGTGTCATGCAAACTGAATATTAAATCAAACGTAACACTGAGTGTTGATGTGAACATAACGCTGAATCCAATGTCCCCATCTTGGGCTTTGAATTATAAACAATAGCAACAACAACAGTCTAATTCTTGCTGTATTCTTATATTCCTCTTATTATTATTAAAAATTAACGATGGTAAGAAAACTCATAGTATCTCTTGAGTGACATAAAAGGTCTATTTATTGTGATCATCTTAAAGGCCTGAGATGCTTTAATATTAAAGCTTTGAGAGAAATAAGAAAAAGGAGATTTCTTATAGATTTTTAATTAGACAATTTCAGACATATGACAATGGAAGAAATCCAAGCTTAAAACTTAAGCTTCATCTACTGACTGAAGAAAAAGAAAAAACAGCTTCAGAAAGTACTTGATGCAGATCAATTCACTGATTAATTTGTTTCTTGTGTTCTGTTTTTCATTGATCTAGTGGGTGAGAAGCACTGAGATCTCGAGGTTCTACATTACGATCGTAGCGGCTGAGCATCGCTGGGCCACTATGTTTTTTCTTCTAGTCTTTAAATAGCCTTCCAGAAAAGAATAAAGACAACGCCATGAAGTGCCTGGCAGATGGAAACACAGATGCAAAGCTGCCACCAAGGAGTCAAGACTTCAGTGGAGATGAATTTGGTCGCGCTCCTGGGACAGAGATTAACCACTCGGCCGTGGCACTGAGAGCCCAGATAAAGGAATCAGATTAGTGTCAGGTCCCCAGAGACGGAGGCAGAATTCAGAATCTGCCAAACAGACAAGCATAAATCAATAAAGAAGTCAGATGTAAATTTAATATGCTAAACACTCAAAATTCCTAACTATGAAATTAAAATCTGCTTGTATTAGTATGCAGAATACTTTTATATCATTATTCTCAAAGGAAAGTAACTGTTCAAAATACATTTGTTCACAGAAATGCCTCCCAATCATTCTCCACTATACCAGTGGTGAAATGTCTCCCCAACGTGTATGTTCCACAATGTATAGGGGAAAATCACAACAATGCAATATCAGCAACCACACCAATGCTTTTTCAATCTTAAGTTGAAAGTATGTGTTAATTTTTTATCATTTAATAGTAACTGAACTATTTTTTTTTTTGCATGAGGAAACTTTCTTAAATTTTATTTTTTAATTTTTTTCTAGAAAATAATGCCAGGGTTAAAATTTCCTTGAAATATTTAATTCATGATCAGATCATTATCTACTGTCATTTAAACACAATGAAGTCTATACTTAGTAATAAATGTCAGTTCTACAACTTTTGAAGACCTATTTTAAACTATGTGCAAAAAATGGAGTCCTACCATGTTTTCATTTGGTTACATTTGTGAAGCCTTTAATGATCTCAAGCTAGAGATGGTAAAAATTTTGGTTTCCTAACACATTTTAAAATTTAAATTTTGTTACAAATATGACACAAATAAATACAATCTCTGAATAAACATACTCATTCTAAATGCCTGTTACGGTACCTGCTGTGATGTGGTACATACTTGTTCCTGGTACGTGTGTAATAGGTGTTTCTTAAAAGTGAAATTATCTTCTAGAAGTAATACAAAGATGAGTAGGGTGGCAATTAGAAAAATATCGTGTGCAGAAATGTATGGTTTGTGTACATATTAATTAATATGTCCAATGCATAGAGTATTTTAGACAGCTGTCTAAAGCCAAAGGAAATAGGATCCTATATCTCCCTTTACATTTGGGGAGCTAGGAAGTCAATCTTAAGTCCCAAAAAAGGAAATAGTAAAACTCAGGTTTGGGGACTATAAACTCATGGTTAACCAACAGACTTCACTTTCTCTATTCAGTGTATATATATATATATATATATATATATATATATATATATACACACACACACACACACACATATATGTGAGTGTGTGTGTGTGTGTGTATGTGAGTGTGTATGTGTGTGTGGAGTGTATCTGCACACACAATTATCTGATAATAACCACTTAAAATTTATAAGCACCCATCATCCTAAAACAAGCCGACAGTCTATTTCCTCCTTGTAGCAGATTCTTGGAAAAGAAAGAAAGGGAGGACCTGATCAAACCCCCTCACAAAAAACACCAAGGGCAGTCCACTAATGGCGCTGGAAGGTGGGAGAGTCCTTACCTGTGGAACGGTCTTACTGGAATGTCTAGTCGATCTAGGTTAATGGGTTATTGACAGCAGATGATCCGTAATAAAAGGGCCCCTTTTGTGCAGGCGATGCATCCAGTTGACTACGATGCATTAATTTTTAAGCAAAGCCACCGACAGAACTGAGGCTTTCCCCGTCCAATCAGAGCTGCACGGGGGGTACCCCATCAGCATCTGCACTAATCAGAGCAGCTCCATTCTTGACCAGTCAAGACAGCAATTTTTGGACCAGGCACGCTATGAGGATTTAGAGTCCTTATTTCCTGAGGAGAGACTAATCAGAGACCAGGGGTGGGAACTTCTGTCTGCATAAGTCAGCTCCCCTCTGGCTGGATGGCCGCTGTTTACCAAGGACTGCAGACTGCAGGCTGCATATCCCTGGCCGGAGCTGAAACAGGGAAGGTGAACCATGGAAGACACCTCGCTGGGCAGGAGTGCACTGGGTCGGAGCAGGCGGAGCAGGCCAGAGCAGAGCCTCTAGCGGAGAGGGGCCTCCCGCGGCCATGCTGTCCCTCAGCCCTGCTGCTTCGTGATTGAGCTGTAATGATAACGTGATTGAGCTGTAACGATAACGTGATTGAGCTGTAATGATAACGTGATTGAGCTGTTCCACAGCCTGCTGTTCTCGTAGCTGTGCTGTGTCCCAATTGAGCTGTTTGCACTGAATAAAGTTTCTTTGTCACTACGTCCCAAATTGAGGATTCCTGTTGGTGTTGAATTGATAACAACAACCATCAGTTGACATATATTTCTCGACTTCTCAGAGGGAAAAAAATTTTTCTTTATCTGTGAACTTAACATTGCTTCTTTCTCCAGGACATAGAACTGCCAACTGTGCTAAATTTCTCTGCACACGTGTCTTATGTTAACTAAGGTACAAATACTGCTCTGAGATTTCTTAAGCCCTGTGAACTGTTTCCAGGGCGGCACTCAAGTTCACATTCTATGGGAGCAGCGATTCTTTGTTGCTCTTTACTGAGATCTAGAAGGATCCTGGGCAGAGTGATGGAGCCTCCTTCACACAGCCCTCTCTCCTCAGAGTCTTTGCGGTCCTGGATGATTCACTTCTCTCTCTAATTGTACACAAACTAGACATAAGTGTGGCAGAAAGGGGAAAATGAAACGAGAAAGGAATTCTGCACAAAACAGCACAAAATTGAGGTGAGCAATGTGGGGAGCTGCAGAGCCGTAACAAATCGACACAAACGTCTTTTGGTTCTACTAAGTTCAAAGTGTTCTCTAGCGTTTCCAATCACTGGAGAACGAAGTTGCTCTAGTTCACGCCCCACCTTTGCTGGCTTTAAAACAACACAGTGTCAGGTCCAGTCAGACTTGTAGGAATCTCAGATCTACCCACTTGCTACCAAGTGTTACTATTAATTCAAAGGACACAGGCAAATGCAAAAACAAAGTCATGGAGAAGTCTGAGACCAACACTGCAGGTTCCCTTTCTTCTTCCATCACTAGTTGTTTTACTTAAAAATTAACATGTGATAGTCAGCTGGATATATCACTTGCACAAAAGTGGCCCTTTTGCTATGGATCGTCCGCTTTCAACATCCCATTGACCTAGATTGGCTGTGAACATTCTGCGAAGAGCACTCCATAGGTCAGGACTCGCCCACTGCCCAGTGCCATCGGGGCTGTCCCTGGCAGCTTTGCAATGGGGTTTGCCCCTGCTGCCCCTTTCCTTCTTCCCCAGGAGTCCCCTATGAAGAGGAAACAGACTCTGGGCTCCAGCTAGCGCTAGTCTTTCCAACCACAGAATCTCTTTACTTCTTACAAGTTTGAAGTTTTCTTCTTATTGTAAAATAACTATACAGACATAATGATTTTGAAAATTGCAGGAAATATTGAAAAATAAAAAGTGAAAAAAACCTTGCAGTTCTACATCTAAAGATAATTGGTAACTTGTGGCTTCTAAAACATGTATGTGTCTGTGTGTAACTTTGCTTTTTACTTACAACTATATCATCAGCATTTTCCATTTATTTACCATTTATCGTAAGCATTTTTCAAAGTTTCCATGCGATTTTTCACTGTGTGGCACTCCAGAGTACAGTTATGCCTTCATCTATTTGATAAAATTTAGGTCGTTTTCAAAAAACTTGTACATATAACTTTTTAATGTAACTCTTTTATGAAAAATTTTCAATCACATATCTTTGGAGACATCCATTACTTTTATTTGATCAATTTTTATATGAAATATGCACAATGAATGGCTTTAAATTAAATATTTTAGAATACTTTTATAAATTCACATTGCCACAAGAATATGGCTGTGCTATTTCCTTATAGCTATTTTATAATCATATATTATTTTTGGAAATACATAAACACTAGAGTGTTAATATTATTTTCCATTTATTAAATTAGTAGTATGGTCAAGTATTTTAAATACACAATTTTATTCTTACATTTAAAGAATGTGAATAATTATTTTACTCATGGCCTCTCCTAAATTTTTCTTAAAGATACTTAAGTATTTTCATACCAATTGGAAGTAATATTTCATTTTTAATAATAAATATCAAATGGTAATAAGTAACATTTTTAATATTGTTTATGTCTTTAAAATAGTATATTTAATTAAAAAGTCCATGGTTTTAATTAATTGTATATAATTACATATGGCATAGTTATATATCATAAACTAATATATTTATCTAAAAGTTATGAATATATTATATATTTTATATGATATATGATTATATTTTATACAAAATATTAAATATATATTATGTATGTACTGGTATGCTTATATTATATATTTAATAGTTAATGAGCATTATCGATTCTATATCCTACACAGTATACTAAATATATTGCTTTGAAAAAATTTTGCAGTAGTTGTCAACTTCTTCAGTTGCTGTTTGGTTGATTCACAGTGTTTTTTGTATACACACATTTTTTAAGTTTTTCTATATTTAAATATATAATTTTATACTTTCTTCCTATAAATTTATTTTTTCAATAATTCAAATAGCTTTTAAACATTATAATTTTCTTTAATCGCATATCTTTGATTCATTCTTCATAATGCTATTAATTCTCCAGAAATAATTTGACTGATGGTTACTACAAAATATTTTCCCATTATCATTATAACAATCATTGGACGAGTCATTATTCCAATGCTGTAAGAGGTTGATGCTCAATGTCATAACATTTCCTTTTATTAGATACTTGTGTTCGTTCCTGACGTTTCTTCCTATTCCATCCTACTGTCTATTGGTATAGCAGGTCTGTAGTATGGATAATTGCTCTTAAGTTTTCCCGTGACCCCCGCCAGATGTTTCCTGTGGTGTGAGGCTGCAATAGCATGTAGAAGACATGGTAGGGGACTGAGTTCTCCAGGAAAGTGTATAGTCTTTAATAGTCTGAGTGTCTGCAGTGGGAACGTCACCGCGTGCACCAGTCGCAAGTGAGGGACGGAGCTGATGCCATGGGATGTTCACCCTGTCACTGGATTTAGTTCTAGAAATATTTCCTACAGGATGGCACTGCATCTCATTGTTGAACACTTTCAGCTCCCTGATGAGACATGTTGAAGTGTGAAAATGGTCAATGATAACTGGGTAACAACATCGCTTGGATAAAATATTGTTAACTGTGCAGCCAGCTGTTTAGTGTTCATTTTCCTTTCTCTCTGGACAGGGTGTACAGGGACTAGAATGGTATGGCATTTTAGAAAAATGATTTAGAAAAGAGATTCTTACTCACCAAGACTGAAAGACCTCATAAGTCAATTTTGTGCTGATCTGTTTAAAACAATTTCACATCAAACGTTTCGTAGCTTCCTCACTTTGCAGACACCATCCAAGTTTGAGTTTCTGTGCGGTTGGCCTTGCATGGCTTTTTCTCTGCTAAAATGGGAAAATTAATCCCTTTGGGGAATTAATTGAGTTTATGAAATACCATCAAACATTGATGCTGATGAAAATAGATTCAGGAGGAAATATCACGGATATTAGTCTAAATGCCTTTCAATACATAGCCCTGAACCTCGAAAGGCACACCACACCTCAATGCATATTTTGTTTCTTGAAATATCACTTATGAAGTCTGCGATTCCTGCATGGACTTCATTAAGTATCTCAGCTGCCATTCTGTAGTTGATGGCAGTATTA
The DNA here is from genome assembly GCA_028627145.1 of Eidolon dupreanum. NCBI lineage: Eukaryota > Metazoa > Chordata > Mammalia > Chiroptera > Pteropodidae > Eidolon > Eidolon dupreanum. The sequence goes on along the minus strand of CM053516.1, from coordinate 14,403,645 downwards.
AGTGCTTCTCACGCTGTGTTAGGGATATTTCGGAAGTATTTTACTCTTTTTAGATCATAGCAGATACGCATTTCTGACAGTGCAGGCTGGCATTTTCTGGGGCATCTGTTCTGTAATTAGAGTTTTATTTGGGGTTAATTTTACTCAAGATGGGGAAGCAGATGAACTCTCTCCTTAAAAGCCTCCCGTTTGTTCCTCAAGTGTTAATCTGTCATCCTTCAGATACCCCCAGTCAGTGATCTCTGTGGAGTTTTGTGGAGTTTAATGACCAAGAAATCTAGGAATGTAAAACCTTGATGCAAACCATCACTATCATGTCCCTGATGCTTCTGAAGAGATTTGTTAGCATGGAGCGATGGCGAATACAGGTTATCTTTCTGATTGTTTGGCTGGGAGATCCAGCCAAACCTCCAAGACCCAGAGCCAGCACCACGGCTGGGAGAGATACAGCGAAGACCACTGCGGTGTGCAGGCAAGGACGAGAAACGAGGGAGGAAGACGGGGTAGAAAGTAAGGGAGAAAGAAAAACACACAGAGAGAGAAACAGGAGTGTAGACAGACATACAGCCAGACAAAATGAAGAGAGAGATGGGAGAGGGACAGGGAGACGCAGCGTGGTTTGAGTTAGAGCTGCCTGGTGAGATGAAGCAAAAAAAGATATTTGTCACTCGTCATTCTCATGGCTGTTAGCAAATTGTAATCACCCAGAATCAGATGCACATCCGCCTGAGGTGAAGCCTGGGTGGAGGGAGAGGAACCCTGCGTATCCTTGCTATTTCTTAGTCATCAAGAGGGCTGCTGATGGTTGTAAAGGTGCTAAGATGTTAAGAGGTTAGTCTCAGTGGCTGCATGTTTAAATGTGGTGACATTTAAAAACACTAAAAAACTCGGGTTGAAATATTTTAAATATTGGCAAGAAAATTTCTTTTTCTGAAAAACAAATTAACGGTTTGAAAATAAAATCCAATTTTTAATTTTTATGCCATTATTCACATAGGGTTGTTTCTCATTTTTGACCAGCAGCTGGTTACCTCCATTAACTTGTCACCCAGATAATTACTTCTACAAATATTGTGGGCAAATTATGTGTACATGCACGCGTGTTGTGTGTGTGCATGGGAGCAAATAGGTTTGCAAAAGAGAAAAACATCCTGTCACTTTCTTCCTACATCATTTGTTTGCACAGGAATAAAGGAAACACGGAAGACAGACCTGCCTGAGAGTCTAACATCTCCCTGAAAATTATTTTTGCATTTTAAATAGTTGCTTATGCATTAGTGATTTAACCTTTCTTCAGCTCAGAAAAAAAATGTTGAAATATAAAAAAATTAAAGTTTGTTTTATGAAATTTAGAAAAAAATGCAATGGATGTTCTAGTTTATCAGAAAGGTAATATGTTTTTCTAATAGCTAATTAGACCAATTTGGATAATGTATATCTCTGAACCAATTAATCTGGTAGAGGGATTAGAAGTTTCAATGAATGCCCAATTCTGGATCTATGGGTAGAATTAATAAAGTCGTATATTATGAAATAAATTGTGGGAAGAAAAGTATTATCAAAGTATGTGTGCTGTCATCAGAACCAGGTAAAGGGGTAGTCGATGGCACATATTGCAAATATCTCAACAAATACATCGATAAAACCCTCGTTCCTGCCTTATCCATTTGCTCTTGCTAAAATCAGCAAAAAAAAAAAAAAAAAAAAAAAAAAAATGCTGTAAGGGTGTCTAAAGAGTGCCAAAAAAAAAAAAAAAACCACAAAAATAAAGAGCGACAAGCTTCCTTACCTGCACCTCCCCCTCTTTGATCCAACCCTTCTCCATCTACCATGTAGGAGGCAGGTTCTGTGTTTATTGAAACAGCGAGAAATACATAAGCAACCAGGGGAAACCAGCACTTTTGAAAAGTGACCAAAATAAATGAATGTCCAAACCTTTTTTTGACAATTCTATTATACTTTTTGCCTTTAATATCACTCTTCCTCAGGGTGAGATGATAAATATTATGTCCATAAGTTGCCATGTGTTTCAATGTCCAAAGATGTATCATTTACCAATCCACTGTCACGAGCCACCAGAAGAGAAGTCCACACAGCAAGCAAAGGATAGTTTATCATAAGAACAAAAAAATGGAGATAATTCAAAGTAAGGGTACAGGTCCAATGACTAAAGACAGTGTTTGCTTAAATGTCTTCACATAGATTTTGTTGACCAAAGACTAACGCTCCAACAGTTTTAATACTGAAGATAGGCTTTTTTTGAAATAAAGCGACAATTAATTGGCAAAATATTTTGGGACACATACCTGAGTGTCCTGAGCAAAAATATAAATTTGATTAATTATTTTTTAATACTTGAGTTCTCTTCCATGTGATTCTGTAAGGCTTTTCTAATTTTTTATATCCTTTACTTGTTTATTATTATTATTTTTTACAACGAACAACATATCCCCTCAGCTTTTGAGTCTGGCTTCTAGCTGGGTGGCAGCTGAGCAGGGTGGAGCTGCCCATGTGACTGATGTTCAGAGCAAGAATCTAGAGAAAGTCGAGATAGAATGGAAGCTGTACAACAGAGACAAATGAAATAAAGAATAAGAAAACAACAGAAATAATCGAGAAGCCCAAGGCTGATCCTTTGTAAAGAATAACAAAACTGATACGTCCAAACACGTCTGATCTCAAGCATAAGTGAGCAGACACAGTGAGCAAATTCTATGAATAAATGGGGCTCTAACTACAGCACAGAAGATGTTTATAGATGAAGACATCGGAGCACATTTGTTCCAGTATATTTTACAATTTACTTAAATTGTTTTTTTCTAAATAATGTAGATAGCCAGTATGGACTCCAGTCATAGAGTAAGCAACTGTCTGGTTTGCATGAGACTGACGTGAAAACTTCAGTGTTAAAGCTGGGAAAGCTAGTCTATGGCCATGCTGCCCTGAACAAGCCCGATCCCGTCTGACCTTGGAAGCTAAGCGGGGTCGGGCCTGGTTAGTACTTGGATGGGAGACCACCTAGGAAGACCAGGTGCTGTGGGCATAAAAAATGAAAACTAAGGGATTGTAAGCTGACAAGGTCCTTGCAATCTGTGAGGTCAACCAAGGGTTGCCTCGCCTAAAAATGAATGAATGAATGAATGAACAAATAAGTCAAGCTGGGAAAGCTAACAGGAAAACTAGGATGAATTGTTTACCTTAAGTCAGAAGAAACTGGAGAACAGAATATATCACTATTCAAATAAATCAGCTATCTAGAAACACACACTTCGCCAAATGTACCAGTCTGTAGGATTTTATAGCTAAGTTTATCAGACCTTAAGGAATAGTTACTCTTAATTGGATATAATTGTTTTAACAAAAGGAATTTGAGGAGGTATGCTTAACTCATTTTGTTAAGTATATAGTCGAAACTTGTATAACAAACTTGGAAAATGAGAGTATAAGAAATCATTGGACCAATCCACTTTGAACAGAAATGCAAACGTCCTAATAACATATTAGCTTGCCAAAGCCACAATGTATATAAAATATGTTAAATTCTCTATTAGAAACAACGTTACAACAAACATAGTTCAAAGTATAATGTTATGTTCTTCAGCGAGTGTATCTTTAGAATGACTACGTCAACATAGTATTGCCCAGCTACAGGAAGCACACATTTTAATTTGTACTAAATATTGTCAAAGTGCCTGCAACTCAGCTTCCTTTGTTTACCACCAAAACATGAAACAGTGAAACTGCTTCTTAATAATCTCAAAATGCTTGAGGTTAGCGTACATAAAAATTTTGTCAATCTAATTTATAAAGATGTTTTTATTTAAATTCTAATAGTGATTTTTATATTTTAATACTTTTCGAATTTATTTATTCTATTTTCTTTCTACATTTTGGTTGAGATCTTATGACAAAGCTCTGAATGCTGTATTGTTTGAAACTGGATTTTTCCTTAAGATTTTAAAGGACAATTAAATTTTATAAAAACTGTACGTCACCTATAAAGCCCATACAATTTACTACTACAATAAGAAAAATAAGTAATGTCATCTTAAAGTATTTATATTTAAAGACTCTAAATATTAAAATTTAGAGAAATCATTATATCTTGAACTAGGAAATAGTTTCCAATGTACATCAAAAATATTTGATGATAATTGGAATCTAACAATATTATTTTATTATTTTATTCAATAAACATACAGATTTTAATGGGTTTATTCTGGGGTCATTTTTCATTGATTTTTTGGGTTTACAAATAACTTTTCATATAATTGCATTTTTCAACAGTAAGTTGATGGCATATTAAAATTAAATTTGAGATTTTCTATGTTCCCAATCATATTATAAACAATCATTTACATTATTCCTTTTTTAATTAAAATACCTTTATCATTTTTTCTTGTTTTCAACACTTACTGGGGCCTATATTAACATATCAAAAAGAAGAGATAATGGGGTACATCTTTTCCACATATTTCTGATATTAAAGTTCCTATAAATTTATGAAGATTCTCTTTAGCAGGTTGAAGAAGTTCTTATCGATCGATTTTTTCCTAAAAGTTTCTATCATCAATGGATGTTATATTTCCTACGCTTTCTCTACATCAATTGAGAGGATCTTGTTTTCTTTTTGTTTTTAATCTGTGTTCCAATATTGTCAACAGATAATTAACCAAGTGAGTCACGATGTATTAAGTTTTGTACATCGCTGGGACATTTGAGATGTCTGTTCATTGATGAGTACATGATTCAGAAGAGTGCTGCTCATATATTTGCTTGTTTCCTTTTTAAAGTCTAAACGATCCATCTGCTCCATAATTTTATTGTTAGACATTTAGATCCCAATGGAGGTAACTGCTAAATCTAAGAGAGGTCAGGCAGAATCTAGGTTCGCAATTACCCGGAAAAGCTACAGATACAGAGCTATGAATTAAATGCAGAAGAGCATGTGAAACAGACCCTTCCAAAGCCTCTATTTTACTACCCCCCTGCATATAACCTTGACCCTGGTCAGAGACGAGTGTCCTCCCAACCAAGGGAATCCTGCATCGGCCTCTGTTTGCTCAGTCACATTAGATATTACACTGGCCTCTCCTTTTTGAGATCATCTTCACTGCTACTTTTTCTCACCACAAAATGGTCTTCTATTTGTCCCCATAGTGGTATATACTAAAATGAATGTCTTTTTCAGTCTTCCTTCTTTAAAGAATGCCCCTCTTAAAATCTACCTATTTTAATATCAAAATATGTACTGCAGTGATCATTTAGGATCCTGTGTTGAGCTTTCTACCTGTAAAATTATGATATGGGATGTCTATGGTTGGAATTTGAAAACGAAATAGAAGTAGTAGAAAAATTTATGCTCTAATTAATGCTAATCTTATATGATTTATATGGGTACCATATATTTAGCACATAATCACCTAGTAAATTAATAAAATTAGTAAAAGCAATTAAACACTTTTCATTAGATTTCTAAAATGGTGCAACCCAGGCAAACTTTACATTTGGAACCGTACCTGATCCTCCTTCTGGCCTTTCACCTTGCACACCTAAGAATCTCCTGCATACCACGGGACTCACAGTCATGCTGCTCTGGGTCACTAGCGAGTGCGTGCAAATGAGCCACAGTTTTCTTTCTGCAATCTTTCCACCGTCACACTTTTACTGCAACCTCCACTCTGCACGGGAAAAGGGGGTTTCCTGACGTTATTTGCAGTTATTGGTGACACAGAAGGAGTGTCTTAGTGTTCGTACAGGACAACCTCCTGGAATTCTGTCTTACATCCTGTGCTCTAGGTGAAATAAAATGATTTCTTCTTCTAACTTTGGGAACGAGAAGGCAGTTTTTGGTTGATAAGTCAGATTCAGCTCTTCTGCAATATTCCTGTGCACATTACTAAGCAGCAAATGTCAGGAGTTTATTATTTAATCATGTTTTGTCCATATTCATGGAAACTTCATCCTAGTTATTTAGGTAAAGACAACAAAATGATTAATAATAGCAAAACAAGAGAATGAATTGAATAGCCCACAGGACACAGGAAGCCTACAGTTTGCTTTTGCAAAAGATGGGCACCACTGGCTTTGGGATTTACAGAGAAATGCTACGCCTATGCATAATTCTATCTCAAAACACTGTACTCCTCTTTTCACAGATACTTTCCCTGTATGCCTATTTTTGTCTAACGACGTACCTGTTTTTATACTTTCATTACCCCACTTTCGAATTCTGTTTTCGTTATCATAACATTTGTGCCATTCACATTTCTCCGGGATCAATTTTCAATCGTTTCTTGTTGATTTTTACTGAAAACGTTCTCCTGTGGACTGAAATGCCTCACACCTCTGTGTTTTGATCACTGATTGCACTCACCACTTAGGCTTCTCGGCTTCACAGCAAGTGTTCCCCGAGTCACAGTTTAGCAAGTTTCTGTTCACAAAGATAAAATTGCTAAAGTAAAAAACACTTTTCAAGAATCTACAATTGTGCTGGAATAACGGCAGACGAAATGGCTTAACAAACACGGTTATAATCCTTTGCTTTGTATTTTTCAAAATATTTCACAGAGCTCACCCCTCTTTTTCACCCATTTCACCTTTAGTCCCTATACTTCCAATTTCTCATTTAGTAAATTACTGGAAATTAACTAATATTAGGAAATGTTTATTTTTTTCTACTCTCTCTTCTTTTCTTCTT
>CM053516.1:14370968-14396445 GCA_028627145.1 Eidolon dupreanum | reverse complement strand
ATGTCATTTTGGTTTTGAATAAATCATCTTGCTATTTGTCTCATCTATTATTTGTGAACTTTTGCCTATTTTTCTATATTTTGATGGAATAATTGACTACTTTAATAATCCAATTTATCTTTCTCTTGATTTATTACTTATCTCTTTGTTTTAATTTTTAAGTGTTGTTCTGAAATGTGCGATATATTTTTTTAACTTTCCGTAGCCCACATGGAGATAATATTTATACCACTTCACCAATATTACAAGAAACTCACACTAAAATATTTGAGTATTCCCTTCCTGTGCCTCATGCCACTGTTCACATACAACTTACTTATACATAAATTATAAATTATACAATATATTAGGCTTTTTCTTTAAAAACCAGTTATTCTTAAAGAAATTAACAAAATAAATGCACACTTACTTTTTTACTGACACATTTGCCATTTATTGCATTCCTCCTGTGAGCGTGCGTTTTCCTCTCTCACTCCTCCAGTTTCACACACGTTACACCACTCAATGTTTTCCCAGGGGCCCCCTGAGTTTGACTTCACTAATTTTTTTCAGTCTTTTCTCCTATTGTACTTCCGTTCAGAAAACTTTTATTATCTCGATGTGTGTGTTCAAGCTTCGCTTATGTGTGGATGAAGCAGCCTTCACTCCACGGAGCTTTTACCCCCACTCCTGAGGTGTGACCCTTCGGCATCTCACTCAATGCTTGAGATGACCGCAGAGGGCGCTCCTGTGCCTGGCGAGGCTGTGGACGGCCTGCTGCATTTGTGAAATCTGGGGGATCGTTCAGGTCCCAACTCCCCGGTCCACCTTCTCAGTCGTGTGTGGTCTTCACTACACACATGGAGCCCGGTTTCATCAAAGACTCCAGGGAACCCAGTTCAAGCTTCTGGAGCCCTTTTTCTGAATAACTCCCCCATCTACTTCACAATTCCCTGCAAGTTATTTCTTCATATTCCCCAAACTGTGGCCTGTGTCTTCTTATCCGCGCGGACCACCTGGCACTTGTGCTGCAGACATTGGCTCCAAGCAGAAAGCTCAGGCATTCCGAAGCAACACCTTACCTTTCCTGCTCCTACTGATCACAGTCCCACACTGTCTTCCGATGATGGCTAAGGCAGTTGCTCAACATGCTTAATCCTGTTTTCCAGTTGTTCACGTTAGAAGAAGTCCAGTTCTTGTTTCTTCATTATGGTTTGAAGACCTTGTAAAGGATTTTAGTTGTGAGTTCCATATATTTAAAAGATATCAGGTAAATTCATATTTGTATTTCTTATTAAGTGAGTAAACTTTCTTGGCATATATTGTTCATAATGTTTCTACATTACTTATTTTTCGTGTTTCTTAGATGGATGTTGCTGTGCCTGTTTACATTCTTCATTTTGGTAATTTGAGTTTCCCTTTGTTTCTGTTTTCATTCAGTCTAGCTAAATATTTACCAATTTGATTAAAATTAAAAAAATTAATTTTGACTTTCTTATCTTTCTTCCATTTCATTGATTTCTGCACTAATCTGTATTATTTCCTTTTTCTCTATAAAATTTGTGTTTATCCTGGTCTTCAATGGCTTTAAAGAAAAGCATGATATAAGTGGCTTCGTATGCGACTTCTTGTTTCAGTGGGAGTAAAAGTTTTTGTGCCCTTCTGCATCTTTCTGTAAATAGGACCCAGTCTGTCTTTCATGAACTATTACTTCCCATTACTGAGATTTAGATAAACACACTTGCTACATAACAACTTCCTGGACTACATCATCTAGAAAAATTTTTTCTTATTCTGAAATTTTAAAGTTTGTTGTTTCTCATATAATGAAGTAAACCTTACATATTTGCATTAGCTATTAGTATGTTTTACAATCATTTTCACACATGCCTTATCTTTTCTCCTGCAAGGATCATGTTCTCACAATCTTCATCTTCTTTCTTCACATAATTTAATAGTAACTTAATAAGTACCTAGTGAATGACTGAGTTAAGGAAGTAATAGTAATAATTATATTTTATTATTTTCACAATAAAGTAATAGTAAATATAATAAATTACAAAAACAGATAGCAGACTGAATAACAACGAGTTAATCAAGTCCATGTCCCTGCCTGAAAGCAAAGCTTTTGCTTTTTCTCATTTTTTATTCAATTTTATGGTCTGTAAATTCCATCATCGCAGAGCATGACACTTAGGCCCTGCAGGCACGACACTAGAGGCCTACGCCTCTGAAGTCACCAGGAGCCAAACCCGCCTTGTTTCACCCACACAGACTTTCACAGAACTGAGAACTGCGTTTGTATTTTATATAAGCCACTATTATTTGAAATGTTCAGTCGTTCTTAGCCAAACCTATTTCTAATATATAGGACCAAAAATATAAAACTGGTATTTGCTTTTGAAAGAGAAATGAAAGGTTGTACCTGTTAGCTCAGAAACACGTATTTCATAATATCGTAGGGCTGTTTTACACAATAAATACCACATCGAATCAACTTTTTTCTAAAGCAGGAGCATAGCTAAAAATGCAGAAACAAAACCCAGCACCTCAGACTGAATACTCGCAAATCCTAGGCAGAGACAACCGCTGAGCTGACCAGCGCCCGGCACTCTTTTGTCTCTTTTTTAGAGAAGGCGGCTGACATTGAGGTGGCACATGTAGGTGTGAGGACGCATGTTCACAGTGTCTTTAAAAAAAATCTATATCTATATCTATATCTATATCTATATCTATATCTATATCTATATCTATATCTATATCTATATCTATATCTATATCTATATCTATATCTATATCTATATCGATATCGATATATATGTTAATTTCAGGCATACAGCACATTGGTCAGACGTCTGTGTAGTTTATGAAGTGATCCCCGATTACCCTAGCGTCCGCCTGCTCCGCACACGGCCATCAAGCCACCACTGACCACATCTCCTGCGCTGCCCTCCACGTCCCTGCGGCTGTTTTGTAACTACTAATTCTCACTTCTTCATCCCTTCACCCTTTTCACCCAGCCCCCAACCTCCCTCCCGTCTGGCAATCTCCAGATTGTCCACTGTATCTGAGAGTCTGTGTTTTCATTTAGTTCGTGCTTTTTGTTTCTTAGATTCTGCACATAAGTGAAATCATATGGTATTTATCTTTCTCTGTCTGACTTATTTCGCTCAGCATAATACCCTCTAGGTCCATCCATGTCATTGCAAATGATAAGATTCCATTGTATATATGAACCATAATTTCTTTATCCAGTCATCTATTGATGAGCACTTAGGTTGCTTCTATATCTTGGCCATTGTGAATGGCGCTGCCGTGAACATAGGGGTGCATAGATCTTTACAAATTAGTGTTTTGGTTTTCTTTGGCTAAATGCCCAAAAATGCAATTGTTGAGTCAAAGGTAGTTCCATTTTTAATTTTTAATTTTTTGAAGGACCTCTAATGAGCAGAAGACCTGAATAGACATTTCAACAAAGAGGACATGTATATGGCCAATAGACATATGAAAAGATGCTCAAAGTCACTAATCATCAGAGAAATGCAAATTAAAACTACAATGAGCTACCACTTCAGTCAGTGTCCTTTGGGACTCACAATTGCTAACCACGTCAAGTGGTCAGTATTCGAGTATCACCTCTTTAGTTTATTCTACAAAATCCCACAGGGCAATGCAGATCTGCTCACTGAGCATGCACAACCTCCGGTTGAGGTGACAGCCACTATCTGTAAACAAAAACAATAGACGGGGACACTTTAAAATGGAGCCAGAGCTGCTATCCCAGAGGAACTGCCTTGCACGTCTTATGCTTTAAACCTCTGGACTATTAAAACAGGGCAAAATAACTTCTGGACTGGGCTTCAGCAACCTTGTGCCCTGAAGAACTATTTGCAAAGACAACAAGAAAGCAGAGGTTATGATGACTGGACTGAAAACGTCATGCAGAATTAGCATCTCTGTGTTATCTGCACCAACAGAAATCCCTTCCTTCCCTGACGCAAATGTCCCCCTCACCTTTCTCGTAAATACCCATTGCTTTTATTTCCTAATTGGAACACCACGTGGGCATCTCAAATAGCTATTCTTATTGATCTCTTATTGAAAGTCCTTTTATTTTTAGGTTACCTATCTATAACATTTAATTCAATTTATTTAATAAATTTAAATGTAATTCATTAATTAACTTCATAGAGAAAGGAAGAGATGTATTATGCTTGGTGCATGAGCACAAACACTGATGTCCAAGACAACTCTTCCAGTAATGAGTGAAGGTGCTGATTCTGGAATCAAGGTAATCCCTTAATCAAAAGTGGCCTATTTCACTTTGAATTATAAAGCAAATGAACAGGTGTTGAAATGTCACTAACTTTCTTTTAGTACATCCTCATTACTTTGTTTCCTTCTCACTCTTAGTAACTAAGTTTGAAGTATTATGAAGATGAAGTGGCTTTTTTAAGAATGCTCAAAGGATTGGTTTTCAATTCTGGTCGATAATGCCAGTTCCCAATACACGGCTGCTACTTCCTTCTGTTAATTCCTTTTTTAATACATCTGTTGTAGTTTTGTCTATTGTGCAAATCCAATTTTCTTTTAAATAACACCAGAATTATCTACATCAACTCAACATTTTCAAGTGAAATATAATAAGACATCAGAGAGATGACATTTCCACAGTTATTAGTATTATTATTATTTGTTTAAACTTGAAATGAGAATTCTTTTTGGAACATAAGCTGAGAATTGAACTATTTTTTTCTTAACATTAAAAGATATTTGATATATATTCTTTAGGGAGGACAACTGTTTTAATAACTAGAACTTTTTTTAAAAAAAAGGAGATATGAAATAATGTGTTACTTTGAAGTAATGATTCTGTTTATAAATAGCTCTTTTGTCCCTATACGCTTTGAACTCTAAATTTCTTATATGAAATAGATAAATAATTGGTGTTGTCTTATGTTAGTAGCAGTATGATTTTTCTCTTATTAATTCATTGGAGAAACTCAGCAACTTGTTATTAGCAAGTGCTTGGACTCGTGGTTCATGCCTCGCCTGGATCTGCTCGATGTTTCCTTCTTCTTGGTACTGAGTTTTGTAAAGAACAGTGTGGGGTAGGTTATTGGGGATGCCGTGTACAGCCTCTTGGACTCCAGGTCAGGTACCCAACTCTACAATATTACAGTTCCTGTGCCTAAATCCCGGAGGTCAATTTTATCAAACTTCTCAGGGGATTTTCTGAATAGTAAATTTTGAAAAATTGTGCACTAACAAATACAATCTGATGCTAAATTTTTGTGAACTTGAAAGATCTATGGAAATAGTTTATTTTAATCAAATTCTTACTTGTCATAGTTTTCTAATAAATGGCACTAATTTAATTTAGTTCAAGATCCCGCTACGTAAGGGCTTGATTCCTCCGCCCTCAGAGTAATACTAATCCGCCTGCAGGAAATTAGAGGACTGGGACTTTTTGTGTGAAAAGTGAGTTGATTAGATAGGTCAGTCTTTCTTGAACAAATATCTTCAAACTATTGCTTTAGTAATTATTTAGTAATTAGTTAATATTCCAACATTTTTTTTTTGTAAAAAGCAATGATGTAAACTATTTGACATCTTCTAAAGTTGTTTCCAAGCCAAAATAAGGAAACCTAGAGAATTAATAATAATGATTAGAAAACCAACCGACAACCTTCCCCAATACCTTGAAATACTGGGAGGATTCTAGGTGGTCTCCAGCTCATTTGTCATTTCAGGGCTCCACCTGCCTCTCTGATGCATGCAATCCTGTCACACACGAAGGCTGCCTCTTCCCTTTACAGAGATGCTAATCACTGTGGCGATTCCTGTGTGAGTTCCAGCCTTCCTCCACTTAGCTTCTACTGAATGAACCGGGTTCTAAATTCCAGAAAAATACAAAATAAATCTAGTTATGACTTGATAAAATGATTTTAAAAATGTTTTATTACAAATATGTCCCTCTTGATTTTTGCTTCTCCAAACACACACGAGTATCTTTCTCACCTGTTCAGATTATAACTTTGAGACCTTCATGTACTTGGTCACTCTGTCCTGACTTTGATTTTTCAGTATTCCTCTTAAAACACATCTCACTGAACATATTATTTTTCTCAGATAAGGAAAATTATGTTCATCGTATCATTTCGAGGCAGGATAGATGACCTTGGGTGATTTCCTCCCCCTCAGTATATGCTCCCCCCCAAAAAAAAACAAAAGCCGGTAACCCAGACAGCCTCGGGTGACCGGCTGTCCGTGTTGGCGTGCGTCCCTGCCACACGCACTCCCCTCTCGCATTCCTTCTCACGGCACAAGACAAGAACTTGGTCGCTGGAGCTCCGGGCCGGGTCTTGATTGGACCCTGTCCCGTGGAGCTCTCCAACATCAATTTAATCTGTACTTCTGTGAAGACAATCTAAGGCACATTCATTTGATTCATTTATTTACTTTTTTGACATCGTTGTTGTAGTTTGCTTTATTTTCATGGCGGCTGCGTGGCATATATTAGCTCACTTTATGTTTTCAGGCAAAGACAACTCTGATTCATTTTGCTGTTAAGCACGGGCCCCATTGATATTTGTATAAAGTTGGCGTCGCGGATCCACCGAAGTGGTTAAAAGTATCTTATTGATTTGACGTCACTCTTCTTGCCAGAATTCACGAATTCCGTGCATATTTATGAACAATGCTTTATTCCTGTCACTCAGATAAGAAAGTTATATAAGAAACAGTTTCAGACTGGCAAGGACTCACGTGAAAATGAGGGGACACACGTTCACGGGGCCTGCCAACGTGAAAAAGGAGAAACAACACAGCAGGTACCACGGCAGGTTCCGTTGAGAAGACAGTGGCAGGAGCAATTAAAGGCGTGGTAGAGGGAAGAAACTTCGAAGAGCCTGTGCATGCAACTGTCAGAAATTCAGTTAATTGAAGCACGTGACGTTGTATCTGGTTGTGTTCTGTCTTCTTAATAAACCTTCTAGCCCAAGCAGCCCGGGGATACCAGAGAGAACCTGGTGCATTCCGGTGAGGGGACCCTGCGCACCCAGAGGGACCAACGCGTCTCGCCAGGCGGAGGAGCAGGCAGAGCTCCCGTGGTGGTGACATCTAACAAAGCAGGGTTACTCATCTTTTAAATAAAACACCGGTTTGATAGGCTCGGAATAAAGTCAGGGCTTTGTCAAGGGGCGAGCACCGGGGCTGGGCGCAACAGCGCCCTCGAGTTCCCACGGACGCAGATGCTGCGCGCAAACCCATCACCCGCAGCTGCAGGTCCCGGCGGGAGACACAACCACTTCTCTGTGTCAGCAATTGGGCCCCTGCAGTCATACCGAGGTTTCAGATGGTCCACGACGTTAGTGACAAAACTGTCCAGTTAGAGAAGAGAAATCATTGAAAGAAGCGGGAATTGCGGTGCTGTGAGGACCGTTTGTGGCCGACCCGCCACGGGCCTTGCCTTACCCAGCCCCGCGGCGTGACGAGGGGCTGCGGGGACCCTCCTCCCGCAGCCCGAGCCGGTTTCCCCCTCACCGCGTGTCTCCAGTCCCCGCTGCGCTGCGACAGTCCTACACGCCGCGCCATTCCCGGCCTCCGCGCCCCGCACCATCCGTCTCCATCTGTTTTGTGAACTGCGCCCCGTCTTCCTGGCTTAGGGTGGGGATGTCACGGCCTCTACAGCCGGTCTGGGTGCTTCCCCCCGCCCCCCAACCTGGCGGCATCTCGGTTTTCTGAACCCGCCACCTGTGCCGGCGCCGTCATCGTCCCTGTCTCTCTGCCGCGCTTCGTTTCATAGGAAGGACTTTGCCGCCGACACTCAGTTCAGGGGCCGGTGTGGGCCAGACGTCACCGTACCACGTGTCGGCTGCACAGAGAAACCGTTGTCCCCCCAAACCGGGTGCAGAGCTTCCCTCCGCCAAGGGCGGGACGCGACGCCGGCCCACACGCTCGCGCGAGTCGGTGGCTCTCTGCGGTTCCGGTTGACAGACGACACTGTTCCCCGGTCGCAGTCAGGCTCCCCCCATCTCCGGGTCTCGTCGCCTCCCTCTGGCTCCCGTTGTGGCCGAGTGGCCCTCCTGCAGCTCGAGCTCACGGCCCGCTGTCCTGGCAACAGCCCCCGGCTGCTGCTAATTCCTGGGGACGTCGCGTCCCTACGATCCCCTTAACCTGCTCACTCCACCGCACGTGGCACCATCACAAAGTCGTTGCAACCAGACTTTGTCAGTGCGCCTTCGTTTCCTGCTGGGACTGCAACAGATGCGCCCCAGCCAGTGCCTGCTCCGCGTTACTCGCCTGACGTCTATATCCGCAAGTGTTCTGTTCCGAGGCCTTGGTGGTAATTAGAGATCTGATATGGTCTGTATAGAGAATTTCACACGGTGGAAAAAGAACTAAAGCAATAATATTGAAAGAAAGACAGTGAAAAACTAAAGAATGAATAGAGTATCATCGACGTGTTCATCAGTGACAGTAAAACCCTGAAGAATATCATTACGGATGACTCGACAGGTGAACACTATCGTCTTCCGTCTGGTTATTCAACCAGTCATTGGTTATCATTGAGCTGCTAGATTCTAGTATATGTTTTTCTGTCTGATTTTCAGACCTCTCAAGAGAGAAATTATAAATTAACGTGCGTATTCCGAATTTGGCCATGAGGATAGAATGGCACGATTTGCTTTTAGCAAATGCCCCTCTTGCTCACAGATTCTAGCTTGATCCAAACTTACTGGTCATCGCTGTCTGGAATCTACCCGTCATAGGCGTGATTCTTACTCTACTCACGTGGTTCAGGTAAAACATCACATGCTGTCATTTCCTTCAAATCAAGTTGAATCTGACTACATGTCCCTGTCCTGGTGAGTCATCCAGAAAATCAATCTCAGTCATTATTTAGACTCCCTGCCCCCGCTAGGAAAGGCTATGCAATGCTCATGGAGAGTTTATGTAGCAACATAGTGTCTGATCATCTGAATACACGGATATCCTGAAATGCCCTTTGTCCAAACCCGAAAGTCATTTTTCAGTCAGGGATTCTTTCTCTTCTCTCCCTGTGGGGCCCAGATTTCTTTGCCAGGGCTGGATCCGTCAGACATGGAGTCAGACTCCTTCTCTGTGTGCTCTATTCCCCTTCCAGGCACTGGAAAATTTCTTCACTGCCGATTTCACAGAAATAAGCCTTCCTTTCCTCCCTCTGCTGCAATCCAGTCAAACTGCTCAAGATTAATTTGGAAAATCAAGATAGGAAGACGGTGTGCTCTCAGCGTGATTTCAGCTTGGCATAGCAGACCTCCCCCGAGTGAAGACAGGAGCAGGAAGCAGCATGGCACCTTCTGGAATCGGGGAGGAGGCGCACGGGCTCACGGCCAGCAAAGGGTTCAACTCGAAGCACGATAGACTGTAAACTGCCTGAGATCTAGGCTTATATGCTCTTTATATGTTCAGAGCCACCCCAGTGTTTTGCAAATAATTGTTAATAAATAAATAAATGTGTGATTAATGATTGCAATGCAAGCAAAGGGCAAATAGACTATATCAAGGAGGCTTTATTCTTTGTTTTGCTTTTATGAAAATGGACCACAAAGTAAATATGAGTGTAATGAGTAAAATATAAGTATTTGTCATTGTATAAACTAAATATCTAGATATTTTTGATTTGTGAGGTAGTTTGTGTATTTTTTTCCCTTTGTATTTTATATTTTGAGCTATAACAAGTTTAAAGTACTAATATTTATTTCATGAAATTTATATATGATATTCATATCATAAGGACCATAAAATAAAACATATTTATAATGCTTTTTGTTCTCTATTTAGATATATCCTGCTTTCAGACCTTAACCTCTAAGTATTTTAAAGATGCCAGGAACTTAAATAAGCTAAAATTTATTCCTAATGTCTATTTTTAAAAAGCCTGCTGAATTATTATAAACATTATCTTTCAAAAGTACTTCACAAACTACTTTAAATTATATTATTTATAGTATATCACATATACTATAAAATATATTATTCAAAACATTATTAGTCTGTCATCTGTGTCTATGAGTTTTTGTTTGTTTGTCTTGTTCATTTGTTGTTTTCAGTTTTAGATTCCACATATAAATGAAATCATATGGTTCTCAACTTTTTCTGCCTGACTTATTTATCTCAGCACAAGAATCTCAAGATCCATCCCTGTGGTCTCAAATGGCACTATTTCACCTGTTCTTGTGGCTGACTAATATTTCATCGTATGTATTTACCACACCTTTTCAGTGGTTACCAGAAGGATAGGGGACGGAGGGAGGTGGACAAGGGTAAAAAGAGTCAAATATATGGTGCTGGAAGGAGATGTGACTTTGGGTGGTGAACACAACATGATGTACATATGACGTCCTGTTGAACTGTACACTCGAAACCTATATAATTTCATTAACCAATGTCACCCAATAAATTTAATTAAAATTAAACAGATAAAAATAAATAAATAAAACATATTATGTCATTTGCTTGAAATCTAAAATGATCACGAGAAAAATATAAAGCTCCCTCATGGAACCAGCTTATCAAAATGCAAAAGCCATTCATCAGGAAGAAAAGTGCCTTAGATGATATATTGAGAAGAAGTATTGACTTCGAATTTCTTACATGAGGCATTCGGAAGCAAGCCAGGATTTCTAACAAGAAACCAAGAATTGCCTGTTTAAAAGCTACAAATAGCGAGAGTGGCAATTTCCTTTGAATAACATAAATTGAAGATAGAGGCAACGGATTCTCCCCTAGAGAATGAAAAATGAACAAAAATCCTGCTACCCTTTGAAAGCTTGATATTAAAAAGCGTCATTTTTTCCCCAGGATTCTCTGATTTACCACACAAGTAAAGTTATTTCCTGATATTGTCTATCCCATCTGGATTGGAAGGTTTCTCATAAGGTCTTTAATATTACGATCCATTAATCACTGTGATTATGATAGCAATGTGATTTTGTATTTCATTTTTTAATATTTAAATTACTGCAAAATGTCACTGCTGATTCTAGAAAATTAAAAATAAATGTTTTTGTTTTAAAAAAGTCTTTTATTAACGGTCTATGATTCAATATCTCCCAACTTCATTCATTTAACAAATATTGAATTTCTACTACATGCATCGCATTATGACAGTTTCTGGGGTATCAAGAATAAACAATATAGTAAGGCCATGTTGGCCACCAAATTCCAGAAGATATTTCAGAAAAATAAGTTTAAAAAACAGTAACATCAAAAACCAGAACTTGTTTTCAACTGATTGTGAGAACTGAAGAAAAATTTCCAGTATGCACCTACAGAATAGACATAGTCACCTACGAATTTGGTGCAGGAATCACAGTTCACAGGTGATGCTGACACATACTTTACTGTCATTTGACACAGAGCAAACTGACTGATCTGAACGTCTTTGAAATAATTTATCTCTTGCACTGCGGCTCAGCCCTGGTCACCTTCACAGCGACTTTGCCGACAAGAAAAGAGCATGGCTGTCTTTCACCACATGGAGTTTGTTCCACGGGACGTGGTTGGAATGCCATCACTTTCTGCACACGGTCCCACGTGTTCCTACATTCCAGGTAGTAAATGTCACCCACCAACAGCAGTACTGCCCAGGGGTCCAGTTTTTAAACATGCGGTCTGGTTTGCTTTCGATCATGCTATAAATCTTCAAATGTACTAAAAATTTATTGTGCATTGTTCACTTTTTATTTTGCACTAGAAGCCACTGAATGCTGGATACAAGGGTATGTGAGACCAAAAGTATATCTATTGGAACTCTCTAAAATCTCTATACTCGGACAGTAATCAGTTAAGTTGATAATAAAATGTTGGTTATTGCCAGACCTGTAAATATGTCTCTTTATATTGAAAAGAGAAAATTAAAGTAAACCTCTTTTTTAGAAATAATAATAAATACTAAAAATACCCAGATGGAGCAAGCACTACGCTGGTGGCTGAGACTAAAATAAGGTGTCAGTCTTCTTCAGCCACCATAACGAAGTGCCACAGAGGCGTGGCTTACACAACAGGCATGGATTGCCTCCCAATTCTAAGGCTGGAATCCAAGATCAAGGAGTCAGCTGGGCTGGCTTCTTCTGAGGTCTCTCTCCTCGGCTTGTGGACAGCCGCCTTCTCCCTGTGTCATCACATGGCCATCCCTCTGTGTGCATCTGTGTCCTAAATGCCTCTTCTTACGAGGACCCCAGGTGAACTGGGAGAGGCCCCACCTACATGGCTTTCTTGTACCTTAGTGACTTCTTTAAAGGCCTCTTCCCCAAATACAGTCATGTAGGGGACTGGATTCAGGACTTCCAAATTCAGCTCACAAAAAATATATCTGAAAGCAATTTAATATAAAGATCAGAAAATATACTTTAATATTGACTATGAAAAAACCTCTATATTTATGAGGTTACCTCTCTTTACACCTATAAATTACACGCAAATTTATTTTAATTCTTGCAAAATTATTTTATATTTTATTTAGGAATGACCGGTAATAATGTGAATTGAAGGAAATTTTTATCAAAGCTTTATTACAAGATATAAAGCACTAAACATTATTGTAGGAAATGAATCCACGGTTTCTAATTTTGTTGCAAGCTCCTTAACCACTTCCACAGACTTAGAGACTTAAATGACAGATGTTGATTTCCCACGGTTATGGAGGCTGGATGCCCAAGATCAGGGTGCTGGCAGATGTAGCACCCTCCTCCAGCCAGGAGACAGCATTCTTCCTGCTGTGTCTTCACGTAGGGGAAGAAAAATCTAGCCTCCTCCTCTCCTGTGAAGACCTTGCTAACTCCGTCATGGGGCTCCATCTTCATGACATCGATACTTAAGGAGCTGCCAAAGGCCCTGCCTCCTGATGCCACTGCATCGGCAGCTAAGGCTTCAGATATGACTTTGGGGGGCACAAACCTTCCTCGTACAGGAAAGAGAATTAAACTAGAGGAAAATGAAAGATGATACAAGAGAATCCTACTAATTCACTGTAATCAAAGACTGCCCTGATTTGAGGTTAGAGTGAACCCTATGATACTTATAGGAGCAAGTCTGAGAGTGAGCCCATCCCACAGCTATTCACCTCTGAGGAATATACAGACACACCGAACAGAGAGTCTGTGACACACTGCTCACAACTGATCATGGCAGACAAAGCAATCAATCAAAAGGGGAGACGCTGCTGTGGCTGGCTGTTAACAGGGCGCCGTGTGGGGATAGCACAGCTTCACGCAGGTCTGAGGTCTCGGCTTAGAGTCCATGACCTTGCAAAAAAGAGCCACGAATATGTGATCTTGGTTTGCATTATCTGGAACTATTTCAAAGGGATATAAACGTCTCTGAGAAAAACTCTCAAAGCTCTTTCGGAATAGATGCAACTATATGTAAGAATTTGACATGATAAATGTGAAACGTTTTAAATCAATGGAGGAATGATAGACTTTTGGAGGATGTGCTAAGACTGGGAAGAGCGAGGTTGCATCTCAGAGTGTGGGGATGTAATTTACCGGTGTTACAGACACCCAGGATGTGCTTACACTATGCGGCAGCTCTGGAAATGCACTCAGAGGGCTGGGCTCTGTCTACACATTGTCTCCCGAAGGCAGCAGGCCTCTGTGACCTTGCGCAGACAGACATTTACACATCCTGGCTTCCCCTGACCTCATTCTTTCTATCCCTTAATTTTTTCCCAGCTAGTTACAGAACACGATGAGGCATTATTGTTGAGGATTAGTTAGAGACTGGAGTCTATGCACTCTAAGTGGTACGTAGTCTCAAAGCATTTTAGAATTTAAGATAAATGACATGCTCTCTGAGGAATCCTTGTGGGGCCTCTTAGGACCATCAAAGGACTCAACAGAATAAAAGTAGAAGCCTCTTATCTAGGTCATAAGACCTTAAGTCAAAATGAATGCTTGGGATGTATTCGTGTGTGTACAGCAGAACTGGATCAATAACACTAATATAAGAAATTGATTGCGCAGCTAATGTTCCAAAAGAAGAGGATTTTCTAAGCATGTGTCAAATATGAACGTCACGAAGGATAGATTTTTATAAATACAGTCATGTGCCAATTAACGACAGGGCTGTGTCCTGAGAAAGGTGTAGTTAGGTGATTTTATCCTTG
The DNA here is from genome assembly GCA_028627145.1 of Eidolon dupreanum. Taxonomy (NCBI): domain Eukaryota; kingdom Metazoa; phylum Chordata; class Mammalia; order Chiroptera; family Pteropodidae; genus Eidolon; species Eidolon dupreanum. The sequence goes on along the minus strand of CM053516.1, from coordinate 14,382,311 downwards.
CAGTCATAGAGGGCACTTACGTGCTCTTGGCTGCAAAGCCTGCTGCACACCCAGGTTACAGGTACATCCCATCGCGCCTGCACTACAAACCTATACAGCGTCAAATCACACACGAGAGGAAACGGTGCCACCAAGAGACATGGGAAGTTCGCGACCTCTGAGGCTGCTGCCTGCAGAACACAGCATATTACAGCAAACTTTTTTATATGTAGAAAGAGTCCATTCTAAAATAACAAAAAACATATTGTATAGCAGGAGTCCCCAACCCCCAGCCACAGACCAGTACTGGCCTGTGGCTTGTTAGGAACCGGGCCACACAGCGGGAGGTGAGCGGTGGGCGGTCGAGCGGGGCTTCACCTGTATCTGCAGCCGCTCCCCAGCGCCAGCATCACCGCCTCAGCTCCGCCTCAGACCATCAGGCGTTAGATGCTCATGGGAGCGCTGGTCCCTGGTGCCGAAAAGGTTGGGGATCGCTGTAGTATAGTGAATACACAGCATGGTCATTTATTGTCATTATCAAGTACCATGTACTATACATGTGCTATGCTTTTACGCAACTGGCAGAGCAGTAGGTTTGCTTACACGAGCGTCACCGCAAACACACGAGTGACGCCTTGTGCTTGACGTTGGGTGATTAAGAAGTCACTAGGCAACAGGAATTCTTCAGCGCCCTTATAGTGATACAGGGCCATCGTCACATATGCCGTTCATTACTGACCAAAATGTTGTCATGTGGCACACGACCCTGTTAAAAATTTCAGTTTGTCAACCATGCCAAAAAATAAATATAACAATAAATTAATAAACTTATTACAAAATGGCCTTTCATATCAGTAAGGAAAAGATGAACCTCTCCAGTAGAAAATTGAATATAAAGACAAATAATTTACTAAAAGGGATACATAAATCTTCAACATATGTATGAAAATTTGTTTAATCTTTCTAGTAACCACAGAAATATAATTTAAAATAATAATATAAAACTGCCTTTTTCTATAAAATTGGTAAAGATTTTTAATGTTTAAAACTCTGTGTTGCAACTATATATGAAAAAAACCACATTCTTATTAACTGAAGTGTTATTTTGTAAAATAACTTTGGGATTAAGTTAATTTCTCTTATTAAGATTTTGCATATTACTTTACCTCCAAATATAAACATAATCTGCATAATATAATCCACCTAGGAATTGAGACCTTGAGAATTTAAAGAAAAGCAAGAATAAAGGGAAAAAAACCTATCCTTTCTTCTGGCACAATTAGCTATAGATAAATTTTGAACTGTTAACTTCAGACAAAATTTTGCACTGAGTAAAAATATAGAGACATACAAAGTATTTGTGTGTATATTTATATATCTATTATATCTATCATTCTATATATACATCATTCTACTGTCTATATATCTACTTCTTGTAAGCTTTCTGTATAGGTTTTAATTTTAATATCCCCAATTACCTAAGTCCTAATTATATTCATGTAATAGTAAGAATCTTAATTTGAATTGTTCAATATTCCAATATGCTTTAACTTTCAAAACATCAACATCTCAGTGTAGTGTATCTCAACGAGGAAAAGAAAAAGAATGTGCTATAATTAATTCAGTACTATATATATGACTGGAAACTTTTATTTCAAAAGTTCACTTTAAAATTTGACTATTTTTATAATTCTCTAGATAATAGATATTTAGACATAATAAAACAAAATAAGAGATGTCTAAGCATGAAAAAATACTCTGTTGGGCAGAAAATAGAGTTTCTTCAATAAATGGTGCTGGGATAACTGGATAGCCACATGCAAAAAAAAAAATGAAATTATGCCTTTATCTTATACCGTACACAAAAATGAACTCAAAATGAATTAAATATTTTAATATAAAACATGAAATCATAAAAATTATAGAAGAAAATACAGGTGAACAGATTGTTTATTTTGGTCTTGGCAATTATTTTTTTGGATTTGACACTAAAAACAAAGGCAACCAAAGTAAATACAAACAAGTGGGACTACCTCACACTAAACTCCTGTTATTAAAATGTTTAGCCATATATGTGGGAAGAGTTAGCAATAGAAGACTCATTGTCAATATAAATAATTTGTTATGTGCATGCACTTTTGATTTCAAACCACCTATCTTATTTCCTTCCCAGTTTTTCTGAATTTTCGAACCTGGCAGAACCTTTCTGTGATGTTCAGGCAAAAAATTGGAACAATTATTTCAGTTCAAATATTCAGTGATCATGTAAAGGGAGAGCAAATTATCTGAGAAAAAAGAGCTGCAAGACTCTTGTGGATAAAATGCAGGATGTCTCTACACGTCCCATGCGAGGCTTGTGTCCATGTGTGTGTGCATGTGTGTGCATACATGTGCATGTGTACATGTGTCTGAGTGTTCATGTGTATACATGCACGTGCATGTCTATGCATATGTGTGTGTGTGTGTGCATGCATGTTAGCAGAGAACATAGACTTTCATCCCATGTAATTAAGAGCCTGCCTTTAGGAACACAGAACTAGCATCTTTGGGACATTAACTTCTCTTATTTTTGCCCCGATTAAAATCTCTGTGATATAAGAATTATAGCAAGAGTTGTCATTTAATTGTGAGTTTTATCCTTCTTTTATAAAATCTTACCTGCTCGAAATATATATGTAAATGATCTTGGAAGAAATTCAAATTTATTCTAACCTTTACTAATTATGTGAATTGAGATGGTGCCTTTCAAACAAGGAACAAAGATTCTTATTCTAATTCTAAATTATTTCCATAAAATTCCATTGGTAAAGCATTTTTCCAGTGTAAATTTGAGAATGGTTGAGGTATAAGAGGATCAATGGTTGGCCATGAGTTCAGTAAATTATTAAAAAAGCTAAAGTTAAGCCTCGTTAAGCCTTATTATTCCTTATTTTGGTGCATTCGTGTCATTATATAAGATTATTTAGGTGTATAGAAACCTATTAATTCAAAGTTTAGGAGAGCATGTAAAACTAAAAAGAAAAATAAATTTAACTTTGTATAATCTCTGACGATTGTTAAAATCCTTTGTTGCCCTCCCATTGGACAAAAATTGACTGTGGGAATTACTTAAAAAGAGAAAGTGATAGTAATTTGTAATTAATATGACTTTTTTCAAGGTTAATTAATACTACTGAGGTTAATTCTTGTATAATTTAAGTATTCAATTAAATAAATTAAACATTTAATAGGCAGAGGGAAATGAGAATTTGGGGATATATTAAAGTGTCTTAATTTGCATTAGAATGCAAGAACGAATATTGTCATTTATACACAAAGCTCTCTAAAGCGAGAATATCATGGACTGAAGTTTTGTTTAATGATGTAAATTGCAGCAAGAAATATGTGTAGGTAAAAAGTTCATTGCTGTGTTGGTCAGAATGCCAGAGCATGTCTCTCATAAACACCGACTTTATTCGATTACTACAAGCATTAGAAGAAAGTTTTTCACTTTCATCTGTCTTTCAGCAGAATCCCTGAGTCATGTGTAACATACATATAGACCCCATGTATATACTGGCATTACGACTTTTAGTCTTATTTTGAAAACAATCAAACAAACAAAGCCTTGTTCTGTCTGTTTCAACTGAGGATCTATTTCTTAAAGCAAAACATATGATTGGATTCATCAGGGTTTCGCAATCTTGTAAGAGGCATGCCTCCATTGAAAGTGAATTTCTTCCCATGCCCAGGTGCTGTCCATTCCTTCATTGACTTTGGCTTGGCATGGGACTTCCTTTGGACAATGGCAAATGAGCAAATGTGACATAAAGAGAAACTTGAGAGGGGCTGATGCACTGGTCTTAACCTCTTAAAATATGGTAGGTAATAGGCAACTATTTAAAGACATCTAATAGAACGTACCGGAAGAAGACAGAGCAGGAGAACTGAGGCCCTCCAACCAACAGCCAGGAACAAGGCAGCTGCAGCTGACAGATGGTCCTGGCTGAGAGAATAGGATCGCCTGGCTCAGCCCACCCAAGTTGCCGATTCTTAGAATCACAAGCAAATAAATGAGTGTTACTTAAAGTCAGTAAATTTTGGAATGGTCTGTTGCACCTCAGTAGGAAACTTATGTAGACCCATACTTGTCCAACTTTTATCTTTCCCGTCAATCACTCTAGTTGGATAGTCATGGGAAAGAGATTTAAGGCACATATGTTGAGAGAGAGAAGATATTAAGTAAGCAGCAGTATGACAAAAAGCTTGAGTCATACACAGACTAATAAACTCAGGGATGGCTGAGGATCAGGTAATGAGTCGTAAGGGATATTAATCTAAAAATTCATGAAGCACAAATCCTGTGTCTATCATTGCATCACCTTAGCTAAGACGCTTTTACTTCATCTCTAAATGAATATATGATTTTTAAAGCCTATATTTTTTCCACTTAAACACTTTTATTTTATAGACTCGCACTACTTATTCTTTAACTGATTTCTGTTTCATGCTTCAATTTTAATTTATTTTTATGAATGTGCAAATTAATTTTGCATAGATATAGCAAACCATATCTGATTATGAACGATAAATTTCAAGATATAATAATCTTAAAACTCTCTTCCAGAGCTAATGTTCATCTTATGTCAGTCTGCATATTGTAGACATATGATAGACTAAATCAGCAATAATCAGGAAGTATTTACAATTCAGCTAAGCTTAGGACACTGAGGTCAGGTAACTTTGTATAGGATTTTTTGCATAATTTATTAAGGAATAAATATGAGTGGAGGCATTACAAAACCTCTGAAAATATTTTAAACTATAAAAAGAAATTCGCACTGTTTTTTCTCTCCCATCTTTTTCTACAAGTTCAATATAGTCCCATCACAATTGCTGGTAGGAATGGATAGAAAAATAATAATTTACCTTCTTCAGATGAATGAAAAAAAAATCTCTAGCTTAGTTCCTGAATCTCTTTTCTAATTTTCTCTAGTAATTTTTCACTCAGTCCCTGGTGGTTTTGTGATTTGGAAGGAAGATTGACCAGGCTGGGTGTCAGGCATTTTTGACGCAGACTGTTCCGCCTGTGTCCCTTCTACCTTGGCATTGCTCTATGCCTCGGAGATGCAGGATCACACAAAATGGGCAAAACTCTAATCCTCTGGAGCTTATCTTCTAGTTATATTCCAAATAATAAACCGTCTTACAGTGAACCCACAGAAGGCAGGATTTATAACACCCAACCCCAAACAGGCTCAAATGTTGAAACTTATGGTCCCATATGCACATCAGGAGATATAAAAGCCTATGCACATCTGGAGACTTTGGGCTAGAGCAGGGCAGGCATCCACGTGGGTAGAAAATGGTTTGAGAGGTGGGAGGACAGTGGCTAGTTTTTACTGTAGTTACAGTAGGGGTGCAGCTGGAGTGGGGGTTCCCCCACACGAGGGCTGGCCATTCAGAGTTTTGCCTTTCCCAGTGTCCAGGGAAGGAGCACATGGGGTTTCTCACTGGGTTTCACGGATGTGAGGTAAGAGAACAGAAGGAGGGCTCGGGTCTGACGCTGTCAGAGGTCGAACATCACAAATGGGGTCGGATTCTACTAAAACTAGTCCCTGATGTTTTTGACTGACAACTAAAATGTGTGAAGGTTAAGTTAATTGTATTTGAACTCTTTTAAGTAAGTCATTATGGTGCTCTAAGAAGCCCACAGCCTGAAGCTGGTAGGCGAAGTTCTAGTCGATGTCTTGTTCAAGGGCCCATATTGTGCCTCGAGTATTTTGAGAAGTGAAGTAAGTACCTTGGTCACTAGCGATAATGTCCAGATCTTCAAAAGGATTAAGAAATATCTGATGAAGCATTGAACTGTGGCTTTGGTATGTGCAGAAACATATGTGACTTTGACTTACATTTTTGGTATCTGTGAGGATATGCCCAGAGCTTTTCACACCTAATGGGGTGACTTTGGGTAAGGAATTGTCACGATTGGTTGGATCATACAACTAGACCACAGGCAATGGCTCAAGAGTCTGGAAAAAGGTACGGATGGTGCCAATTGTTGTACAGGGCATTTCCTGACATTAAGTTGACTGCTGGAAATTTGATCGACTGTACTGATTCTTGGATATTATCGTGGTCAGGACATCCTTGTTAGAGATGGACAGGAACAAACCTCTGTGACTCACTCACATGTAATAGTGACAATGTCCAGCAAAATATATGAACTACCTTTTTCTCTTCACTCACTCAATCCCAAGGGGTTCTCTAGGTGGCTAATGGGACCAGAGGTGAGGTGACCTTTTCCAACACCACCTGCTTCTGACCAGGAACTGAGGAGAGGCAGCCAGTTCTTTCCATAAGCAGGACCTGCTAATGAGTACTGTCCTGTACGTACGGTTTTGATTTCATAAGAAGGCTTCTGTGACTGTGCTGAATCTATGAGGTGCTGTCCCCATGTCTCAAAGCATAACAGGCAAGTGGGTCCTACAGCTCATGAGTCAGGACCAGTCAGCTTCAGTCTCCTAAAAGGCCCAATATGCAACCTGCAAACTTTGTGCAAATGGAGTGTATATGGGACAAAGAAGGCAGTGTTTTGCATCAGGAGCCTACAGGCAACTTGTGGTCATCGTGAGTGGTCCAGAGACAACAGGGCACATGAGAGAAAGTTGCTCGACCCTGTACAGTGATGGATGTCTGAAGGGTGCTAACAGGGGCTCATTTTCTTGTGTTTTGGAAAGATTCTGGCCCCTTCATTATTCGAGACTCTATGTAAAATGGACCAAATTTGAAAGTAACAGTATAAATGCACTTAAGAAAAATTTGAATATGAGGAGTATGTTGTCTTTAGAAGCCAAGAAGGCCTGAAAGATGTTGGGCTTATTTTAATGCTACAAGTCCTGCCAGGGTCACCAGTTGTTCCTTGACAACGTCGGGGATGGAGCAGTACCGAACTCACCTAACGACACCCGGGAGTTCAGCTGAGATGGCAGGTCTGGACCATGTGCAGGCTGGTGGCACACCCCTTTTGCAAGCTGTGCTGTGAATATTTGTGTTTTGAGTGTGTTGAATGAATCTCCTCAGAAAAGAGTGTCATCGGTGTAATCTCATTCCCATGATCCTAGAGCAAGTTGGGTGTGGCTAAGTACTTGCCTGGGAAGGTGGCGCGAGATGAAATGTTGCTGAGATGCCATACGGGTGGCCAGGTAAAGGTGCATTGTGTCGTTCTGAAGGTAAATGCAAACTCTGGCTGAGAAGCTGTTAAAATGGACACTGAATGAAACGCATTAGCAAAATCTACAGTAGCAAAATATTTTCCACTTGATTGCATGAAACCCTAATTTCTATAATAGCTTTAACAGGGAAAATGCTGGTACTGGGGATGTGATGCTCATTGTCAGGTACTGTTCATTTTTATCAGGTTTGATCATGGGTATCATCGGGCTATTCATTGGGAGATGGTGGGGAAGGGTAGCCTCCTTTAGTAGGTCTGTTTGAGGGATGGGTCTTGTATTACTGCTCTTGATTTTGTACTCTGTTTTAATCTATTTTTGATCACATTAATTAAATTTTTCCAGTTTGTAAAAATGTGTTTGACATTAAATAGACCCAAACTACTTATTTATGACAATAAAATAAGAACAGTTTTCATATTTCAGGTACTTTACATTATTGTTCCATCCTAAGGGGGATCTGGGGTGGAGAGAAAGCATAGGAAAATGATAAAATTTGGGGTAATAAATGGAATAGATGAACAAGTCAAATATAATTAATAACCTATGAAGAGGCATACAAATTATAACCCATTTAATAACACGTTTAAAGAAAACATGGCGGTGATGCGGTTGTGGGATTTCATAGTTTCGCTTTCGCAGTCTGGAAACTCACAGTGGAGGACGTGATTCGAGCCCTTACAGGGTACTAAATATTAGACCCGATTATCCCCATGGCTTAGAACTAATAATTAAGAAATGACATGAGATGTCTTAATGTTTATCTCTTTCATCTTTCATCCCTGAATAAAGAAACATAATTTCTTATTTTCTAATTCTAGTTCTCATGTCATATTGATAATAAAGTATAAAATTTAATATTAATGTATCTCAAATTTAATTACTTACTGGCCCTATTAATTAAGTTTCAAAAACCTTGGTATTCTTCATTGTGCTTCTTTCACCTTTAAATTCATAAAGATGAAATTTTTTATGGAGTTCTCAGTATTGATAAATATCTGTAATTATTCATTGTAAAAATATGAGAACATATGGACTCGTTCTTAACATGAATCATATTCTTGGGGAGAAGAAAACCATATTTCTTGAAGACCCACTGTGTGTTAAACATTGAACAAGACATCAAAAATTTAAGCATAAGTGTTGTAATGTACCTGTCATACAGGTTTAAAGGAAGGAAACACAACTGTCCCCTGATCCACGAGGGATGTGTTCCAGTGGATGCCTGAAACCGTGGAGTGCTGAACCCTACACGAACACCGTTTTTTCTATACAAACAAACCTACGATAAAGTTCATTTATAAATTTGTATCGTAAGAGATTAACAACAAAAATTAATAATAAAATATAACAATTATGGCAATCAACTGTAATAAAAGTTACGTGAATGGTTTGGGGGGTGTTATTGAGTGAGTTAAGGATTACTTGAACACAAACACTGCAATACCGAAACAGTAGGTCTAACAGATGGCTCTTAAGTGACTAACAGGCAGGGATTGTCGACAGCGTGGGGACTCTAGACAGAGGGAGGGTTCATGTCTCAGGTGGGTGGAGTGACTGATGGAGATTTCATCACTGTACTCAGAATGGTGGGCCATTTAAAACTCAGGGAGTGTTTATTTCTGTAATTTTCCATTGAATATTTTCTGTCTGTGGCTGATCATGGGTAATTGAACCCAGGGAAATCAAAACCAGGAATAGAGGGGACCTTTCTACTTAGCAGAAGAAACACAACTAGTAAGTGAGGAAACAGGCTGTAGAGCCCACCTCTGAATGAACCCACATCGCCTCCTCTTTCCCCTGCAGAGTGCTGCTCCACTTCAGTGAATCACCGTTTGTCCTACTGCCAAAAGGTAATAGCTGAAGTTCACTAATAGCATATAGAGTAATCTATCAAATTATTTCGAGTTTTACTTTGCCATTATAATTACTCATACTCTGAGTTATGCAAGGAGATGTATTAAAACATAACCAAAACGTTGTCAGAAAAGATCTACACTGCCAAAGCAATTGTCTTGGAATCAGAATGTATGAATCAGTCTCGCTACGTAACTAGCTTTGTGACCTTGTCTAACTTATTAGAGCCTTCTGGTATTTAGGCTTCTCACATGACTCCCTGCCTGAATATTCTGATTTCTTATCTACAAGTTCTAGACTTAGATGGGACTACCTAGTGAAGTAAATTTATAAGGTAATTTGATTAAATATTTTTGATAAATATCCAAGAACTTGAGGTTCTTCTATCTATTCACTGATTTAATTCAGGTGTTTTTTTGTTTTGTTTTGTTTGTTTGTTTTTTTGGTGGAGGGAGCAGATGGAAGGAATGGCCCAAACCTGGAAGATGCTGTCAACTCAGAAAGTTTCCTATCTCTGGATTAAGTTCTTTTTGGATCTCTTGGTTGTCATATTATCAGACAAAGAAAAGCAGTGCTTTGGAAATAGTGGTACCCAACAAGGGTGGAGCCCCCAAATTTAGAGCTGGGCCAGAAATGCCATGTTCTGAAACTGAACAGAGTAATCATAAAATGAATGAAAAATAACTCTTAACAGATTTCTTCCAAGAGATAAAGTAAAATGATGAATCATAAATGTAGCTGAAAATAATGATTTTTTTTGAAAATATTAGTATCTAGGAAGATAAATACACAATATTATTTTTAAATGTTGGACTCACTTTAATTTTAACGTTTGCCATGTGAAGTAACATTGCGAGAACAAAAACCTTTGATTGCTAAGTTAAAAATATTCAACAATATTTTATATACAATAAATTTTTATACACAATTAACAAAGTCAGCTAATTGTGTTTCTAAGGACTGAAGAGAGTTAAAGTCATAATGGCTAACAGAACAAGTTACGCACCTGCCACATAAGTCTTTAGGGCAGATATCGACCAAATTGCTATAATTTTTAACACCAATCTTTAAGAGCATTCAAGTCCTGTTTTTTGTATTCTATATTAACTAAAGGTTTTTCTCACCTTAATTTGGTCTTTCAAGTGTATTGTTCTATTAAATGGCGAGCACACTGATTAGCTAACATGAGTTTCCCAACTTTCAAAGTAGTTATAACTCTTAGTGTAAATAAAGTAAAACACTGGTTCATCACTTTGTGGTAATTAACCCTCCAGTGTTCTTCCTTTCTGGATGCACTCATAAAAGCATCCATATCTCCGACTTAGGGTAACACTCCTAAGCCCAGACCTGCATCCGCACCCTCCCGGAAGCAGCCTGTCAGCTTCCGTCCTTCATGCAACGACAGCTCTCCAGGGTTCCAATGAAATGTGAAAAGTCTGTGACACTTTTTCCTCTATTCTCTGTCCTTCACTTCCCATTCTCAACTTATATTCTTTCACTACAGGACAAAGTTGTGTGAGTTTATTTTATAAACCTACAAATGAAATATTGTCCAAGTCTGGAATGAGACATTTTATGATTCAAATGATCAGAACTGTTTAACTTCACTGGAATTTTATTTGTCAGAACAAAAGCACTCTCTCAATTAGCTGCACTTTAAAAAAGATTGTCACTGTGACAGTTGAGTGGGTAAAGCAGCAATTCAGTAGCAATTGTCTTTTAAGAAAGAGGTATAAAATATTTTATGAGGTAGCTTAGTCATTATTTAAATTAGAGTCGTAATTATATAACCTTTACTTATTAAATATATTATCATTAATTTTAATCAGACATCTTTGTTGTTTGTCTCCTACTAGAGGGAGAAAGAAATCTAATTACATTTTAATGCACTATTTACATATATATCTGCAAAAGACCAGATGAAGTGTCACTCTAATGAAATAGCAATCTTCCTGACATCCTGATAATGAAATGACCCAATATTGATTGACTTTGATACACAAAGCTATTGTTGATGCGTGTTTGCATACTGATATGTTAAGTTAAATTGCAAGTCACTTTTCTGTTACCACATACTGAGAAAAAAGTGTGCTTATGTAAGGTTGTTTTGAATTCAGAATTAAAGCTGTTCCATGTCTCTATTTGAATCAGGACAGATTCAAATAAGATGAAACTTAAGTTGGGAGAACATTTAAGTGAAAAATAACATATTAATAATTCTGTACTAAGATTACAGATTAATCAGTAGCAATATGCTCATAAAACAGTCGATTTTTAAAAAATATAATTATTTTTT
>CM053516.1:14347517-14370468 GCA_028627145.1 Eidolon dupreanum | reverse complement strand
CTCAAGTCAGACCACGCTCCCCTTGGCACGTCGCTCCCACGACTCGCCTCCAAGCCCAAGTCCTTCCTCTTACTGGCCAGAGCCTCTGGGGGTCAGGTGCCACATGACCCCAGCTCGCCTCTAGGGTTTCTGCACTCGTCCCTCCGCCCCAAATGCCCTCTGTTGGCAGGACTCATCCACATCTTTCAGATATTTATCCAGTGTGAACTTTTTCTCTCAAAATCTTCACCCTCACACATACACATACACGCTTTCTATTCCCCATTTTCGCTTTACTTTTTATCTTTGGTTCTACTCCCTCTCTGGCTTACACTGTTTCTTTTTTTTCTTTCTTTCTCTTTCTTTCTTTCTTTCTTTCTTTCTTTCTTTCTTTCTTTCTTTCTTTCTTTCTTTCTTTCTTTCTTTCTTTCCTTTCTTTATGCCTATAGCACCTGGTCTTCCTAGGTGGTCCCCCATCCAAGTACTAACCAGGCCCGACCCTGTTTACCTTCTGAGATCAGACGAGTTTGGGCTTGTTCAACGTAGCATGGCTGTAGATGTCACTGTCTTCTTTATTGCCACTTCCATTCTGAAGTGCAAGCTCCATGACAGCAATGGCTGCTGTCTGTCATGTGTCTTGCTGAAACCTAAGCACCCGGAGCAGTGATTTGTCTAGGGCAGGCATTCGGGGAATATTTGCAAGATGAATGAAATAACAGTAATAATGCCTTCCAAAGAACAATAGGCAATATTTCTTTGCTACTTATTAGACATCATATACTATACTGAGTGCCTTACACACATGATCTCATTTGCTCAAAAACAAATCTGTGAGATAGAAATTAATATTATGCTTTCATTACCGAGGAAGTCACATTCTAGGGGACAAAGGAAGCATAAGCATGGCCATGGGGCAGTTCCCTGATCTAAATCTGTCTTCTAACACCAGAAACTTGTCCCTTAACTTGAAGTTATCAAGGGATGCCCCAAAACTTTGTTGATCTATGAATTAGAATATTTTAATATAGTTGTTGGGACAAACCATCTGATAGAATTTTATATATTAATCCCATAAGTAAGCTGGTAAAACTATAATATATTTACTTTACCTTAGCATCCAACATTAGAGCAAAATTTAGCGTTTTGAAAGAACAGAATTCTGCCAAGTTCAGATCTCTTTCTTCAAAACCGTTACCTCATCACCGTTGTCCTCTGCGGAGCAACAAGAACCCAGGGCACGGCGATGACCTTCACGGCCCTCAGTGTGGTGTCAGGTGATTTATAAAGAATTGAAAGAAATTTATCTGGTTTTAGAATGGATCAAAAGCATAATTGGCTCACTTTATAGGTTTAAAATGTGTGAGAATTGATAAACTGTTCATAACTAAAGAAACTACATTATCTGAGGACTTCATATTCTTGTAAACATTTTATTTTCAGATTGTTTTTCCTAGGATCTGAGTAGTGTTTATCTCCTCAGGAATAAAGTATTTTTCATTATTCAAGAACAGATCTCAAGGTGATTTAGATACATTATTCCATTTCAAAGGGAACTGTGAACTTATAACTCCTGTCCTCTGCCACACCTCATATCTATGACAGGAAAAGAAATAGCATCAGGAGAGCAGGAGAAGGCAAACTGGGGTGAAACTGAATAGTTGTTTAAAAATAATGATTGAGATTGATGATGCCTGGCGATGATGAGTCCTTTTCATCTTAAGTTCTACACCTTAGTGATGACTAATTTACCTATTCCTGCCAAGTCACAAAAGATTGAGGGGAAGGAGAGAGAGAGAGACCAAGGCTGACTGCCCCCCACATAAGGGAGAAGTTGTATTTAAACAAGCAAAAAAAAAAAAAAAAGGCAGTGAATCATTGAACCCAAATGGAACATTGTCCTTTATAATTCAATCCAACAGTATCTATTATTGCTCTCAAGGAGGTAAAAGTCTTTGGCAAATGTGTATTAATTTCTAAATGGTCCTGCTCAAATTTGTAATATTCTTTAAAGATAAAGAAACACTACAAAATGGACACTCTAAGCTCTCTGCTCGGTGTGCCATGCCTTACTTTTCAGATATTGCTGTGTATTACACAAGAGATGAGACTTTGCCTCTTACGTTACATGTGATAAACCTGTGGGTATGCTTGCCATTGTTTGTTCCTCTTCCTTCCAAAACTAAGTGCGAGGTCCAAAACTCCTGAGGTTTTAGTTTGCTGCTTGGCTTTGATATACAGATCTTCTAATTCTTTATAAACATTAACAAGTACTATTGACTAAATGAATATTCTCAGAAATACAAGTCTGACATTGGACTGCTGTTTAGTAGAAGAGAAGTTTTATCACTCTTCATCAGTTATTTGAAAGCTGATAGTATTGCTAATTCAGTATTTGAAAATGGAAATTAGTCAAAATTCCGAAGTGTTCTATTGTTGAATTTATGTGTTATACTGAATGTAACTTCATTAAGTGACCCCCACACTTCTAAAAACCTCTTCTTTTTCATAGTGTGATAGTTGTTATGCTCACAGATTCAATGTTCTGACACTCAATTACATTACTGAGAGCAGTCTATTTTATAATTTTTATTGCTCCCTTCTACAGTATAAATTATTAAAAAAGAAATTGGATAAATTTTATTTTTCTGTTATCAACATTCATGTATCAAGATAATTATATCTAAGGTTTTTGTGTTTGGTAAGGCAAACTTTGATAATCACTTTTCAATTTTTTCCAATATAATTCAAAACTTCTTATCTGCTGCTTAAGTCCATTTTCTTAATTTATATTTATTTTATTTCATTATGACATACAAATTAACTAACTTAGAGATAGTTTTGTCCTAATTAAAAGTTTTATCATCTTTCTGTAAAATGATAGTTTCTTTGTATAATGTCTTATTTGTTTATTTTTTATTTCAATACTCATATTTATGTGAATAAATTATTACCAATTCATTTTTTAATTCATCAGTTTCTTATTTTTCTTTTTTTGATGCCTACAGCATCAAAAAATACCTGGTATTCCTAGGCAGACTCCCATCCAAGTACTAATCAGGTCCAAACCTGCTTAGCTTCCGAGATCAGACAAGACTGGGCATGTTCAGGACAAAATGGCCGTAGATAAGTTTCTTATCTTTTGTTTATTTATTTTGTCTTTTTCAATTTTCTTTTAACAACTGGGCTGAAGAATCAAAAAAACTTGAGTTGAAATCATAGCTTAATAGCTGGGTGATCATTTACATTAAGAAAGGAAGAAAGAAAGAAAATATTTCTGACCCTTATTAAAAGCTATGTTATAATGCTACCTTCTGATAGGGTAGTAATGAAAATTAATTGAGATTTGTAAGCAAAGTACTTCAATTAGTGCCTTGAACTTTAAGTTTTAAATGTTGGTTATGAATACTTTTTATATAATGAGTGCATTTGCCTTATTCAGCTAGTCTATTTTTGGGGGGGAAGGGGTTCCATGAATATGTAAGAATAAAGAAATCAAGTATTGAATTTGCCTTGGGTGTGCCTTGGGCTGTATTTTATTACAGTTAATATGTGAGCTTCCATTATTTTAGCAGTCTTTAATATTAATAATAACTTTTTTGAAATTATTGTTTTAATGTTTAAAAATTAATTTCTTAATTATGTATTTCCTTTGTTGTTGTTTTGGCTCAATACATTGGTAATAATTTCTTTATTTTCTTTTTTGCCTGAAAATTTGACCTATTTGTTTCTAAGTTATTTCTTTAAATAAAGTTTCCTTCGTTGACTTGTAAATGCTACTTTGTAAGTATTTAATGGAAATTTGAAAAATAATATATATTCTCCATAAGGTACAATGTTCAATTTAGAACCTTTTATTTATATAATTCACATTTTACTAGTTAGTTACTTTTCCAACTTTATTTTAATTGTAGTGAATACTATCATGTTTTATATATATTTATTTACTTCAGATTTTTTAATAAATTTATGAAAAATAAATCGGCGAGTTAAATTTATGCCTAATGCCTTCACTTCTCCATTCATTCACTCATTCATTTGTTCATTTATTCAAGAAATTATTATTATTACAGTTAGGCATTTGCTAGATATTAGAAAAATAAGCAAGAACTAAATGAGGAGTACATTTAGTCTGCTGGAGTGTCGATCCCATCTCCACTTATGACCTGAAACCGAGATGAGGATTTTTGTGTAACCTCAGCCGGAACACGCATGAGGTCACTCAGAGCTTTGCAGTTGCTTGCAAGGTCTCGGATGACCACGAAAGTGCCATCGTATTGATTTTGAGGTTACAAATAAACTTCAATGAGTAGACAAATTCACAAATATTGAATCTGTGAATGATAATTGATGACATTTGTGTATACTGTGAGTTTCATCTTCTGTTAAATAAATATGCCTGTTTCGTGCAGCTACAAAATAGTAATAAACTATTTTGATTTAAATTTTGATCTTACTGTAAAGTAATAAGGAAAGATAGGCTTAAATAATTCTGTATCTATTTCTCTAGATGATGAAGATTCACCAAAGAGAGGGAATAAACATTTATTTCTGTAATGCTAAACTATGAAATGATTTCAACTATGCACTATTTATCCTATAAAATCACTGACTGTGAGCCAATCCTTAGACTCTTCCAAAGTGTCTCTGCCATGACTAATATCCCCCATGGAAAGCAGGACAGCAAAGAACTCCTGTCTTTGTTTGGTTTCTGTGGCACAACCCAAGCGTCAGCGGTCCCCGGGTCTCCTCTCTGCCCTGGGGTTCTCCCCTCTTCTCCTACGTCCTTTCCCCCTCCCTTCAATGTATACCTCTCTCCGTTTCTTCTTCTGTCTTTCAACTGCATAGACCTTTGATAGCTAACATAAAATATGTCAAGCACCTCAGCTGAAAATTGTCTGAACCAAATAACATGCAATTTATTCCTGAACTTCCACACCAAAATAAAACAAAAGAAGAAAAGAAAAAAAGGCCTAAGAGGTAATAAATTCGTGAAGATTCATAGGGTTTTGGTGACAATTGACTTGCCCTCAGTTTCAGTCCTGAAACAATTTTCCTTTTCCCCCAGCCCTTTTTCGCTCTGTGTCCTAGAGTGTTGGCTGCCAGGTGTGTCCCAGGAAAGCTGTCAGCTGCCTTCCCAATTTGTTCTGCCTTTCAGATGCGGCAGCATGAGTGTGAAAGATAAAAAGGAAAATTCGAATATATTTCCTCTCTCTCTCCTGCGATCTTTCTCTCTGTCTCTTCTTCCTCTCCCTCTCTCTTTCACATTTATATAAGACCCCTCCCGGAGTGCTTCTTGATCCCTAGGGATCCCTGCTCCTTACAATGGGCTCCTTGGACGGTTCGAGTTCCGTTTGGTGACCCTGTCCCCTAGGGTTTGGTGATGGCATGCATTTCTCTTTGTTCCCTCAGTTAAGGGACACGGGTTCCCCCACCATCCAGGAGAGCTTTCCTCTAACACCTCTCTAACTGAAATGGCACAAAACGAAGAAGCAAGTACCATTAATTTCTATAGAAAAGCTGTTGAGTTTTGGGAGGTGACCCAAAATGCAACATAAGCACAATGGCATAAAGACTTTCCTTCGTTCAGACTGAACAGGCTGGACATCTCTGGGAACCTTACTGAGATGTCGGGTGGGAGAAGCTGACGTCATCCACGCAGAACCGTCCGGAGGCAGCTGCAGAAGGACAGACTCTCTCGGACGCGTTTCCGAGGTGACCCATGGCGCCCACTGCGTTCCCTACGGAGAGAAGCGCCGCGGTCACATTCGGGCTGCATTCCAAGCTGCGGACCCAGCCGAGTGTGTGCGTGTGTGCGCACGCTCGTGTGCGCATGGGTGTGCCTGTGCGTGCCTGTGTGCCTGTGGCCGAGAACCCCTCAAAACCAGCGGCTGAGCATAAAATCATAACTAACCCCTCACAGGAATGTCGTTGGCCTCCGGAGCGCAGCTGAAAGACCCCAGCCACAAGGCCTTTGAAGGATCCTCAAAATCGCTTTACAAGAGAAGCAGTATTTTATTTCAACGCACAAAAGGCCCGATGCCAGATTACAACTTCAAGGGAAAGAGACACCACCTGTCCTAACCTGAACTTCTTTCTGAACCTGAGCTGAGAGGGAAGAAAAGTTATGAAAAGGCGTGACAGAACAATGCTGTGTATATTATACTATGCTCAGTTTTTAATACCTAGATTAAGAGGTTATTCATAAATATTTGGAAGTGACCCCAAAAGCTATGGGGTCTGGGATCCTCTACTTTCCACGGATCGTTCTTTGGTAGAAAAATAATTTATAATGTTTCCACTTTTATGTTCAATTAACTCAACACCGTGGTGTATAGCACGCACCCAAACCTATATTAAGGAAGTGTGTGTATCACGACTCAATAGCTACTTAATATTATACTGTATAAAGACATGAATAATCTTTTAACTAATGCCCTTTTGATAGCCATTTTGTGTTATTTCAATGTTATTACTAAAAACTAAAAAACTTATACCAATTCTCATGGGGTCACATTACATATGAGAGTGTGTGAGAGCATCCATCCCCATAAACCCTCAAGAATACAAAGTATTATCAATGAATTGTCATTCAAAAATTATTAATTGAATGAAACCTTGCCAATCTAATAGGTTAAATAACTTTTTCTTTGCTGTAGTTTTAATTTTTAATTTTTAATTATAGTACATCATATAATAATGTATATGTCATATAATAATTGCATATACTGACCTTTTTGAATTTCCTGTGTAATAATTTGTAAGGTCTTTTGTATTTTAAGTGAATTGATTTTGTAAGTGCATTTATGTTGTAAATACTCCAGTTTATCATTTGGTGTTAATTTTGTCTTTATGGTGAATTTTTGTGATGCCACATCTGTCACCGTAATGGTTCTGCCTTTGGTAGAAGGCTTTGTCTGCATAGAAAGATTTTTCTCTACTGTGATTATAAAAATAAGTTTTAAATTATTTTACTGTTCATATATTTAATCTATCTAGAATGTATATTGTGCATTCTGAGCTAGGACAAATGCTTTATCTCATTCCTGAGGAATATTTCACTCATTTAAGGAAGAATATATTCTCTCCATAATGCTGAAATAGCTCGGTTACTAGAGGTATTGATGGTTCTATTTTCTTTTGAGTTGTTGCCTCTCCCATATTTGATGTTTTGTTATTTTTATTTTCTATTTATTTAGACTATATTTTATTTATTTTTTTGAATATCTGAGCAATCTAGAGAAAAGAGTTAAATATAACTGTAAGATTTTGGAGGTATACAAATATATTTTGCACTTAAGTTCCACAAAAGAACACTGAATCATGGAACAGATTCACCTACCACGTTATATGCAAAGGGTACTGATGATGTAGTCGAGAAAATTGATGAGTGAACAAAGTTGGTTTGGCTGACAATTAACCATATACAATTTTACCAATAGAAATACAATATTCAGAATAACAAACATGGTCGGTCTTTTAACTTTATGCAGTTTCTGCCGTAACTAAAATTTATATCCGTGGTGAGTTCTGAAATTCACAAGGCCCATTCTATAGGTCTTTAGACAAATTGCCCAGTAGTGAGAAAACTGCACAATATATCATATGGCAATTATGAAAAACCAACTGAGATTTGTGGTTTGTATAGATGATTGGAAAAAAAGTTTCACATGTTAATGGGGAAAAATTTATATTCACTCCGAGTGAATTGCTTTGGCCCACTGCACATTTGAAGAAATTTCTACGCAAGGAGGCATCGCCCTCCGCTCCTTCCTGTGTGGCTGCTGAGAGATCATCTTATGCTCTGCTGAGAGTCAGACAGACAGAAGGTAAAAAGCCTGGATTTGTCTTATCAGAGCATTTATTTGTCGATATTTTCACCATCAGACTGAGTCTGTAACACCGAGCCTGACAGTTCGCTACAGGTTGACAGTTTGCTTCATCTGTACTCCTTTCGAGTCTCTTTCCCTGAAATGAGATATTTTATTTCCAAGATAACCCCAGCAGGACTCTGTTAGGTGACAAACAGAACCACCCCTAACCCAGCGCCTCTGGAGTTTTCTTTGCATGGCTCAGTCTCGTGTTTTTCTGAAGGATGGGATTTAGAAGGACATTCCTGGCCAGAAATACATGGGACACCGGGACTGGAGGCCTTTTCTGAGATGCAGCTGCGCTTTCGGATCAGTCACAGAACAAGACAGAGTCACTGAAGCTGAAAGTGGAACCGGCAGAGAACAAGCATCTCCCCTGCTGTTCGTCCTGCGTCACAGGCAAAAGGAAAACGCGGTAGAAATGCGCGAAGGAAAGTTACAGATGAAACGATCACAGTTAGAGTGAAAGCACTGTGTTTTTCCTCACTTTACCTTGAAATTTGGCCACTGTACTCCTTTGTTACTTAGGGTTTACAGCCACATGTCTGTGTAACAGAAGTCAGCTTACTTTTTTTAGTAAAGCCATGTTTTTTTGATGTCATACAGATGATAACCTGGAATTTTTATGAGTAAACTGTGGCTCTGACAAAGCCAGGACTAGTGGGTAGAAATTATGAAAATGAACAAACAAACAAACAAACAAGATAGTTCCAACAATTAGCTTGTCTTACAGAGTAATGACGCCCCTGTTACTGCCTCTATGTCTTCATCGGCTTTCTAGGGCCTTTTACTGTAGGGCTTACATTCCTAACAAAAGCCAAACTATAAACATCGTTGAGAAAGATAAAATTTAATTACCCATTTAGTGAAGGATTGATATCAGGTAATTTCCAAGAGTGGGATTTGATGATGTGACTACTCATAGTTTAAGTTGTTCAAAAGGAGAAGCAGCACATAGGGAGAAGCAAAATGCGTTAGGAGAGGAGAGGCTGAGTCATACTCACTTTCTTACTTAGGGTTGGTCCAAACTGAATCAGGACTTTTAGCCTAATTTAATTTTCTGTATTAAAAGTTTTAGGTCACTTTCTAATGCATCAGCTTCGACTCAGTTTTTCCATTCTGTGATCCCAGGAGAAAAAGCTGCTTAGGCGAGTTCTCACAGTACAACGATATACTTTGTAGAGCGAAGATGAAGGAGACTAGATTACAAAGATGTTAACCATCAATATCTATCTGCAAATAAAAATGTATTAGTAATGTCTTTGAAACCCCAGATAAATAAAATAGCCCATATATTCCTATGATGCTGAAATAAATATAAAGAGATAGATATTACATCCAGAGAAATGAGTTACGTGGAAGAGAGCATTTTCTCTTTCAAATACAGGGCCATGTCTGTTTTCTTACCTACATAACGTGTGTCACAAATGGAAAGTGACAGCTCTATTAAAACTGTCAAACGTACTGGTGAAATTTATTTGCCAGTTTGTTTCGTATGCAACTGTTCTTCATTTGTTGGACAATTCATTTAATCTGACAGCTCTAATTTTATAGAATTGCTCTTTCAAGACTTGTATTTCAGGCTGCTCTTTATATCAACATTCTATAACCTTCTTCATATTTTCTTCACTCACCATCTAGACATAATCCTCTTGAAAATGACCCATGTATTTTATTGTTAGTGTCACTGCTGTCATTGCCAATATGCGGAAAAGGTTAGGGTATGGTCTCTGGGGGTGAACTTTCCAGCAGCAAGCCTTTCAAGGGGAAAGTTCATGAATTAACATTGTCCAGAACACCGATAACCCCCTAAACAAGCACGGAGTGTCTTCCTTCATTGATGAAGTCTGTCATATGCAGCAAAATTAGTAAAAAAAAGCAGCCCCTTTCTCTGTGTAAAAAGGAATGTAGCAGAATCATGTTAGTGTTCTGGCACAAGTGGTAATGGAATATGAACTATTGCTTTTTTCATAAAATTATCAAATCTACTCTTTGTAAAACATTACAGAAAAGAATTATTCCTCACTTCTCTTTGTACATACTCTGTCAAGTCTTTATCCTGTGAATGCCTGCTGGAATGTGTGACTGAATTTGCACTGAATCTATGGATCGATTTAGGGAAAGGAGACTTCTTACTTAAGTTTTCTTAATATGTCACAGCAGTGTTAGCTGCTTTTAATATACAGATCTTCCACATCATTTTATCACATTTATTCTTAAAATGTTCATATCCACTTCCATTTTTTATTACTAATACATAGAAATATAAGTGAGTTTTGTATATAGAGCTTGTATTCTGCTACCTTGCCAAACATTTATTAGTTTGGGTAGTTTTTTTTAATAGATTTTGAGTTTCTACATAGACCAGGAATCCGCAATATTTTTCTTGATAGAGGCATGTAAGAAATATTAGACTTTGTTAGGTCTCTGTTACAATGACTGAATTCTTCCATTGTAAGGTAAAAGCAGTCAGAAACAACCTGTAAACAAATGAGTGTGGTTGTGTTGAATATCAAGCAAACCATGCGTTCCTGGGATAAATCCCATCTGGTCGTGAAGTGGGGCTGTATGTCTGAATTGTTGGAATTCTCTTGTTCAGCTCTTGTTCAGAATTTTGTTTTGGTATCTACGTCGCTGAGGGACATCAGTCTGTAGTTCTCTTTTCTTCAAACAGTTTTGTCTAGTTTTAATATCAGAGTAATGTTACTATCATAGAATCAGTTAGGAATTATTTCCCCCATCCAATTTTTTTGTGTAGAAAAGAATTTTGTGTAGAATTTTTATTATCTTCTTGAGATGTTTGGTAGAATTCATCAGTGAAGACATCTGGATCTTAAGTGTTCTTTGTCGGAAGATCTTTACCTATTAAATTCAAAACTTTTAATAAATATAAAGCCACTCAAAATATCTATTTCTTCTTTTTTTGCATTCATCAATTAATAAGTAAATATAAATATATGTATAAGTGCATATGTGTATTTATATGTATACTTATATATGTATGTATATATGTATTTTATATTGTTTTATGTTTTTTTAATTTTTATATTTTTATTTTTTAATTATAGGTGACATACAATATCATATTAATTTCAGGTATACAACACAGTGATTAGACATTTATAAGACTTACGAAGTGATCGTTTGATAAGATCTGACACCATATGGTTATTACAATTCTACTGACTATATTTTCCATGCTATACTCTACATCCCTATGACTATTTTGTAACTAACAATTTGTACCTCTTAATTCCTTCTCCCCTTCACCCATTCTCCCACTCCCCCAATCTGAGAACCATCAAAATGTTCTCTGTATCTATAAGCTTATTTCTGTTGTTTGTCTGTTTATCATGTGCTCTAGATTCCACTTATGCATTTGTCATTCTCATTTTGACTTACTCCACTCGGGTCAATACCCTTTACGTCCACCTACATTGTTGCAGATGGCAAGATTTCATTCTTTTTTATGGCTGAGTTATATTCCATTTTCTATATGTACCACCTCTTCTTTATCCATTCATCTATTGATGGACATCCAGGGTGCCTCTATACCTCAATATTTTGGTTATTATAAATAATGCTGCAATGAATACATGTATACACATGTCCCTTCAAAGTAGCATTTTGGGTTTCTACAAATAAATACCAGAATTAGAATTACTGGGTCCTTCTTTGTCTCTTGTTATAGCCTTTGTTCTAAAGTCTATTTTGTTTTCTATAAGTATTGCTACCCCAGCTTTCTTTTTTTTTTTTTTCCATTTTCATGAAACATCTTTTTATCCCTGTATTTTCAATCTGTGAATGTCTTTCAATCTGCAGTGAGTCTCTTGTAGGCAGCATATGTAAGCATCCTGTTTTCTAATCCATTTGGCTACCCTATCTTTTGATTGGAACATTTACTCCATTTGCATTTAAAGTAATTGTTGCTAGATATGTAGTAATTACCATTTTATTATTGATATTTTTTTCTTCTTTTTCTTAAAGAAGCCCCTCTAGTATTTCCTGTAATACTGGCTTGGTGGTGAACTCCTGTAGCTTTTTCTTGTCTAGGAAGCTCCTTACCTATCCTTCAATTATAAATGATAGCTCCACTGAGTAGGTAATCTTGGTTGTAGGTCCTTTTCATCACTTTGAATATTTCACGCTGATCCCTTCTGCAAAGTTTCTGTTGAGAAGTCAGCTGACAGTCTTATGAGAGGTCGCTTGAAGGTAACTAAATGCTTTTCTCTTGCAGCTTTTAAGATTCTTTGTCTTTAATCTTTGTCATTTGAATTATGATGAATCTTGACGTGGGCCTCTTTGGGTTCATCTTGTCTGAAACTTGCTGCAGTTCTTGGGCTTGTATGTCTATATCCTTCACCAGGTTAGGGAATATTTTCATCATTCTTTCTTCAAATAGGTTTTTAATTCTTTGCTGTCTCTCTTCTCCTTCTGGTACTCCTGTGATATTGATGTTGATACACTTGATTTTTTTCCTTAAACTATCCTCGTTTTTTTTTTTTTTTAATTCTTTTATTGTTACTCTACTGATTGGGTATTTTCTGCTACCTTATCTTCTAAATCTCTGATTTGATCCTCTGCTTCATCTAATATACAGTTAATTCCTCTTAAAGTATTCTTCATTTCTGTTTTTGTAGTCTTTATTTCTGACAGATTCTTTTTTATGTCTTCTATCTCCACGTTTATGTTTTCTATCTCCTTGTTAAAAGTTATCACTGAGTTAATCTTCTCTACCCTTAAGTTCATTGAGCATTTTTACAACCAGTGTTTTGAACTCAGCATCTGATAGATAGCATGTCTCCATTTTGTTCAGTTCTTTTTCTGGAGTTTTGTTCTGTTCTTTTCTTCGAGACATGTTTCTTTGTCTCTCCATTTTGGCTGCCTACTTGTGTTTGTTTTTATGTATTAGGTAGGGCTGCTATGTCTCCCGGTCTTAGTAGAGTGGCTTTACGTAGTAGTGTGCTACATAGTAGTAGTGGGGCCCAGTGGCACAGTCTTCCCTGGTCACCTGAGTTGGGTGTTCCAGGTGTATCCCTCGTATGAGATGTGTGTGACCTCCTGTTGTAGTTGAGCCTTGGTTACTGTTTGGTCATTGATGGGAGGAATTACCCATTTGGATGATTAGTTGTAATGACTGGCCATGGTCAATGGAGGAGCTCTTGTGCAGGGGTTGACCATATAGAACAGAATTCACAAGGCTCTCCTGCCTGCCCTGTCTGCCGTTGAGTGTGTCATCCTCAGCTATGACGCCAGGTGGTCCTCCAGTTCAGACTGAAGCCAACCATCAGGCATGCAGGGGGCCTCCTAGGCACGGTTCTACCACTGGCCAAGTTCAGCTGCAGCCTGTGTCCTGCTTGGAGCCACCTAGCGTGAGCCACCAAGCAATCCGCAGATGACCTTCACCCACGCTGGGCTTGGAAGTGCTTCAAGAGGCCAAGCTGCAAATTGAGACCAGCTGCTGCTACTGCTGGGCTTAAGGCTGCTCAGCAGGAGCTATAGGTCACGTGGAGGCTAGATACTGCTTGTTTAGGATTTGTGAAACTTTGAGAGATTTTAGGAAAGTACACAGTATGAGCCAAGACAGTTCATGTGTATGGAAAGGACACTCAAGCAGATTAGGTGGGTCACAAGTTGGGAGGGGCAGGTTCTCAGGTATTCACCTGTGTGGGGCGACCAGTGTTAGCTACGTTGATAGAGACTCAGAGACAGCAGCCTCCTGGGTCTGCAAACTGGGTGGGCATAGGCTCAACAAGGGAAGAGTGCCCTCTGCCAGCACTTCTCTCTGGGAGGAAGCTGTCCCTCCAGCCCTCACCCTGAAGATAGACAAATCAGTTCCTCCCTGTGCGTCCCTGGCACCTTTCAGGCTGCTGCTCCAGCACTGGAGCTCGGAGCAAGTGAGTCCGTCAGCAGTAAGTTCACGTGTGGGCCTTTTAAGAGGACTGCCTGCATCTGTAGTCACCCTCTGTCTCACTCACCACCATCTCTGCTAGTTTTCAGAGCCAGAAATTGTGGAGACTTCTCTTCCTGGCACTGGAGCCCTGGGCTAGAGAGCCCGATATGAGACCAGGACCCCTCACTCTTCTGCAGCTGAGATATTTCTCCTGATTCTCAACCACCACATGTAGGTGTGAGATGGGCCCATTCTGTGTCTCTGCTCCTCCTACCAGTCTCAAAGTGGCATCTTCTGTGTGTTCCTAGTTTGTAGGACTTTTGTTCAGCTAGACTTCAGGAGACCGAATGATAGCTATTCTGTAGTTTGGTTGTAATTTTAATATTGTTGTGAGAGGGGGTGAGCACAGCATTTACCTACTCAGTCATCTTGACTGGAATTCCTTTTATTTTTTCCCTCATAAACTTTAATAGTTTGTTTCGTTGGAAGAATTTGGCCATATAGTATATGTAGTGATGTGACCTCTCTCGTTCCTGATATTTATTTCTGTCATCCCTTTTTCCTGATCAATTTGGCTAAAAGTTTATCAATTAATCACCTCAAGAAACAATTTGGTTTCTTTAATTTTTTTTTCTATTTTTTCCAGTTTTTGATATCACTGATTTATGTTCTGATCTTTATTACTTTTCTCAATTTAGTTTGAGTTTCCTTTGTTCTCTTTCCTAATGTGACATGGTGAAAGGTGAGGTCATTGGTTTGAGACCTTTCTTTTCTGACATAGGCATATATTGCTATAAATTCCCGTAAACAATGCTTACACAGTATCCTTCTAATCAAAGCACTTTTTAATTTCCCTTTGGATTTCACCACTGACATAATTGTTATTTAAATGTCTGTTATTTAGCTTTTAAATATTTAGAATTTTCCAACTATCTTTCTCTTATTGATTTATAATTTAATCTGATATTCATTAATAAACATATCTTTTTAAACTTGGATCCTTTTAAGGTTTTTGAGACCTGATTAATGGTCTAAAATATATCTTATCTTGGTAAATATTCCATGTGTATTTCAAACAAATGAGTATTGCACTGTTGTTGCATGCATCATTCCATAAACATCAACTAGATTAAACTACTTGATAGTGTTGAAGTATTTTTTTCTTAGGCCTTCACAGTGAGAAATTAATATCTATGTTTTTAAAATAATTTTAATTAAATGAAATAATACATAATAAGACACTAGCATAAAACCTGCTATGGGCCACCTAATAGATGGAAGTTTTTATTCTAATATTAGCTTAAATCATATGCCAATTGATTTTTACTGAAAATAAGTGTCGTTAGGATTCCATTAAAAAAAAAAGGAAATAAGGAGTATATGAGGGCTAAAAAGGTCACATAAAATTTGTGGAACTAGAAAATAAAATGCAGATAGAATCATTCGTCAATCTAAGGGCTGACCCTAAGAGAAAAGTCTAGAGAGGTAGAGAAGAGAAACAGCCATGGCAAGAAGGGGTTTGATGATCTGAAGGGATGTATATTATATAGATCTTGATTCTTGAAAATGTCATTCTTACCTAGCAGGCTATTTTCCTCTTATTATTCTGACTGGGGTAAGAAGAGTAATGAATGAGTTTCTGCAATTTAAGCTACACACACACACACACACACACACACACACACACAAGCACATACACACAAGCACATACACACACAGCCTTGTTACTGTCACACACATAATTTCATGGGCTGCTGAAGATAGGAATTTCTAAATGAAAGCTACTCCATAAGCAGTAAAATATAACTGTGCTGATGATCACATGACAAGGCATAAATCTATAGCCAGCGACTAGTCAGAGGCATTTACCAGAGGTTTATTAGCTCTAGGTACTTGTCAACAGTAGGGAAAATTCAGAGGCACAGTGCAAATAAATCACCTTAAGGATATAAACACTGGTAAGTTATAATCTCCCTAATGCCAAAGGGAACCTTGTTGCCACATATCTCTTACTATTACTTTACTTTAACATGAACCTTAAAATTTAAGATTGGAAACTTGTGGTTTTATTTATTTATTTAAAAATATTATATCCCCAATTAGTAAGTTGATGTTTACTCTATTTGTGTTGAAAGGTCATATTCCAAGTAGCCAATGGAAAATCTTTAAAAAGTTAGAAAATATTCATTTTTAAAAAATCTATGACAACTATATTAGTCAATGTTCTCTAGAAAAACAAAACTAATAAGATATAGAAATAGAGAGATGATACAGATGATAGAGATAGAGATAGAGAGAGATAGAGATAGAGATAGAGATAGAGATGGGGGGGGAGAGAGAGAGAGAGAGAGAGAAGAGATTTACTACAGAAATTCATTCACACAATTATGGAGGCCAAGAAGTCTCATGATCTGCCATGAGCAAACTGAAGAACCAGGAGAGCCAACATGTGATTCCATCTGAGTAAAAACCAGGGGAGCTGATGGTATAAGACCCAGTCTGAGTCCAAAAGCTCGAGACCCATTAGCACAATGTCTCAGGGCAGGAGAGGACAGATGTCTCAGCTCTCACAGAAAGAGCAACTCACCCTTCTCCCACCTTTTTGTTCTGTTCGTGTACCCATGGGATTGCATGATGCCAACTGCCTTGGTGAAGGCCATTTTCTTTCCTCAGGCCACTGATTTAAATGCTCCTCTGGCCCAGAGACAGTCTCACAGACACACCTAGCAATGATTTCATGTATCAAACAATGAACTTGCACCTGAAATACATAAAGAATATCTTCATACTCATAAGAAAAAGTGGGAAGACTTTCTAAAAAATATGCAATAGTCTTGAACAGGCACTTCAGTAAAGATGATGCCTATAATATATACCCAAGTATAACATGAGAAAGCAGTTTGCATTATTTGTTAGTGATTTTCAAATAAAATTCAAAATGAGATACCCTTGTATACTTACAAGAATAGATTAAAAATAAATATAAAAAATTGACACTAACAAATGAGCAACTGAAACTCTTAAAAGTTGCTGGCAGAAGGATAAATTAGGGTAAGTTTTTTTTTTGGAAAAATGACAGTATCTACTAAGCTGAACACAGATGTATCCTATGACTTCAATTTCACGTCTATAAATCCACCTACGAAATTGAGGGCATAAGTCATCAACAGACAAGCACATTAATGTTTATACTGGTTTTGTTATTTAGAGACAAAACCTGGAATCAATTAAAATATATATGAACAGTAAAATCAATAAATACATTTTAGTAAACTCGTAAAATGAAATGCTAAAAACATCAATGAAAATGAATGAAGTAATCTGCTTTTACTAAAAATAATATTGAGTATAAAGTTTTTAATCTAATTTATATTTATATAAAATTCCAACAGGTAAAACTAATGTTAGTGTTCAGAACATTGTTTATGTGTGCATATAAGCTATCTAATGGGCACAGAGTAGCTTCTGGGGTATTGAAATCATCATCCTCTATAGTTCCATATCTTTATTCACTTCGCAAAAGTTTACTGGGCAACAGATTCATGATATGTGCAGTTTATTGTGTGGGTTATACATTAACTAAAATATTGAAAATCTTCCTGGCTTTCATTTGTTAGACCATATTTTTGGTAAAGGTCATGATAATCATACCTTCAATAGTCAGTGACATAACAGCACCATTTAAATGAGCCACACTACACATAGCTCCTACCAAATGCTGTCACAAAAGGCTGCGAATCCAGTGTGGCTCTATTTTGTAATAGTTGAGGAAGCTAGGTAATTTTTGTAGAATTTCCTAATTTTATGCGTCTGTTTTATATCTCAAAACAGTATGCCAGCAGAAAAAAATATAAAAATATTTATTAAAGAGCAAATGTTTTATGCTTATTGTGAACTGGTATGATCAATAAAATCTTGAAAATAGATTCCTTTGTTTTTTGAGAACTGTGCCTGCCCTTTGTTATTTGCCTAGGCTATGTCTGCAGTGTTAGGGTGGTTTTTTACTGTGACATATTTCCCTCTCTGGTGCCTCAGCTTGCATGAGTCATTTTTATTATTTTTCCCAGATCAGCTGTCAGCGAATGCCATTCTGCACTGGATCATCAATATGGAATGCTTATGATCTAATCACTTGTCAGGGTATAAAACCGCAAGCTCACTACCACTCAATATTTCTAAAAAGCGTAGTTGAGAGACACAACAGCTATTGAAAAGTTTCTGAATGGTAAGCAGTGCACTTATCCTTCTAAATGCTCTAATAGCTATCCATAAATTAACCCATATTATGAGTGTGCCGGCAGCTCAAACCACATAATTTTACCACCTCCTAGTACAACAGCATTTGCAGAATTGCCTTTGGCCTGATGGCATCATCATACCGTAAAGGACAGAATAAGCCACATCCTTAAGGCAGTTGTTGCTTTTAAGCTCCACACCACATGCTTCTCCCATGACAAACCCTCAGAGGAGCGTCTCTCCCATCGGGTATGAGAAGGGGATATGCACCGAGCTGGGCTGATTTTGTTTCATGGACCCTCCCATTCATATGCTTCTCGGCTTCTCCAAAAGGAGATGCCCAGAACTATGTCTATCTATAGAAAACTAGAGAATAAGTATTTTAGATGGGTATTTTCCCTGGAAAATTGATTTTGTTCAAATATTCAGAGAAAACACTTTGAATTTTTTGTATTCCCAAAGCACTTTGTCACACATGGGCGTAAATTAATTAAGCAAAATTCAATATTTTCATTCAGTAATTAAATATTTTTTGTCTTTAGATTATTTCAAAATCATAAAATTGAAATATAAGCTTGAAGATATTAAAATGCACGGGATAATTTAGAATATAAAAAAAGATACAAAATAATAAAGTTTATAACAGACATAAAATAGTTTCTGATGTAACCCCCAAAGATTTCGACAAGGAATGTAAAGCATTGATCGACTAAACCAAGACATCCTGTAGAAAAATACTGTAATTCTTACATAAAATTTGTACTAAAATAAGAAACTCTGATTCCACTTACAGAACAAACCCTGAAGTCCGACAACCTGAATATCTAACTGGCACTGTCTTGGATTCAGGCAAAAAGAAGGACTAAGTGAGTATATTTATTGTTATATTAAAGACTGAATAACAAAATTATCATCTTACCATATCCTATTTCCAGGCTGAAACTTCACTTATCCACTACAGAACAAAAAGATGAATCTTTTGAACGCACATGGAAAAATTACTGAACCGAAACTTGAGTGTGCGGGGTAATGACAGCAGGAGGCTGCTAAAATCTTCAAAAGAGTAAGGACAGAATACTAACAAGATGCTGGGCTCGCATTAGAATCAAACACGTGACCAGACGAATGCAAGAAGAGCTGCGCCTCCGGATTTCTGAGGGCACGTGATTATGAACACGCGACTCCAAAGCAGATCAAACAGGCAGACACGGCCGCGCAGGTCAGAAGTTAACTTAGTTTCCAAAATTTTCCTTCAAAAAATGCTCAAAACAATAGGGGAATACAAAGTGATTCCCTTAGAGACCTCAGATACCAGAGCCTGCCGATTTCACTCTAGAGTGGAAGAAAACTAAGTGTCAGCGTCACCACTGAGCGGCCGAGCGAGCGTGCGTGTCATCGCCCGAAAGGAGAGGTGGCGGCAGCCACGCGCTTCCCAGGAAAGTCGATGTGTGATAAAGATTATGATGAAGAAGCGAGATATTTTTTGTGATCAGATGCACATGAGATGGACAAATGGAAAATCCAGAAAAATAAATTTTATGTTAAACAATCTCAATTATAAATCAAAATAAACTATGGTGTAGTTTTGAAATTGAAGGATGTAAGATAAAACGTATTTAAATTTTTCCTCTTGGTCATTGACCTAGAGTTGTAGATTTAGTAAATTTGGGTAAACCCCCTTTTCTATTGTTTTAATCTCCTATTTTATACATTAATTAATATTTACATAATCTTAATAGTGTAAATGTCATTCATTAGTTTTCTCTTTAGAATAAACCGATAGATAATAACAGAGAAGACTTAGTATAGTTAATTATCAGAATGTAAGAGTTATAAATAATATATTTAATGTTGAACTAGTTCGTAACAGTAGCTGGTCAGTGAAGAGGGAGAGGAAACTATATGCATGGACATCCCATTGGCGTGCTTAATAAGACATCAAGCTATAACTTCTAATAGTGACAGATTAAGAAATAATTTTAAAATATTCCACATAAATAAAAATAATATCAGAATATATAAAATTTTGGAGCAGTAAATGAAGAGATGGAAATTGTTTTCATAAATTAATTACCTTGTCATTAGTTAACTATTATTATCTGAAGTTTAAAAATTGACATGTATGCGTGCAATGTAAATTTCATCATGAGAATTAAAACAATAACTTTCAAAAGCGGTGATTTTAAGAAGGACGTAATTGAAGATGATATGGACAACCCATTTTTTTAAATGCCCCTCAGTCCTGTTTACTCCTGTTTAACCATTTGCATGTTACTCAACATCAATATTTCTACGAAGCATGATAATTCGCTTTTTGTATTTTATTCTAGACAAAAAGAGAGAATTACCAATAATACAACAAGCATACGAGAAGAATATTTATGTTGTTTCCTTCAAGATGGTTTAGAAAAAAGCATCTTAGCAGATAATGTCACAGTAGAAGAGCAGCTGGTGAAACCTTGAGCTGTAGACATGGCTGAACTGAATAGGAACCAAAAAGGAGATTACCAATATATAATACATATAAAAATTATATGAATGTTTATGTATACATTATATATACAACATATGATGCTATTGAAATGCTTTTTAATGAACTCCTAAGATATAACTTAAGCAATGGGTTATTATATAAAAGATAACTTTTTTACACTCAAATTTGTGAAAACATTAGTGATCAGACCATTTTATAGGTCTTTAATGAAGATATATCTTATGTACAGTGCTTGAGTTTAAAGTCCTTGATGACACATTTTCAAACAGCATCAATTTTAAATCACGGTCACAGCAATGCATGGATATGCCTGCGCACGGGACTAAGTCGAGGCGCAGCACGCTCCAACACGCCCTTCGCCTCCGCATCTGGTGCCAACAGCCTACCCCCGGACATTCACTTCAGTCTTCCACAACGCGGAAAATATCAGCGTTGTTGAAAAATGGTAGTGTTAAAACGAGTTACTTATGTATTGACTGTTGTGGACCTTTTTATGAAGAAATGGGAAAAAATCGTGATGACTTACTCTAATATACAATTTAGGTTAGCCTTTATCGTGCTTTCCAGATTCACCATTTAATTGCCTCTGACAACATCACAGCAATGAAAACTAGGTTTGAGTGGTAGATAAAGAGGGTTGATTACTTGAGGCTTCTTTACATACCATAAGAAGTTAAAACTTTAGTTATAGAACAATTAACATCAGTCAGTTCTCTAAGTGGTGAAATTCTTTTGATGAGTATTTCAGTGAGAGAGAAAAAATTTAGCTGTTCAATCATGAACCGTTTGACTCAGTCATGTGGTAGAATTAATCTGATCTGAAGCCAAAAAGATGTATTTCTCAATACCTAGCTAAAACTGTGCAATGAGGTTCTGTTTCGAGGAATATGGCAGGTCAATTACTCAGAGACGTCTCTCACACTGAACAACAACAATTTTAGATAAAAATGTTTTTAACTTTTTAAATGGATGATTTAGCTGGGAGATGAATAGAAGATATTCTTAGAGACAATAGAGAAGGAAGGAAGGAAGGAAGGAAGGAAGGAAGGAAGGAAGGAAGGAAGGAAGGAAGGAAGGAAGGAAGGAAGGAAGGAAGGAAGGAAAGGAAGGAGGGAAAAGAGGGAGGTGGGGAGGGAAGGTGAATTCAGAGAAGTAAATAGGCATAGAGCCTATGAATACCCTGAGGTTACCTGCCAAAGATAGAGTCTAAACCAAGATTTGAACACTAGCCTGGGATACAGAAGACAAAGGCTGATGACTAGGATTTGGGAGCTCAGATGTGAGACTTGTGTAAAAGCTGCTACCTCAGAAAGATGGTTTCAATGGGTAAACTAGAAAACCACAGAGGGAAAAAAAGTGTTCTGGACTTTCTATACCTCTTACTTTGCTTTCAGAACTTTGAGGTGTTGTCTAGCTCATGTGCCTTTTGAAGCCATCTAAGAATGAGGTGGAATTTTTAATCTGATTTTGGTGTACCACGCACATTTATATATTTAAGTGATTCTTTCCAAGATTTTTTCTTTTAGTAGCCAAACTACAAGGCAGCCTCAAACTCCTCAGGCAAATGATGTGGTTCATTTTTACATGAGTGCTCTCTCTCTGGGAGTATATTCAGTGAGCCAGGCAATTAAATGCAGGTTTCACCTAGAATGTTTATCTTCTTTCAAGGATGATACGCCATCCAGTTCTTGCCCTCTTTTACTCACTCTACAATATCTTCAAAAGTTATTTTCATGTTTTCCCAAATTTATAATGTTTCTGAAACAGGAGCCTTTGCCACTGCATAAAGTAGAACTCTATCTTTTTAAAAAGCTATGTCGTCCTTTCCAAAATAATGTAAATATAATTACATTTGGTAAACACAATTAAATTACTAAGAAAGTAAACAAATGGTTCTAGATCTTGAGAACATAAATAATTCAAGAAATTTATTTTCTTAAAATACCACTTATTTTTTTCCTTAATTATAAACAATTTTCCTTTTTATCAGAATTACTTTTGCTGAGGATGGGTGATTCACGAAGGACAGTGAATCTATAAGATTATTATAAATAATAGGTTCTGGAGGACGGTGAGGGGGCAAGCCATTTTGATAAAAGAAATTGCTGGTTTTTGAAAAATTATTATTCATTGAAAATCACCTTCTGTATCATGCTGCTTAGAGAAAACATTTACTCTCCTCTCCTAATTACCTAAACAACATGCTGATTTTCCATGGCTCTAATGATGCAGAGTAACTGGTAATTTAGAAGCATATATGAGAAAATGTGATTGAATATCTTAATATTTTTGTCTCAATTTAAGTAATCACCTAGCACTTTCTTCTTACATTACAGTTACTCAGTGTTGATTAAATAACAAAATTTTCAGTGATATCTCCTCAATACTATATAACCATACGCTATTGATTAGTAAAATATATATTCTGATAAGCCCTCCTATATACAATCCAGTAGAAAACTCAGAAAACAATGCTATCTG
>CM053516.1:14325714-14347017 GCA_028627145.1 Eidolon dupreanum | reverse complement strand
GTAAATTGCTCATATTGTCTCATTTTTATTTTTACTAGATTTTTGGTCCTTAACAATTCTGTTTTTAAATTCTTAATATTTCAGGAATATTAACTCTTTTTATGATAAATGCTGCAAATAATTTCTCATATTTGTCATTTGAATTTTAGTTTTGCTTATAGTATTTTTTTTATTCGATACTCTTCCAACTTTCTAAGGCATTGAACTCAATCTTTTATTGCCATGGAGATTTTGAGTGGTATCGTTCCTACACGCAGGTCAAGGAGTTTTCTGCCAATTATTTTGCTAGTATTTACCACAAGTCATAACCCTTGTAAAATGCACTAACATGGGCTCTCAAAGGAAGGGGTTTGTTCAGACAACATGTCTACAAGCAATTTCAGGAAGTTTATAAAACCTTTAAAGCCAATCACGAATCATAGGAATCCATAAGCCCTATTGGAGAAGGAAAGCAGAGGGGAAATCATTTTAATGTTAGGAAAGTATTTTCAGAATAAGCTTCTTCTTTCTACAGAAAGATCCAGAGCACACAGTATCAGGGAGAATGAAAATGTCCCACCTTCTAATGCCACATGTTTTTATTGAATATGGGAATAAAAATATGGTAAAGACTACAAGGACATCATTATCACTAGAAAACTAAATTCAGACATTTTGCCACTGAGCGTTAAATATTTTTGTTAAAGTAATTTTAAATGTCTCACTAAAATCTAAAATGTGGAATTGTGTACATTGGAGAAAAAAGTGTTCTAATACCAACTTGTGGTGGTTCTTACAATCTGCATGTAAACATTCTGAATACTGTTGATTTAAATATTAAAATAAATCTAGAAATAAAGCATCCAATCCAGGATTATTTTTATTTTTCTTCATTTTTAAAAAGCTTTTTATTAAAAATAACTAACATATAAAATCATATTAGTTTCAGGTGTACACCATAGTTATTCAATATTTATTTACCTACAGAAGTGATCATGATAAGTCTGGGAGCCATCTGACATCATACAACCCAAAGCAATATTATTGACTATCTCCCCTATGCATCCCCATGACCTATTTGTTTTATGCCTGGAAATTTGAACCTCTTATTCCTTCATCTTTTTCTCTCCCTTTTTCATTTTTTAATTGCAGTTGACATTCAATATTATTTTGTATTAGTTTCAGGTGTATAGCGTAGTGGTTAGACATTTATATAATTTATGAAGTGATCCCTCTGAATAGTTTAGTGCATACCTGGCACTATACAATGATATTACTGAATCATTGACTATATTCCCAATGCTGTACTTTACATCCCCATGACTATTTTCTAAATAACAATGTATATTTTTTAATCCCTTCACCTTTTCACCCTGTCCCCCCAAACCTCTCTCATCTGGCAACCATCATGTTGTTTCCTGAATCTATAAGTCTGTTTCTGTTTTATTTATTTGCTTACTGTGCTTTTTAGATTCCAAATATAAGTGAGATCACATGGTATTTGTGCTTCTCAGAATTATTTCACCTAGCGTGATACCTTCCAGATCCACCCATGTTGTCACAAATGGTAAGATTTCATCCTTATTTATGCCTGAATAACATTCCATTGTATCTATGTACTACTTCTTTGTCCAGTTGTCTGTTAATGAGCATTTAGTATGTTTTCAAATCTTAGTTATTGTAAATGACCCTACAATGAACAGAAGATTGCATATATCTTTTTGAATTAGTGTTTTGAGTTTCTATGGATAAATGCCCAGAAGTACAATTGCTGGGTCATAAAGTAGTTCTGTTTTTATTTTTTTGAGGAACTTCTAACCTGTTTTCCATAGTCGCTGTACTGAGTTACAATACCACCAAAAGTGGACGAGGGTTCTCTTTTATTTATATCCTCACCAACATTTGTTGTTTCTCAATTTATTAATAGTAGCCATTCTGACAGGTATGAGGTGATATCTCATTGTGGTATAAATATGAATGTATCTGATGATCAGTGATGCTGAGTATCTTTTCATATGTTTATCGACCAGCTGTGTGTCCTCTTGGGAGAGATGTCTATATAGGTCCTCTGCCCATTTTTAAATTGGATTATTAGTTTCATTTGGTGTTAAGTTGTGTGCGTTCTTTATACACTTGGGATATTAACCCATGATCAGATGTATCACTGGCCAATATTTTCTCCTGTTCAGCAGGTTGTCTTTTCGTTTTGTTTATGGCTTTCTTTGCTGTACAAACACTTTGTAGTCCGATTTGTTTATTTTTCATTTTGTTTCTATGTTAAATAGAAATAGTGGAAGTGGAAATCCTTGTCTTATTCCAGATTTTAAGTAAAATGCCATTAGTTTTTCATCGAGTATGGTGTTAGCTGTGAGTGTGTCATATATGGTCTTTATTATATTGAGATATGTTTCCACCATTCCCATTTGGCTGAGATTTTTTTTTATCATGAATGGATGTTGAATTTTATCAAATGCTTTTTCTGAATTTATTGATATATCTGCATGATTTTTATCCTTCATTTTTTAATGTGGTGTAGCACATTAATTGATTTGTGGATGTGAAACCAACCTTGCACCCCAGGAATAAAGCCCACTTAATCTTGGCGTATCATCTTTTTAATGTATTGCTCAATTCAGTTTGCTAATATTCTGTTGAGGATTTTGCATTTATGGTCATCAGGGATGGTGACCTATAATTTTCTTTTTTTTTCTAATATCTTTTTCTGGCTTTGGAATCAGGGTAATGGTGGCCTTGTAAAATGAGGTTGGGTAGCTTCTCTCCTATTGGATTTTTTAAAATAGTTTGAAAAGAATAGGTTTAATTCTTCTTTGAATGCCTGGTAAAATTCACCTGTGAGGCCATCCAATCACAGGCTTTTGTTTTTGGAGTTTTTTGATTATTGATTTGATTTCATTAGTAGTAATCTATCTGTTCAGATTTTCTGCTTCTTATTGATTCATTCTTGAAAGTTTGTATGTTTCTAGAAATTTATCCATTTCTTTCAGATTGTCAAACTTGTTGAATGTAATTGTTTGTAGTGTTTTCTCATAATCTTTCTATTTCTGTGGTGTCAGTAGTCACTTCTCTTTTATTTCTGATTTTATTGATTTGGGTTTCCTCTCTTTTTTTCTTGAGGAGTCTAGTCAGAGGTTTATCAATTTTGTTTATTTTTTTTTTTAAAGAAACAGCTCTTGGTTTTATTGATCTTTGCATTATTTTTTTAGACTCTAATTTGTTTATTTCCACAGTGATCTTAGTATTTTCTTCCATCTACTCAATTTAGGTTTTGTTTGTTGTTCTTTTTCTAGTTTCTCTAGTTATAAGATTAGATTGTTTAGTTGAGAGTTTTCCTGTTTCTTGAGGTAGGTCTGTATTGCTATCAATTTCCCTCTTAGGATTGTTTTCACTGTGTCCCATGGATTTTAGGTCATTGTGTTTTTGTTTTCATTTTTCTCAAGGTATCTTGTGGGGATCATTTGGTGGTGTTCTGTTGTATTTTGAAGGCTGCCCTTGGGTGTGCTGGTCATACAGCCTCTTGCAAGCAGTCTCAGGAGTCACCAGCACGGGGTGAGTGGTATTCAGCAAGTTAATACACATTTAATTTGGCACCAGTGCTGAACCTGGGGCCACTTCACAAAAGTCTCAGAGCCCGCCAGGGACCTGCGGACCCCTAAGAGTTGTCCAAGAAAAACCGCAGTGTGGGCCAGTACCAGCTGCCCACCAGCTGTGAAAAAGCCTCTGGTGTCATGCGATAGTGTGGGGCAGCATCCCAGGGAGTCGCGTGGGTGGAGTGAGTGGGGCTCACCAAACTAATGAAAATTCAGATTTGGCCATGCAGAGGGAGGGCTCAGCACAGGGACAGTGACAGCTGACCCTCCAGTCCTCACCCTGAAGTCACACAACTCAGTCTCTCCCTGTACGTCTCTGGCACCTCTCCATCTACTGTCCTTCTACAGAGGCCAGGGTGAGGGCCTGAGAGTAAGAGAGTCTGTGCACGGGCCCTTTAAGAGGATGCTTGGGTTTCCAGCTATCCTCTATCTCACCGGGACAATTAAAACCCTGGCTGATTTTCACAGCCAGATGTTGCAAGAATGCCTCTTCCTGCCGCTGGTGCTCCGGGCTGGGGAACCTGTTGTGGGGCTGGCACCTCTAGCTGTTCAGGGGAGACATCTGCAGCCAAGATTTCCTCCTCATTCTTAAGGCCAACCCACTTTGCATCTCTGCCCCTCCCACCAGGACCCTCCTACCAGACTCAATGTGGCCTCTTCTTTATATCCACAGTCATAGAACTTCTGTTGATCCAGTCTTCCAGATGGTTCTCCAGGTTGATTGTTTTATATTTTAGTTGCAATTTTAATGAGGTCATGGGAGGAGGTGAGCACAGTGTCCACCTGCTCCACCATCTTGACCAGAACCAAGAGTAAATATTTTAGACTTGGTGGGTCATATGTTTTCTTTTGCAACTACTCAACTCTGCCATTGTGGCTGTGAAAGCAACTACAGTACATGAATCCCAGTCCAGGATTAAACTTACACATATCTGCTTCTTTTTCATTTCTTAAATTTTCTACAATTTGTTTCTATATGAAAAATCAGTATCATTTATGAGTTGCTATTTTTCACTTTTGTTTAAATAACTATATGTTGGAGACTGGTTCTTGATTAATAATGTGTGTTAATTAGTGAGTTCTGCAAAGAATAAGATACTAAATCTATCAAAAACTAATATTCACGGTGCCAGTTCGTCCTTATGTGAATATAATCATTTTGCCTTGTGCAGGTAAAATGAGTCCTAGTGAGACAAAAGCCTACTGTAATATGTTCTCTGGCCTCTCAGCCAACTTCCCTGTGTACAGGCCTGCTAAACAGAAGCTATTTCTTATGCTTTTCCTGTAATATACTCTTAAGGATCACTTTCATGGGTAAATTAAAATCTAACTTAAAAAATAAATTACAAACACATATATACATATAAGATTTTTTTTCTTTTTATTCTGTGTATTAGGCATGATAGGAAGAAAAGTTAACTTGCTCTATTATGTCTGAACAGCATTTATTAAACCTTACAATGAACTGGCATTGACAGTCGCCTCATTTTGACAATGCAATTCTTAATATTTTCATTTTATTTGACTCACCAATTTTTTCATTCTGGGTACAGTAAAATACATTTACTTTAGAGTGAGCAGCTCCTTGATCTCAGGAGAACTTATAGCAAGTCAATCCTTCTGTGTGAGATAATAATACCTCTAATTCTTTTTTGCTTCCAATACATTGTTGTGGGTTTCTAATACACAAAATTAAGCTGTGAAAGTATATGAATACACTGATGTGAATTTTTTTTCTCTAGTAAGTAGACAGGAGAATCTCCTTTTATAATAAAAGGGATTGATTTTTGTATATTTTTAAATATTCATTTACAAATTAAGTCCTTTTAGGTTACTCAAAGAATTTTATCTAAAGCTCATTATCACTCATAATAACTTGGAGTATAGGGCTAAAAACTGCTTCATTAGTTTGTATTTCAATCAATAGATTGTACAGAATTATATTTGTAAACCTTGAGTGAGGCATCAACACAAACTTCCTGGGTTGAACTTCAGTACTTTTTCCATCAAAATTAATTCTTGATAATGCTGTTTCTAAGAGAAAATGTCTGCACTTAACAATCAGCTAAGCTATCAAAAACTAAAATTTTTCAAATTCCTAAACACCTCCCAAAGTGAACTGAAGCGGTCTTGTGAATCAAGGTCCAGTCACCTGAACTTAGAAATAGTTCTTCCCACTTTCTGTTGTTCCTCTTTTTCCCATAAAGAATTCTGTTTCCCGAGTGCTCATCGGTTATGACTACCCATTCTTCTCCATCTTCCAAAATATATTTAAAAAATAGAAAGTTACAAGGCAAATATGTAATAGTAATGGTCATGTATTTGACTTTTGTAGTTAACTTTACTGGAATTCTTTAGTTCCTCACGTAGCTTCCTGGCTTCGAGTGACCAGCCAGGACCTTTAATTCGGTGCAATTTCTTATGGGGCAGGTCTAGCAATGAACACCCACAGATTTTATTTATCTAGGAATGTCTTTTTAAGGATAGTTTTTTAAGGATAGTTTTTTAAGGATAGTTTTGCTAGATATAGAGTTCTTAGCTGACATTTTTTGTTCTTTTCAGCACTTTAACTATGTCATCACACTGCCTTCCAGCCTTCACAGTTTCTGTAGATAAATAAACTTTTAATCTTTTCAGGATCATTTATACTGATGAATTACTTCTCTTGTTGCTTTCAAATTCTTTATTTCTGTCTTTTGACAATTTGATATAATATGTCTTGGTGTGGTTTTCTTTGCACTTATTCTTTTGGGAATTTATTTAAGCTTCTTGAATGTGTGTGTATGTGTGTGTGTGTATAAAATTTTATTTTTTAAATCAAACTTATGAAGTTTTCAGCTATTATTTCTTAAATGCTCTTTCTGTTACTATCTCTCTCCCCTCTTCTGAAATTATTTTTCTGCGTATGTTGGTTCATTTGATGGTATACCACAGGTCTCATAGGTTCTGCTCATGTTAGTAATTCTTTTTTCTTTCTGATTCTCAGAGTAGGTAATTTCAGCTGGCCTGTCTTCAAATCCATTGATTTTTTTCTTCCACCTATATAGACTATCTATTGAAACCTTCTAGTGAGTTTTTTTTTCTATTTTAGTTACTGTACTTTTCAGCTCCAGAAATTTTATTTAGTTCATCTTTATATTTTCTATTTCTTTATTGAAATTCTCTATTTATTCACATATCATTTTCCTGATTCCTTTAACTTTGTTCTCTGTTTTTTGTTTTTGTTTTTTGTTTTTTTGTTTGTTTGTTTGTTTTTCAGTGTGAGCATATTTAAGATAATTTATTTAAGTCCAATGTTTACTTCCTCATGGTCATTTTTGTTATTGTTTTCTCTTATAGACCATATTTTTTTGTTTCTTTGCATGCTTACTAATTTTTTGTTAAAAACCTGAACTTTTGAATGTTATAATGTGGTAACTATAGAAAACAAATTATTTCTCCTCCTCAGGGTTCCTTTAGTGTCTTACTTTGCCCTATAACTATAAAATTCCAGTTCTCTTTTTTTCCTGAGGCTGATAAGAAATGAAAGTGGATAGGAAGGATTTTCTTCTGTTATGAAAATGTCTATAATGCAGATTATAGCCTATACTTTCTTTCTCCCTCTCTCTTTTTTTTTTAAGATAAAGGTTGTTCCTGAGCTTTTCATTTGCCTTCCACTCCTCTTATCCCTTATTTTATTCACACACTATGTATTTATTTACTGAAATAAAAAAAATCTTTTTTATTATTAAGAAGTGTTTGTATAAGCTATAATATTTATAATTCCTCAGAGTAATGTTCAATTCATAAAATCAAATCAGAGTATATGTATATACACACAAGCATATGTGTACATATGTATTATACACACGTACTCAGGACACTTTGTTAATCCACTATTTTAGTTATTGGGAACAAATGTATCACTAATCATAAAAGTTAGTAGTTATTTCTTGGTTTGATTTATTAAATATTTATAGAGTTCTCTATTTCTCATACAAAAGCATTTAGTCATTCATTTATTCCTTTATTAAAATAATCTTTTTAGGAATTGTGTAAAGAACAAAACCCGATTTCTATTCTAGAGCAAGTTGCTTGATATCATAGATATATTGCGACATTATGGATCTATTACTGCTAATATGGATGTACTTTTCATTTGAAACTAGGTGAAGTTTATGCAATCACCAGATTTTAAAGCTTTTTTATATTATAATTATTGAATGGATTTTATATACTTGAGAAAGGTAACTAAGAGTCAGGATAATTGTTAATTCTTGATAGAAAGCAAGATCTTCCAATTTAAATATACTGATTAGGGTTAACTGGTTAATATATGACTCGATCATCCCTTTTAAATATTTTTCTGAAAAAAATAAAAAACATGCTTACCATTTGAAATCTGAAATATAACTTTTTTTTTTAGTCAAGACTCTTATGAGGGAATTGTCCCAGTACAAATAATATTTCTAAATATAGAAAAAAAGTGGGTCAAAATATTTGGTATTAATGACCTGTGACATAAGGAAAGCCTATTTTTATTTTCAGATATTGAAGTGAACAAAAGCGAGCCTTTTTGAGTCTGCTGAACTTGGTTAG
The DNA here is from genome assembly GCA_028627145.1 of Eidolon dupreanum. Taxonomy (NCBI): domain Eukaryota; kingdom Metazoa; phylum Chordata; class Mammalia; order Chiroptera; family Pteropodidae; genus Eidolon; species Eidolon dupreanum. Next base: position 14,338,852 of record CM053516.1, on the reverse strand, counting down.
GCATGGCAGAAGATGGCTGGTGTTATTGCACTGCATTTTCAATTCGGTATGATCTATTGATGGTTGTGAATAGAGTTACCAGTAACAACTCTTTTCATAGGGATAAACTAGGCCAACAACAAAACAACGCCCACACACTGTGCTCAAGGTTAGATCCACTCTCCATCATTGCGTCATTTTGCTAGGTCACTGAGGGCCAAATGCCAGCACCCGATTAAAAGCTGGAGAGGCCAATGCAGGCTGGCCAGGCAGAGAGGCGCTGTGCTGAGACAAGTGAGCCCTGGAGAGAGAGGGGACACATCAGCGTTGAGAACTGTAGATCCACTCTCCATCATTGCGTCATTTTGCTAGGTCACTGAGGGCCAAATGCCAGCACCCGATTAAAAGCTGGAGAGGCCAATGCAGGCTGGCCAGGCAGAGAGGCGCTGTGCTGAGACAAGTGAGCCCTGGAGAGAGAGGGGACACATCAGCGTTGAGAACTGTGAACCGATTTCTGTCTCTCTGAGACGCAACAGAGACAAGTCGTGCTGCCAGACTCTGCCGCTTTCTCCCAACGCCTCTACCATCAGCAGTCTTCTTCAGTTTCTTCATGAATTTTATTTCTATTTCTCATATTTTGTAAAAAATGAAGTTCTATTTCAACCTCATTTTTCTTTTTTTCTAAGGAAATATTGTCTAACCATATTTTATTCTTTTTCAGTTTCAGGTAACTATGAGTAAATAGTTGACATCACAAGAAAAATTTTGAAATTTTAATGTATTTTGCAAAACCAGAGTGTTTTATTAATTTAAAAACAAATCGAATCCTTGAAATTTTATCTTTTGAAAAGAAATCAAGTGATGCTTAGAAATGGCCTAATTCAACCTCAAACGTGGAGCGCAAATTCTTCTGTATCATCTCAGACAATGGTAATCCAAATTCTGCCAAAATATATTCAGAGACAGAAAAATCAAGGCTTAAATGGACAGTCTATTCCATCTTCAGAAAGGTATATTTATTAGAAAATTCTATTGTATCGAGCCAAAATTTAAGTTCTTACAATTTCTATGCATTGATGTTAGCTCTGCCCTCTGGAGTTAGAGAGTACCAAACAAACTCATTTTTATTTGCATTTTTGCAAATATTGCAACAATTGTCCTGTCTCTTCTCTCTTCTAGACCTAACAGAATTACTTAATTATATCATAATTTGTGTGCCATGGCTTATAGCTTTGTCAATATTTTAGTCAAAAAAAGCTTCATCCATCTGAACTCACGTCTGAACATGATTAGAAAGTGTGTTCTCCTTGGTGTAGAATTTTGAAAGTTCTAAATTCTATAATTCTTCCCACTTAATGAAGCCACATTTAAGGATTTTAAAAAGTTTTTCCAGGCACTATAATCAAAAGGTAGAAAACATTTGGTCCTAGAGCTTTCCTTTCCGTCCTAGGTCTGCTGTCATTCTGAGTGATTTCTATGTTCTTTGGGTCCGTCTGACCCCATAATCTAGTGTTTCTCACTGTCGTGCCTGAATACGTTTTGTCATTCTGTCTGTTTTGCTTCTTGAGATGTGGAATCTCTAGGGCTGTGTCTCAGAGAAATGGATTTCAAAGTTGCCTTCAGTTTTACGTACTCATGCGTTCACTGAATTTTGACAACTGCTGCAGTCTCTTGGTTCCTTTAATGCCCTTCCCTGGAACACTTTATTTCCATCCATGTCACTCAACCTAGTGGTCATATTCATTTTTGTTTTCATTCACAATTGCTCACCTTCTATTATGGGCTGTATCGTGCCACCCTCAAATTCATACATTGAAGCCCTGATGTCCAGTACCTCAGAAGGCGACTATATTTAGAGATAGAGCTTTTAATGAGGTGATTAAGTTAAAATCAGGCTGTTAAGGTGGGTCCTAATCCAATAAAACTGTATCTTTATAAGAAGAGGAGATTAGACACACAAAGGAACACCCAGGACACTGATGCATAGAGGACAGCAAGAGGGTGGCCATCTGCAAGCCAGAGAGAGAGGCCTCAGAGAAGATCAACCTCGCCATCACCTTGACCATCACCTTCCAGTCTCCAGAACTATGAGGAAATAAGTTTCTGTTGCTTAAGCTACTTGGTCTCTGGTAGTTTGCTATGGCAGCCCTAGCGAACTAATATACTCTCTTAAAACTTTAATATTTCTTCTCTATGACACCTGTGTTATCACTATAGCTACTCTTTATCTTCATGCAAACATCTCACATGTAGTTTTTGTCCTGCTGGGAGGCTGGTGTCCCCCTCCATGAATGCTGCCACTTTTCAGCGGCAGGAGCAAGCTCGGCCTTGGGGAGAGGGAAACCACGCTGTTGGCAACGGATGGAATCTCCATCCCACCTTTTCAGGAGCCCGTTAAGTAATCACTGTGTTGACCTGAGGAAAAAGTTAACACCCACAGCAAGTCGCATGGGCCACCTGCTCATTCCTTTGCAGTTTGGAGCCACCATATGACTGAGGTTCTATAAACAGAATTTAGGCGAAAGTCATGTCATGTCATAGCTAAGGGGCTGTCACCCATGAATATTCTCATAGAGCGCAAGGAAAATATGCCGACACATTGTGCCATTCCCAGAGATCCACTATACGTCTCTTCACCTGTCCCCGCCGCCACTGGTTTTACCTGGCCTTTTCCAGGATGGGGACCGCTCGGCCAGAACGCTGAGCACTGTGTCAATTGGTGCGTTTCTGTCAGTCGGAACATCTCCCTCTTCAGACAAGGGAAACGCCCAGTTCCACTGCACAAAATTCTGCAGATGGTGGCTTTCTCTTTTCCACTGTATCTTCTGGGCACTCTAAGTGGGCTTTTAGGTTGTGGCAATTCACAATCAGGCAATGAAATGGACATTATAGACCCACCTGTGACTAGAGCCTAGTTCTCTTTCTCCATTATAGGGTCAGGGAACTGATCAGGGGCCCTCAGTGTGAGCCGAGGAGGTGAACATGCCGCTTACTCACACCTTCAGGCCTGTTTGAACCTCATCAGCTATACTCCTTTAAACACAGAGTGGATTCTTTCTGTATGCCCACACATGTATGACTTGATAAATCATATTCTTTTTGATCGACAGCTCAGGGTGGTTGATCATATGGCATTTCATAATTAAACATAGTATTTTTTATGTCCAGGATCCAAAAGGGCTCATCAAGGATTGTTTATTTTTCTTGGATATAAAAAGGCAAAGTACAGTAACCTGTCAAGGTATTTGGGAGAGATCTTATGCTTCAAATCAATATATTCCCTGAACCTGTCTGATAGGGGAGGCCCCTCGATCTTCATTAGGTTAATTTCCCACCGCAGTAGGCGTGTTCCCTTAAGGCGTTTAGCATGCTGGCCAGGCCCTCTCCCTGAGCAGAAATGCTGCGTCGGGCATTTTGTGGGGTAGCAAAATAACTGGCATTCATTCGGAGTGGATTCTGACAGAGACCTTAAGCTTCGACATAGCCCAGAGGGAAGATGGTAAGGAGGAGAATTGCTGTCACTGACAGTAAAATCAAGTGGCTTCTAATGATCTCGGTTAATAACTGTAGCAAAAAATGAAAAGGCCAAGTCAATATCTGAGCAGTAGATGTCGAAGGCTACATTTCTTTGTCTCATTAAAGAGATTACATTTGGAATGGCAGCTGCAATTACAGTTACTACCTGAATAAGTTGATGATAATCTACTGTCGATATCCAAAGCCCATGCATAGGCCAAATAAATGAGTAGGTTCCTTAAACGAGGCTTAACAGCAACTATTATGATGCTGCTGGTTAGGGGTCGCAGAGAGGGGGAGACGCCTTCGGCTTATTTTCTCCTGGGATAATCTCCCTCGCCCGCTAGCCAAGGAATGATTGCAGAGATTTTTTTTTCTTTCTTTTGTTCAATGTGTCTATTCAAACTTCTAAACTATTAGTTTGGGAACTATGGAAATAACCAGATCTTAAAATCGTGGATCCACATGGTACAAAAGTCCTAGAATAAATCATCTCGTGCGACCTCTGATCAGTAACCACAGTGACATTTCCGTCCTCGGGGTCCGAAGCAAGTCGGTGTCGGTACCTAGTGAATCCTCGAATTCGGGTTAACCCCGGAACGCTTTCGCAGGTCCCCGTGGGAAGGGCTGGGACACGCTGAGGATCGCCTTGAGGACGTTGCAGGATCCTTTTTCATGTGGGTGAAAACGTCCTTCCACTTACAGCCCCGGGTCTGGGAACTGGCTTTGACGTGAAAGGGCACGGCGCTCACACACCAGCTTAGTCGACACAACTCAGGTGGTTCCCGTCGTGCGGAGCAAGTGCCGCTTCAGCTCGGTGCCCGGACGCTAACGCCCTTGGTAAGAAATGATTCATCGGTGCCACCACGAGACCCGAAGGTAAGAAATGATTCATCGGTGCCACCACGAGACCCGAAGGGTCGCACCGCGAAGACTTCGGCTCCGACCCTGCAGTCCACGGCAGGAAGCGTGAGCTGTGACTCTGATGGTCAAGCCGTGGCTTGCGACCGCGCCCCCAGGGTCGCTGCTACCGGGGGGTCCATGTCGAGGGCACCTCGCCTTCGTTCGTACCCTGGGGAGTGCGGCCCACAGGAGTCTACAGAGGAGGGCGCTGGAGACAGTTTGCACCCTCTCCGACGCACCCCGGGTGGGTGGGGAGGAAGCTCAGAGCTCCGCGAGCGCGCTGTCGCTCCAGGCCTGTCGCCACCGCGTTGGGCTCGCACGCTGGCCGCTGCACGCTCCGCCTACCGACGTGCACGGGAGCCCGCAGCGAAGGGGCGTTGCTCGAAATCAAAGGACGATGTCCGAACCAGTCAAACGGACGAATGCATTCCCTTTAGAGCCGAGACAGTTGGGTCAGTCTTCCCATTAACGGGAAGGTGAGACGCCGAGGGGCTGGGCCTCGCGCCTCCGCGGGGACCTCCGCGGGGACCAGGCCCCGGCGCAGGCCGCCCCGAGGGACCCGCGCGCCGAGGCGGCCGTCGGACGGCCGCGGTTCCCTGCGGGGGCGGCGGGCGCTGCCCGCGGCGCCGGCACCCGGGGCGCGCGGCTCCCGCACCGGCCTGGCCTGTCGCTGTCGCTGTCATCTGTTTTTACTCTCACACGCACGCGCCGAAAACGTTGTTTATTTTTGCTTTAGCTTTATACAAAAGCACCTGTGTGAAACATCTGCTACTTTACTCTCATGCATTGTTCCAGTTCTAAGGTTTTTGTACATTGGTTACCTGTAATTTTAGTTGTTACATTGCTCCTTGATCTATCACATTAAATCATGTGAACATATAACAGCGGTTTGACATTTTTATTGTATTTTATGGTCACACGAACGCTTTACAAGTTCCTCACAGTCACGCGGCTGCTTCTACAAGCCCTGGCGCATGTCGAGGGTTCCTATGGGGTGCGAATCTCGAAGTCGACGGCGATTTCTGGGCTCGGTTAGGCCCGTGCCGAGCTGACCCTGGCCTGAGCGATCATGTGGAGCGTTACCAGCTGCGAAGCCATCGCTATTGCGGCTCTGCCATTCCTGCGAGTATTTCTATATTTTAAAGTAAGTATGACAGTGCGTATAAAATTTAGGGGAACATTGCCCTAGGGGTAACACAACACTGTATAATACATCTGTCCACACTTTTAAGCAAAAGGGAACTCTTTTCTAGTAAAAAGCCTTCTTTTGAATAATATTTAACTGAGATTAAATCTATTTACAGAAATAACCACAAGATAATTTATTCAAAAACATGCTAAAATTTAAAAAGTTAAGAGCTATTAAGCCATGTGACTCCAGGTCCGATGTGATATTTGTATGCATTTCTTCTTTTCTTTTCCTAAGAAACATTCTTCATGTTGCTGTTTCTTGCCCTTGTTGTTTAACCAATTAAGAGCCATCAAGTAGAATAAGGTCAAAGACAAAGTTCTTCATTATATACCTTATGTTGATATTTAACTATTCATTAATATCCTAAAGAAGTTTATAGAAAAAAGTTCACAGAAACACAACCTGCTCATGGGAACCTTTTCATTAAATTAGCAAGAGAGACATTTTAGATTTTTTTCCAAAGAGAAATCCCAAAACCCTTAGCTAGATTCATCCTTCATTATATGAAAACTGACTCCAGCTGCCATGCGTCTCACTCAGCCACCGTCCCCGCTGGTTTTCACAGCCAGAGGTTGTGGGGACTTCTCTTCCCAGCTGCTGTGAGGCTGGGACCCCTGCTCCTCCAGGGGGACCTCCACAGCTGAGACATCCTTCCCAGTTCTCAACTGCATTGTGCTTGTGGGACCTGCCCGTTCCGCCTCTCTGCCCCTCCTTCTAGCCTCATGTCTTCCTCTGTGTGTCTTTAGTTATAAAACTTCTGTGCCGCTAGACTTCAGGTGGTTCTCAATGGTGGTTATTCTGTAGGTTAGTTGAAATTTTGATGCAGTGATGAGAGGAAACCAGCACAGCATTTACCGACTCTGCCATCTTGAATGGAAGCTCAATATTATTACATTTTTAAGCGAAATATACCTGATGATTGTTTTTATTTTATCATAAATATATTCACAAGACAACATCAAATTCTTTATAATTTTCACCAGCATTGATAATTCAAAAAAATCTTTTAAAACAAGAGGTACATTAATAAAAATACATGACTATATCATATTTAAAATTTGAAATAATTCCACAATTTCAAAATAAGAACTTATATAAACTATTAAAAATAAAAAAGTAGTAGTACTGAAACTCTTAGAAAATTTAATCAATACTTAATTCTTTATATTTGACTTACTTTTTCACTGGAGAGTTAATAAATCCTCAAACTTAAGTAACTGTTTTTTAAACCAGCTTCCACCAATGATGAACCCTCTTGTAACTTTGAATTCAAGATAGCATTCTTCCACTGTACCTTTAGCTCATCGTCTTTTCAGAGACTTTCTCTTGTTTTGTGCACATAAACATTCTCAAGTGGAACACAAGAATGGAATGCTCACTCGGTCTTCATAATGGGTGTTATGATGGGGGTCCTGAGCCATTAACTTAACCAGGAGCTCACTATCCTAATATAATAGTCTACTCTTTGTTCATTGATTTAAAATAAATACTGAGGATTTGCTTTTTGTGAGGCACTGTTTGGCATTATGCATAGCAAAATAATGAGCCTTCAAGTCTTTGCCATAACAGTCTAAGAAGAGAAAAATGTACCCAAATATCAACAATACAATAAAATAATTCAGTTGCAAGTGGTTAAATTAAAAATTCTATCACAAACCCAAGGTGATTATGCATGGAATAAATAATATTTAAAAGTAAATGAGATATAGAAAAATTCACTTAACACTAAAACCCTACCATGCATAATTTGCTACCTTATAGATTTGTAAGGTTATTAACTGTCCTTTAATCACCTAAAGTGACGATAGTAAATGCCAGTACTCACTGTGCCACACAAGCACAGGAATTAGCCTGGTTTAGTTTGGATTTTGTCTTTATTTGTCAATTGTGTGAATTGTTGCGGACAAATCTTTTAAAAATTAATTTTAAAAACCTGAAACATGTAGGATATTTATTTTATAGTGTTTTTATGAAGATTAAAAAAAACAATGTCTGTTAAGTCCCTCAACACACTACCTGGCCAGAGTAACCACTCACGAAATGTTAGATATTGTTGTTCTATTCTGTCACTACTGATAATTAAACATAATGAGATTTCAGGCCACAGAACTTTGGAGAAGAAAGAGTTTGCCAATATAGCTCAAGGCACTAGAACATCAATATTTTTATTAACATGAATTCTACAATGTATAACTAGACATTGCAGACACATTTTAGTGTGCAAAAAGAAAATAAGTTTTATATGTTTCATAAAATGCATTATTAACTTTTCGAAACATGGTGATGTCAATATTTTCTATTTTGTCACTTTCTATTTTGAAATTTTGACAGGTTGACTTTAAATTTGCCTTTCCTATATATTCCCAGAACTACTCCCACCTCTGTGCATTTTTTTATCTCTTCTACTGAAGAAAAGAAACTAATTTATATTCTTCCATTGTGTGTTCTGCCTTTATCTGCAGTGCTACTTAGCAACATTCGAGACCCAGCTCTGTAACACGTTCCTCCTCCAAGTTCTTTCCTTCCCCTGGAAAATTTCTGTGAGAATATAAAGGTATCTGTAAGCATTCGGTGTTAGTTTTTCTTATTTCTGTGGGAGGGGGATGTTTCTGATGGTAATGAGGAGATCTTAGGTGGGGCCTCTCTATGTGATTTGCTGGCCATGACACCTCTCTGGACTTCCCAGACAAGGTGGGGACAGCAGGGGATGAGGGGGAGCAGGAGGGGCTTTGTCATGTCTCCTAACCCGGAAGCACTCCGCTGGTCATTCTTTAATTCACTGCAACAACACTAAGAGAGCATCCTGTTCTTGTATAAACAGGTTCTCCTGACAAAATGCTTTCTATCAAGATGTGACTCTCAGAAGTGTATTAAAAGCACTACTGAGGTAATATTTTAGAAAAGGAAATTAAATGTCCCTTTCTTTTACTAAAAGAATTGCCTTTCGAATTGATCAAGGGTGAAAAAATATACCTATTTAATTATCCCCGAAGATGAGTTAACATAAGAAATTTGTTCCTATCTTCTACTTCTTTTTTATTCTTTTGCTATATGTCTTTTGCAAAAGTCTGTAGTTGTTCTGGAAGTATTAAGTCTTCGAAGTCAATCACATCTGCCGGGGACCTTGAGTGGCCCTCCCATGCTAGCTCAGGAGGTGGCCTAATATTACAGTTCAGTACATGCCTTGTTAATAAAATAGTCATAGTGAAAATTTTACAATCATGTTGTTTCAAGGTTAAGAATAAAAAGAGTATTTTTTTTCCCATACCTTATGACTTCAATTCACATGAAAATATCTGAAAAGAGTAAAACCCACTTTATTGGATTTTTGATAGAAAGATCCAAGTATTGAATGTTATTCTTAGAATGATCAATAACTGTAATCTCCCAGCAACGACAAATTATTAATGTAGACAAGCACGTTTTTCTTACTTGTGTCATTTTGTTAGAACTATTCAAAAGAGCATTTTTATTTTCAGCTGCTTAGTGAGATATTTTCTTAAAGAAGTGTATCTGCCTTCCCTAAGTGGTCAGAAATATATTTTTCCTCATTAATGATGTTTTCACAAGTATGCTTATTAAATTTAGATTGTAAGTCATATAAAATTAAAACATTAATTTGGTAAATATCAGATAAGTGTGACTGAGCAATTTAAAAATCTAAATTATGAAACATCTAAAATAATATATTATTTTACTAACTACAAAGAACACGTATTACTCACTGATATTATTTAAAAAATCAAGGGGTTATAGTGATGAATTAGACACAGCTCAGACTTAAAGTGGTTGACAGGCTTACAGGTGAGACCAATACGAAAATAAGTCAAGTGTTACGGATGCTATCATGACTGTATCTTGAGATTCTCTATGTGGAGCAGTAAAAGTGGAATCCACAAAGCCACGAGGAGAGACAGAAACAAGGACACTGGGAGAAATCGAAGTCTCCGGCATTCTACAGGTACAACAATATTAAACACAGCCAACTCCAGCCCTATTAATAAGCACATTCACACAGAAGGCCTAGTTACCTAATCACCTTTTTAAATTTTTTAAGTGTTAATTTATTTAGAGCCATTTAAGGCTTACAGCAAACTTGAAGGAAAGTTTCCCATATACCCCCTCCCCCCACACGTGCCCAGCTGCTGCCATCGCAAACATCCCCGCCAGATGTCACATTCGTTACAGTGGACAAACCTGCACTGATGCATCATTACTGCCCGGGGTCCACTGGCTACGCTACAGTTCACTCTTGGTGGTGTTCATTCTGTGGATGTGGACACAGGCATGGTGACATGGATCCAACATTCATGTACCGTAAGAGTATTTTCTCTGTCCTAAAAATCTGTGCTCAGCCTAATGTAGCAATATCAGTTCTCCTTCTGTCTATCCATGGATTCCGTATGATCCAAATCAAAATCTTAACAGGATTTGTGAAAAGGTATAAGCTAATTATAAAAAATTATAAGCTATTTTTTGTTGTTAAAATCCAAAAAGCCAAATTCAGCCTAAACAACCTTGAAGAAAATCTATAAAATTGAGGACCGATTTTACCAGATGTTCTGATTTATTATGAACAGCATTAATTACTATAGTGTGATATTGGTACAAATATAGACAAATCAAACCATGGAACTTAATAGAGAATTCGAAAACACAGCTGCACACACAGAGACACTAGATTTTATTTTTGACGGCATGACAGTGAAGCAGGGCAATGTAAGGTCTTTTAACAAATGTTACTGGGTCAGTTGTGCAACCAAGTGGAAAAATTAAAACTTTTCTTCAGGACAATGGCATGAGATGCTTTCTTATATGTAAATATTTCTGATTTAACGATATCACTGTTTCACCATAAATATAAATTTTAGTTCACAGTCTTTTATCAGATTAAGTATTATTTTATAAACTGTGAGATGATAAATCTGTAAGAGTTTATTTTGGGCAAAAAAATTAAGGTGATAATTTATATGAGGGAAAAAATTGATCGAAGTTCAGTATGTCTTACAGAAACTCTGGAAAAGGTGAAGAAACAACCTTTAGTTTGAGATACAGGAAATGACTTGAGAGTCACACAGAGTTGCACGTTGTCTCATCTGTGATTAATAGAACGTACGTAGTCTCTGTCTCTGTCACATCTTCCAAGTTGTGCTTTTGCAGAAGGTCCAATGTGAAGAGTCACGTGTGTATGAGTGTGTGTCTGTGGGGAGTCTGGGAAATGATTCTGCAGCAGGGAAAGTGTACTGGTGGGGACCGGTGGCGACCGGTGGCGACCGGTGGGGACCAGTGGAAACGCTGCGCCGATGCGCCCTGCTCCACAAATAAGAACACTCTACATGGTCATTTGTACAATTCAATAAGTCAGTAGATAACAGAGAGGTAAAGTATGAACATCCGTTAAAGCAATATCTTAAGTATCCATCATGCTTTGTAAGACTCTGAAAACTATAAATCAAAAATACATTTCCATTAGAAATAAACATGTACTTTTTATGTAAATAATTCAGTAGCTATTTTTTTGAACAATGAAGTTTAAAATTTTGCTCTCAGAATCAACAAAATACTCTGCAAATTTAGACATACAAATCCTTCTGCAAAAAGAATAAATGTATTAATTACAATAGTACATCATACACACATACAAAAGTTTGCAAATATGAGGGAACCCACAGGCTAATAAAAAGAGATAAAAAGAAATTAGAAACATGGTGAGGAATAATTGAGTTAAATATGCACATTGCAAAAACAAAATAATATAATAAAAACAATTTTAATGTAATAATGTCGATCTCCATATACATGAGTTTTGCATCCACAGATTCAATGAACCACGGATTGAAAACATTAAAAAAAAAAGTTATGTTGTTGCTAATGTGTGCTATGTAATTAGGCCTCCTATGGTTACATCTCCCCTGAACAAGTACAGACTTTTTTCCTTGTCATTATTGTCTAAGTAATACAGTGTAACAACTATCTACATAGCATTTACATTGCATTTGCTATTATCATTGACCCTTGAACAACACAGGTTTGAATGGTGTCGGTTCACTTGTGTGTGAATTTTTTTCAATAAACACATACAGTACTATAAATACATTTTCTCTTCCTATGCTTTGCAGACACTGTATTTTTTACAAATTGAAGGTTGTGGCAACCCTGCATTAAGCAAGTCTATAGGCACCATTTTTCCAACAGCATTTGCTCGCTTCATGTCTCTGTGTCACATTTTAGTAATACAATATTTCAAATTTTATTATTATTGTATTTTGATAGTGATCTGTGATCAGTGATCTTTGCTGCTACTATTGTAACTGTTTTGTGGTGTCAGGAATCGTGTCCATGTGTGATGGTGAACTTAACTGATAACTGTTGTGTGTTCTGACTGCCCAAGCAGCTGGCCATTCCTCCATCTCTCCCCCTCTCCTCCGGCCTCCCTGTTCTCTGCGATGCAGCTGTATTGAAATTAGGCCAATTAATAACCCAATAATGGCCTCTAAGTGTTCAAGAGAAAGGAAGAGTCTCACATCTCTCACTTTACATCAGGAGCTAGAAATGATTAAGCTTAGTGAGGAAGGTGTGTTGAAAGCGAAGAAAGGCTAAACCCTAGGCCTCCTACACCAAACAGCCAAGCTGTGAATGGAAATAAAAAGTTCTTGAAGAAAATTAAAAGTGCTACTCTAATGAACACATGAATAATAAGAAAGGAAAACAACCTTATTCCTAATCCAGAGCAAGTTTTGGTGGTCTGGACAAAAGGTCAAACCAGCCACACCATTTCCTTAAGCCAAAGCCTAGTCTGGAGCAAGGCCCTGACTGTCTTTAACTCTATGAAGGCTGAGAGATGAAAAAGCTGTAGAAGAAAAGTTTGAAGTGAGCAGAGTTTCATTCAAGAAGTTTAATAAAGTTGCCTCCACAGCATAAAAGAGCAAGCAGCAATGTGAAGCCACAGCAAGTTATTCAGAAGATCCAGCTAAGGTAATCAATAAAGGTGGCTACGCTAATCAGCAGATTTTCACTACAGATGAAGCAGTCTCATCTGGAAGAGGATGCCATCTAAGACTTTCATAGCTAGAGAAAAAAAAGTCAGTGTCTGGCTTCAAACATTCAGAGGACAGGCCGATGCTCTTATTGGAGCTAGTGCAGCTGGTGACTTTAAGTTGAAGCCGGTGCTCATTTACCACTCTCAAAACCCTAGGGCCTTAGGAATTATGCTAAATCCACTCTGCCTGTGCTCTGTAAAAGGAACAGCAAAGCCTTGATGACAGCACATCTGTTTACAACTTGGTTTACTGAATATTTTAAGCCCACTTATGAGATCTACTGCTGAGAAAAAAAGATCCTTTCAAAATATTACCACGCACTCACGGCACACCTAGTCACCCAGGAGCTCTCACGGGGATGGACAATGAAGTGAGAGTTGTTTTCCTGCCTGTAAACAGAACATCTATTTGACTTTTAAGTCTTATTATTTAAGAAATGCAGTTTGTAAGGCCGTAGCTGCCATAGACAGTGATTTCTCTGATGGAGCTGGGCAAAGTAAACTGAAAA
>CM053516.1:14306028-14325214 GCA_028627145.1 Eidolon dupreanum | reverse complement strand
AAAAAAAACAAAAAAATAAACAAACAAACAAAAAAACACGGAAACATGATTGTTATCCTTAATCAGGTGATTTTCAGATAATATCTTTTCCAATGAAAGATATGACTATATACTCTAATATATGTATAAAATAATAATCACTTAGAAGAAATTTAGGAAAAAATAGAGAAAAAATTACCACCACTGATTTAGCTAACAATATAATATTTTGTATTATTTCTCTCCCATATCTTAAGTAATTTCAAAACGTTGAAACCACTTCATATATTTGAATGTGTTTCATTTTAGATCTTCATTTAAAAATTAAACAATTAAAATGCTTTCTTTATTTTTTTGCAGTCTTTCCAAGCATCAGTTAGGTTATATACTATCCATCACACGACCAATGGCCACTTTTTACTTAACCGTTTTTTAATTTGGTCACATTTCATCTTTTAGAGATCTTAAGTGCTATTATTACAAGCAGTTTTCTACATGTGGATTATTTGGTCAAAGCTAACTTTCAGACTAATGGTTCACTTGACTTGGAGGTTTACATTGGAAAGTTTACCCACCCCCCTCATTACTCAGAGTATTTCATGCTCCAGTAATTTTATCTTATACAAATATAAAGAAAGAATAGTTATTAAAATTAATTCAGTGTCAGAATTCTGTATTCTGACATGAATTACTTGTCAGATAGAAGTGTTGCAAATCTCTCACTCTGTGACTTATCTTTCACTCGATCATGTCTTTTCACTAACAGAAGTTTTAAATTTTGATGTAGTCCAATATGTCTTTTTCATTATGCTCAATACCTAAGTGTGTCCTATTTGAGAAAATGGTGCCTGTCCCAAAGAAATAGGACATCTGCTGTTAATTTTACAAGCTTTGTTGTTCTGTCTGTCTATAGACAATTATATCTATGGTCCTTCTTGAATAGATATTTTTCTGTGAGGTAGGGGTCAAAGTAATTTTTCTTTGGGGATATCCAATTGCTCTAGTATCATTTGTTAGGAGGGGGGATATTTTAATATATACGTCTACTATTCTCAACACAGATTTGTACAAATTACAATATGTATTTATAAAAAATACATTTTTAAGTCCATCAGAATCACAATGATTTGAAATGGAATCATAAACATATCTGATATTTGAGAAATTCCTAGAAGTAGCAAAGGAGATGGCATAAGTTCAATACGGAACAAAGCTGAAGGGAAGACTAGGCACGTGTAAGACACATACAAGCGAAGACTGCAGAAGACCAAAGCTGGAAGAAGTGTGATCTGTAAAAACCTCCAGCAGATATGTCCCAGGATAGCTAAGCTGTTCTGTCCCTCTCCCTCGCCTCCCTAAGGACTATGTATTCAGACATTGGAACCAAAGAGTCTAATCAGTGTCCAGGTAATTACAAATTCCAGGATATAGAAAGTGAGAGATAAAAGTTAAGAAAATGTATCTAAAGGGTCAAATTTCTTCTATAAGGAGTTCAAAGTATGAGAAAAAGGAATGGACTGAACAAAAGAAGAGTGGAAGGGGTGGAGGGAGAGAGACAGGGAGGATGGGAGAGAGCATTCTTAGAACAGAATTGAAATGTGTCTTCAAACTATTGTAGACCTACCAAGCGCTGAGGAGAATGAATGAAAAGAATGATTGTGATGATGATGATGAGGAGGAGGAGGAGGAGGAGGAAGAGGATGACAGTGGTGACGATGGTAACGATGACGACGATGACAACAACAACTAGCAATACCCTGGAGTAATTCTGAATTCTAAGGTTATAAGAAAATCTCAAATACTTTTAATTTGATCATAAAAGAAAGAGAATGAAGTTTTATCATATTTCTCATCAATAAAACATGGCTCTAGAAGGAAAATTAGCAGTATTTTTAAGTTCTAAAGGAAAATCCTGTACTCTCCTACAACTACTCAAGTAGAGTGGGAAAAAAACAAGCTGAAGAGGTAATGACTTTCTCAATAAATTTACAACCTTTCAATACCTTTTGTTTTTAAATTAAAAAGTAACATTCCAGTAAAACAATGAGATGCCACTATACACTGATGAGGATGGACAAAATCCAGAAGACTGACAATATGAAACGCTGACGAGGATGTGGAGCAGCAGAAACTCTCATTCATTGCTCTTAGGAATGCAAAACAGTGAAGTCCTGTTGGAAGACAGTTTGGAGGTTTCTTCTAAAACTCAACATATTCCTGCCAAATGATCCAACCGTTCTACTCCCTGGCTCCCTCAACTCTGTACACAGAGGAAGTTCTCTGCTCTTGGTGGCTCATGTAATTTGATTGGGCCCACTTGTATATTCCAGGATAATCTTGTTTTAAGTTCCCTAAGCTAATTACATTGACAAAATCCCTTTGCCAATGACGTGTCACACAGTCACAGGTTTGGGGGGTTAAGGCCATGCCATTTTTAAGTGGCCATTATTCTGTAAGCCACAGTCTACCCTGAGGCCCCTGAAGTTCCACATCTGCTCCATACACAAAATACATTTACTCCACCTAAAATATCATCTAAATACCATCAATTCAAAATCCAAAAATCTAAACCACTGTGATCAGGTGTGGGTGAGTAATTTTTAGAAGGCCTTTATTCTGCCTACCAGAGTTTTTCACTCATGAATATTATAATTCACGCGGGAAAACAGACATTGGACCAGTAACTCTATAGAACAAGTATGCTAAGAATGATAAGCATCAGCTTATTTGGAAGCATAAATAAGGTGGTCCTAATATAAAATGAGGAGCCTATAAAACTAAGTAAGTTTACTTTCTGGATCTGAGATCTAAAAGAGCAGTAGATACAGCTAGAAGAAATGGCCAGATAGAATGGTAACAGGTGAGGGAAAAGATAGAAGTGCAGGGTGTCCAACTAGAAGTCTATTTCAGTAAACCGGATTAAGAGTGGGCATTAACTTGTACTAGAATTGCACCAGCACAAGGAGCAATGTAGAACAGTAGATGATAAAGAGTTGGAACTATATGTAGAAACTACAGATGATGTATCCATTATACTCTGAGGAGCTAGGTTCTGCATGACTTCCAAATTCTGATATGAACGACAGGTGATGGCAGTGCAAGTTTCAGGGCAAGAGTTCAAGAGGTGACAAGATCTATTTAAGGCATTTTTGAGATTTGAAGCCTCTGTAAGACATCTAAGTGGCAGAGGCAGGGCTGTAGCTTGCAAGAGAAGCTTTTGTTTAAAATTTGGATTTGGGATTAATCTAGAATAAGTGACAATTAAAAATACAAGAGGAGGCATAAAACAAACAAATGAAACAGAAGAGGAAATAGCTATGATTTCAATGATCCTGAGTCTTTAGAATAAAAAAAAATAGAGGCAGCCAGAGGAGAAGTCCTCAAGAAACACTAACATATAGAGACACTAAAGGGAGAGATAAGAAAAATGATAAAAATGACTAGAAAAAGTGGTTGAATGAAAAACAGGGCTTAGAATTACCATAGGCTTCGAGTAGGTGTAAGAGGGGTGCATTCCGTGCAGGGGCCGGCATGGGGAATGTGGGGGAAGAGGAGGAGAGAAGAGTGCAGCGTCTAGTGCCAAAGGGAGCGGGTGTCTCTGGGACACCAGTGTGCCTCTTGGATTCTCCTCTGTTCTCCAAAATGTGCTTGCTCAGATGCGAGCACATGTAGTTCCAAACTCAGCCTCCGTGCATTGCTCTCCTCTGCTGACTTATACCGTCAGGTTTGCAATCCTTCCACATTCTTCTCTTGCTCAGCCAAAGAGAGAGATCATGTAGCACTTTACGATGATCAACGTATTACAAAAACAAACTCGGACTCATCAAGACCTCTCATCTCCCTCAACTCTATGCATTCTGTTACCATCTTCTCTTTCTAAGAAAACCACTTGTTTAGAATCCTTATTTTTTTTTTTGTCTCTCTTCCATGTTATTCATATATATACATTGTACAACTGAGTTATTTTTTTAAGCAGACCTAAAAATTCTAAACTAGAAACTGTGGAATTGTTTCTATAGACATTGAAGAGCAAGGAAATTATTTGGAGCAAGAAAGAGCCACAATCTTAGTACATTCAAGATTGTTAATAATGTGGATGTTTGGATGAGAGAATAAATGAAAACACTGGAGAGACTGGTCACAGAGAAGCCCGAGTCTTCTGCTGTGTTTAAGAATCGTTAAGGAGGGTTTTAAAGTAGAATATTAGCAAATGATGTGCAGCACGTACACAATTATGGTAAAGAATTCAGAGTAAACGATAGTCATTTTTGGTGAAAAATGAACTACAAAGTAAGCGTAGGTTTCGGGCATTAAGGAGAAAACGTGTTTCAAGTCAGGGACGTAACGCAGCGATGGCAATCAACATGCTGTTACTGAGCTGACAGTAGGCAGCAAGGGTGCGTTAGGAGCTGAAACAAGGACGATTATGAAATAAGGAATAGTTACAAGTTCCAGGGTTTGTATTTGACTTTGTAAATAGACAAAATAGAGGTCCTTACATGCAAATGATATAATAAAAATTAATATTTATTTTTCAGATTAATTTGACAGGTGATAGTAAACATTTAGGTAAAATAGTTCTTTTAAGAGATGAGCTGTCTCTGTTTCAATAAGACTGTTAATTCGTATTTTTCTCTTCATACTTTTCAACGAAAACAATATAGTTAATTTGTCACATCATTGTACATCATTGTATATAAAATATTTAGTCTCTCTCTTGAAGGTCTTAAACACAAAAATTGTAGTAAACATTTAATTATCAGGTTTTCTGATTATTCTCTTCATAAATAAACCACGTACTAAACATAGAGATAATTTGAAAGCTTTTCTTCTCTGGTTTGAACTGTACTTTCCTGCCATGTATGCGTTAGGGACTAATCTTGTTTTATATAGGACAATTAGAAAAGTTTCCCATAAGATAAAAAGAACTCATGACATCCGGCTCTGGGCATCTGGGTTTCCAGCAGTTTCTCCTTGAAAACAGAACAGCTGATCTTCAAGCGACAGCAATGATGATGAATTCTGCCAGGGCTGGCCTTACTTCAGAATTCCTCCTGATTACAAAGAACTTCACAGGATGAGCCACCTGGCAACGTCTCTGAAATTCTCACTGGGATGATGGCAGAAAGTAAGAACGGATCCAGCTCTCAGATGACACAGAGGAAGATGCCGAGATTGCCACCGCAGATTCCACGTTGATGCCAAGAACCTCTGCTTTGCTGCCAAATGGGATATTGCCACTGAAATCTGATTTAACTATCGAGGGACATCCGACTCTGAGCTTACTAATTACACTTTGTTACTTGAAATTTGCAAATCACCATCATCTGCAATATTGAAAAAAGATCTAGCATGACACTAGGGAAATAGAGGAGAAGACATGAAATCATGATTTGTTTCAAACAAATAAAGCTACTACTCCATTTTTAAAAGATTTCTACAAAAAATAAATAACTTGATAGTTAAATTAAAATATGACTTCTTTAAAAATTCAGAAGCAATGGGATTATCTCAATCTCATGATCTTTCTAATAATAAATAAATAAAAATAATCCATTTTTGTCTTTGATTAAAATATTGAATTAAGTTGTAGCTATGTTTTATTTTGCTTTCTTTTTACTAGTTTTTATTCTGGGATTTTGCTCACTCCTCGTTCAGCATATATTTATTAACACTTTCTATGGATCGGGTATTGAGGAATTAGTAGGAATACAAAGAACAATAAAACAGATTCCAACTCCGAGAACTTTAGAAATACCAATATGGAAGACAGAGAGGTAAATAAACTACAAGCAAATATTAGACTCTTTCTATCTGTGGAGGAAAATATATTTACGTTATGATTTCCCTCAGTCTTGATTAGGTCTGTCTTTAAACAGGCAATCTTCATTAGATTTGCCCAAATTCTTGGTTTCTCATCGTTGAAGATGCATGTTATTAACTCATTCTACCATATGCAAAACTCTTTGAGACTAGCTATTGCAATATAGAGTTTATGCTCAATTAATGATTCTTCTGTAAGTATTAATGAATGAAAAACACTTTTTTGGATAAATTATCTGCTTCTTTTGTTAATTTTGTGCAATTCTGTATTGCGATTTCATGACAGCATTGGGACCTCAGCGCCCAGCCAGCTCAATTCTGTCATGGGGACTGTTCTCACTGCCATCTTCGGGGTGTAAGGAAGGGCTCTCCTGTGATCACGGATGGCTTCTGAAGTTCCAGGAGTTATATTAACAAATACAACATCCAGAGAGGAGGAGTTACTTGTATTGTTTCATTTTAGAGGTAAGTAAACTTTTCCAGCTCTTCTTTAGACATACTTTCATGTCTCATTTTTCAAGATTTGATCATATTCGCATCTCTGAGCCACTCATGGAGCCTGGGTTGACCTCAGTGATCTGGAATCTTAGGTGTATAATTTGGGCTGGTAGAAATATTTGAAATTGACTCAGCCGACCCCCTCAGACCTGGGTGCACAAGGCTGGGGGAAGGTCCATGTTAGAGCCACAGGGGCACAGTTTGCATTTGGTTGCAGCATAGTGCAAATTACCTGGAGAATCTACCGGCCCAGTTTTCCCCAAACAGAGAGAGCCTCCAGAGGAACAGGGTTCAATCATCCGTGTCTCGAAGATTCCGGTTGAATACTGGCAACATTGAGAGACTGTGACTAATGTCTCACGAGGTCTGATGGGCACACACTGCTGCAATGCGTTAGATAATGAGGAAGAATTTTGCGTCAGAAACAACAAAGACCCCTCCACGTGATTGTTGCTGACAGGAAAAGAGAAAACGCTTTACACATGGTAGTGTGTGTGCACAACGCTTAGAGGATTAATTGTGCAGTGTGGAAAGAATTGAAGAGATTTGGTGGAATCAACCAAAACGAGAAAGAAAATGGCTATTATTATTAATAAAATATTGTATCTCTCATGACTTTTGGCCTGGCAAAATATGGGCTATAAAGGAATTGTAAAGCAGGTTTTTTGTTTGTTTGTTTGTTTGTTTAAGGAAACGTAATAAACTTGGTTTTAGAAATATTGGCGTTGTGTTATTTAGACATTTAATTATTTAATCAATATAATACAGCCATCAAAATGACTGTGATTCATGACATTTCATGGTCTAGCAGATATATTAGAAGTATATTCTATATAACATGAATGCAGATATTTCTCTTCATATATGAAAGTATTTCTCCTAATTTAGACACACACAGATTTCCCCCGCACACATGCACACACAAACTTACTCAATATATGGCATCAAAGATAATATTTCTTTCTACTTGTTTGAAAAACACAATGCCATATTTTAAATTTATTTATAGGATGAAACTTCTTACTAGGCAAACTTCTTATTAGGCAAACTCCATTGATTTTACCTGATATGACTGTAATTGCAGGTAACCTTATATATTTGGCTTTTTTCATGAAAACCAAAGCCTATAAAAATATACATCTGTATTTTTAAGCCCACATGTGTAACTACTAATTTCAGAATCACAATTTCTTTATAGAACAAGGATTTAATTTATTTAAACTTGTAATGCTGTCTCATTAAATCTTTTAGGGATTGGAGTAAATTTGTTTTGGGACAATGTACTTCGTCTGACTCTCTAAAAACAGTTTATACTAACTCAGTAATTAATTCATGTTGAGTCATTTTCTTCCTAGTTCTTATTCTTCAACTGTAAACTTTGAGAGGGGAGATACATTGGCCAGTGTTGAATAATAAAAATGAGAAAAAAAGATGAATGTTTTCTATTAATACCTTGGTTGTTTTCTTTCAATTCCCTGCCTTGATCCTTCAAATTCAGTTATTGAAACTAGTGACCAAATAGCCCTTTTAATTAAATTTATTAAGGACAACATTGGTTAATAAAATTATGTAGATTTCAAGTGTAAAAATCAATAATGCATTGTGTGTTCAAAACCCAAAGTCAAGTTTCCTTCTGTCACCATGTATGTGACCCACTTTCCCTTATCTATCTCCCCCTCCCCACTTTTTCTCTGGTAACCACTAAGCTGTTGTCTGTGTCTATGAGTTTTTGCTTGTTTGTCTTATTCATTTGTTGTTGCTTTCAGTTTTATATGCCACATATGAGTGAAATATATTTCTAAACTTTCCCTGTCTGACTTATTTCGCTTAGCATGATAATCTCAAGATCCTTCCATGTTGTCACGAATGGCAGTATTCCATATTTTCTTATACCTGAGTAATATCCCATTGCATATATGTATCCCATCTTTATCCAGTCATCTAACATAGGACACTTCAGTTGCTTCCATGTCCTGGCCACCATGAATTACGCTGCAATGAACATCGGGGTACATATATATTTATGAATAAATGTTCTTACATTTTTGGGGGGCAGATACCAAGAAGAGGGACGGCTGGGTCATATGGTAATTCTATTCTTAATTTTTTAATGAAACTCCATACTGTTTTCCATACTGGCTCTACCAATTTTCAGTCCCACCAGCAGTGTATGAGGGCTCCTTTTCTCCCCATCCTCTCCAACATTTGTTATTACTTCTCATGCTGAGTATAGCTATTCTAACAGGTGTGAGATGGTATCTCATCTTGGTTTTGATTTGCATTTCCCTAATAGCTAGTGATGTTGAACATCTTTTCAAATATTTGTTGGCCATTTGTATGTCCTCTAGGGAGAAGTGTCTGTTTAGTTTTATTTTTTAGTTGGATTGATTGTTTTTTGTTGTTGAGTTGTATGAATTTTTTATATATTTTGGATATTAGCCACTCATCGGAAGTGTTGTTTACAAATATCTTCTCCCATTCTTTTGGTCGCCTCTTTGTTTTGTTGATGGTTTCCTTTGTTGTGCAGAAGCTTTTTAGTTTGATATAGTTTCATTCACTTATTTTCTCTTTTACTTCCCTTGCCTTTGAGGTCAAATTCATAAAATCCTCTCTAAATCCAAGGTCCATGAATTTAGTACCTATATTTTCTTCTATGCAATTTACTGTTTCAGGTCTTATATTTAGGTCTTTTATCCACTTTGAGTTAATTTTGGTGTCTGGTGACAGATGAGTCTAGTTTAATTTTTTGCGTGTGGCATTTCAATTTTCCCAGTGCTATTTATTGAAGAGGCTTTCTTTTCTCCATTGTATATTTTTGGCTCCTTTGTTGAAAATTATTTACCCATATAGGTGGGTTTATTTCTGGACTCTCAATTCTGTTCCATTGGTCTGTGTGTCTGTTTTTATGCCAACACCATGCTGTTTAGATTATTGTCACTCTGTAGTATAATTTAAAGTCAAGCAGTGTGATACCTCCAGCTGTGTTCTTTTTTTCTCAGATTTGCTCCAACAAAAAACTATTATAATCAATCAATAAATACAATAAAATTGCAAGATACAAACTTAATGTACAAAAATCTATAGCATTCCTAACACTAACAATTAAATTTCGGGGGAAAAAATGAAAAAAAAATTGTATTTGCAACAAAAAGAATGAAATACATAGGAATATACTTAACAAAACATCTGAAGGACTTATACACTGAAAAACATAAGACAGTAGTAAAAGAAATTGAAGAAGACACAAAGAAATGGAAAAACCTTCTGTGTTCATGGATTGGAAGAATCCACATACTTAAAATGGCCATATTACCCAAAGCAATATACAGATTTAATGCACTCTCCATCAAAATCCCAATGGCATTTTTTAAGGAAATAGAACAACAACAAAAAAATCATCAGATTTGTATAGAATCACAAAAGACCCCAAATAGCAAAATAGCCTTTTAAAACTACATCTGATCATGGACACACCTCTTGCTAATACTCTCTCCCAGTCCTTAGCAAAGCCTGATTTGCTCTCAATTGTCCTCACTTCTCTAACTTGCTCCCAGAGCTCAAGACTCCAGCTTTGGGCGATTCTTCCTGCGAAGCACGTTGCTGCCCTCAGGCTTTGCCTTGCTGCGGGTCCCTCTGCCACTCTACACTTCTGTGACCCCTCCTCTCATTCACGTTTCTGATCTGCTTTCCTCTCCTCAGAAAGGACTCCCCGACTTTGCAGTAGTGACACCTCCTATTACTTTCTTCCTTATTCTTTGTCATCATTGTCCTAGCATTTAAACGACATTATATGGTAACATTATTGATATATTTACTTTTCTCTTTACTTCTAGAATATAAGTCCTATGATGTTATAATTTTTATGTTTAGTTCTTGGCTGCATTCCTAGCAACTGAAACAATCCCCAATACGCAAGATGTATCTGGGGATACAGGACTAAGTAAAAGGGACCGTGTGCTCTGTCCTGGAGCAAGAATGGTTGGCGGGGACGATAGGTAGTGTGTTGCTTTGCCTGGGCAGCCGAAGCAGAATGCTGCGGACCAGATGGATTAACAACAGAAATTTAATTTTCTCACAGCTGCAGAGGCCGGAAGTCAAGATCGAGTGGCGAGAACCTTTGCTTTCCAGTGAGACTCTCTGACTTGCAGACAGTTGTCTTCTTGCCGTGTCCTCACCTGGCCTCTTCTCTGTGCACAGAGAAAGATATTGCAGTCTCTTCCTCTTCTCAAGACATTGGTCCTGTGTGACTAGAACCCGCCCTGTGACCTCCTTTAACCTTCGTTACTGCCCTGAAGGCTCTGCGTCCTTCATACTGGGGGTTTGGACTTGATATAAATTCTGGGAGGACACAATTCAGTCCATAACGAGTAGCAGAAATGATTAGAAAGGTAAAGAAAAAGAACAAAATAAATAAGAACTTTCATTTCATAGTAGAAAGTTCAAATTTCACCATAGTAGTCCTCTGTTCTTCAGCATTTCTATGTCACAAGGTCAGTTATTAATCTACTTGATTTTTTGCATGCCGAATATTTTTTCATATTTTCCTTCATTATTATTTAATTAATTCCATAGCTCTCATTACCTTCCTACTGTTGGAATTTAAGACATAAAATATTTTGATATCTTTAAGGTCATGTGAATTATGTCATAATTAGTTAAACTACGTGGCTTAATTCCTTTGGAAAGATTGTGTTAGTCTTGCTATTTACAAATTTTATAGTTATATATGACAAATGAAATCATCTGGATGGAGACTATTTCAAATTAAAGGATACAAACTTTTAGTTATAGGATGAATAAGATCTAAGGATCAAATGTATGGCATGGAGAAACTAGTTAGTAATATTATATTGTTAGTAATATTGTAAGTGAGGTGATGGATGTGTTAATTAACTCACGGGGAAGAATCTTTTCACACTGTATACATATATCGAATCACCGTGTTGTACACTTTGAATATCTTATGATTGTGTTTGTTAATTATACCTCAGTAAAACTGGAAAACATTTAAAAAGCATAATAAAACTAAAGTAAAAGAATAAAATGTGGGATGATTGGAAATGTGTCTTATGTATACACCGAAGTGAAATATGAAGTAACTAAATGATCACATACAAGCTCTTCTCAATTCTGTCAGGTTGAATGTTCCTTAGGCCAAAAGAAAACGTACACAGAATAAAACTTGCCTTTATAAGAAATTTTATAAATCAATATAATGCCAAAATTGTAGTATAAGGAGAAAAGAAGAAAAATAACTTACAGAAAGGATTGTGTTTTCAATATGTAAATGCTTGACAAGACTACAGGGGAAATTATGACAAAGACCACAGCTGCTTGCACATGGAGACCCTACCCCTGAAAATGCGGTGACTATAAATGCATTCTTATGTAGACATGTTTTTGTGACGAATCAAACAACATTCATGGCATGAAATTATGTTTCTAAGTGGTGATTGCTTCTCAACAAATTTCTAATGAAACGAATTACATTTTTCTCTCAGTTTATAAGGTGTTTGAATTTGCATTCTTAGAGAGTTCAAAGTGCATCTGTTCATGTGTAAATGGAGTTATCTAATTTCTAAGCTGAGATAATTATTCAGAGGTGTTTCACCTGCCTGACATTCTCAAATCAAGCAAGACACAGGGTGGTACTTGCTCGCACAGAACTGTCGGGGGCACCACAGGGGCGCGTCTACCCGTCCACCTCCACGGCACGTCAGCAGCGCCGTTACAGCCTGAAGTGCCCCCCGACATTTTTATTTTTATTTCAAGTACTGTCCTATTTCATACGCAGGAATGTGATGCTTAGAAAGTGTGCTAAGAATTTGCTGAAGAGCTTTACAAAGTGGCTATACAGTTTTGCACGCCCACTAGCAATATGTGGTGTTTCATGTTGCTTCACATTCTTTCCAGAATGTGGTCTTATTAGTCTTTTTTAATTTTTGCCATTCAAGTGCATATGTAGTATCATAATATTGTGGTTTTAATTTGCATTTCTCTGATGACTAATAATGTTAAGAGTCCTTTCCTATGCTTATGGCCATTTACACTTCTGCTTTAATGAAACGTCTGGGCAAATCCTTTCCTTATGATTTAAAGGGCTGTTTGTCTCCTATTATTGAGTCGTAAGGGCTCTTAATATATTTCAGATAAAAGTATGTCATAAAAAAATATTTTGCAAATGTTTCTCCCACCATATGGTCTACCTATTCATTTCTCAATAACATCTTTTAAAATCTCTGATTTTGATTTTGATAAAGCCCAATTTGTAACTTTTTTCTTTTATGATTTGTTTTATGTCTATATACTAATTAAGTCATATTTGCTTATGACAAGATCACAGAAATATTCTTCTATGTTTTCTTCTATAAGGGTTGTAGTTTTAGCTCTCTTAAACTTACGTCTAGTATATACCTCAAGGGTATTTTAAGTCTTCTATCCTTTAACTCAAGTGTCTGTAATTAGGAGTTGACACAAAATATAATCACATTATGATGAAGTTAACGTTTTCATTATTTTAAAAAACGAACTAATGAGATCTGTGTGAACAAATTCATCAGTCTATTATCTAAACAACAATAATAGAAAAGCAACTACCCAAATGCCCAAATATAGAGAGCTAGAAAAATAAAGGATTTTGAAAAAATAGAAGAAATACATCCATGTATTTGCACGGTGTAGAAAAACAATTAAATAGTTAAAGCCAGTTGTAAGACTGTATGTGCCATATAATTTTAATTTTAAATTAACAATGCGTAAGTATGTGCCTATTAATACCTTATCTAAAAGCATTAGCGAAGATTGTTTTCTTGGCCAAACTTTAGTCAGGCGCCTGGACCTTCTCCCAGGCTGGCTGTGCACTTTCTTATAAAATCCAGTTTTAGCCAGAGCCCTACTAAGTCAGTTTAACGAGAACCCCCCACCCCCATATTTGGTGGGCTTCCTCTTCATCCACCACCCCCACATGATGGTTGATCCCTTGGCCTGTATTCAGCGAAGGATCCTGTTTGGTTGGTTTAGTAAGACTCCCCTTTAGTCCTGATATCTCCTCTTATTGATTTTCCATCCACTGACCCCCGATCCTGCTCGCCAGCTGCAATGTCCCACTTGCCCAGGCCGTATTCAGAAGTGAGTCCCATCTCTGTGCCCCTACAAAATCCCATCACAGTGGCCTCTCCACCTGTAACCTTGGTCCTGAATGAAGTCTGCCTTACCATTGTTAGCAGGGGCACTGAATATTTGTTTTTCTTAAACAGTATTTGAACCAAAAATAAATGCAGTAATTGTTTCTCAGAAAGAAACTAAGAGTTTTAAATGTTTTTCTTTATATATTTCTTGTAGTTTCCTGATTTTCTACAATGAACATGATAATTTCAAAATCAGAAAGAACGTCTTCTAAATTAAAATAAAGAATATTTTAAGACACAAAGAGATTGATTCTGCTCTTTATGAATAGATTACTCTATGAATTTCAATTGGGTCAACTTGATGGCTACTCTTACTTTGGTGTCTGATAATCCTGCCCATTTTTTCTCCACTCGTTCCATCAGTTATTGAGAGAAGAGTGCTGAGGTCTCCAGCTACGGTATGGATGCTTTGTTTTTATTTTTCATTTCAGTTCAATCAGATTTTGCTCCATGAATCTTGTAGCCCTGTTGTTGATAGATGAACCCTCATCCGGGCTTCTTCCTACTGGAATGGCTCCTACGCCTGAACCCTGTTATCCGATATGGATTCAGCAACCCCAGCTTTCTCTAAGTGGGTGTGCTCCTCTCTACCTTTAATTTATGAACTGCATGCAATTTGATCTTATCTTTTAATGTAATCTGATAATTTCTACGTTTTAAGTGGAGTATTTGACCACTTAGATTTAGTGTAATAATAGAAAAGGTTGGATGTAAATATCTGGTTATTTTGTAATCAGGAGAAGCTCTCCTGTGTTTTCAGAGCCTGTGTGTGTGTGTGTGTGTGTGTGTGTGTGTGTGTGTGTGTGTGTGTTTGTTTCTTTTGTTTTTCTCTTCTAGTACTGTTCATGATAGGTAATTATGTATTCATTTCTTGCTTACTTTATTATTTTTTACTCCTTTACTACATTATAATTTTCATGAGTTCTTAGTACAGTCTAATATATTGTGGGTTTCCAGTAAGTATAATTTTTTTAAAAAATGACAAACTATAATAAAAAGAAAACACACCAATTAAATTAAGGTAAGGACTTAATTAGGAGGATAATGAAATTACCTAGAACATGTGTGAAATGCTGAATAATTTTAGACTTACAAAGCTATTTTCACAGTGATTCTCTGTTTTAAAATGTTATTATATTTTATGTATTTCCTTAAAATGTACTAAAACTATCAGAATTAAATAGATTTTGCTATAAAATTGGCCTGCTCTATTTAGTGAAGTGCAATTGCTTTGATTTAAAATAGTGGTTGAAGGCCTCTCAGTCTGTGTACAAATTCAATATTTAATCTAAATGTATAAAGAGAAGCATTCCATTAATTGATCCATGTGGGGTTTATATGAGTTACTTTGAAATTTACCTAATTGCTTTTGACTTTCTGTCACTATGGTTGTGAGGAAAACTAAAAAATAATTGAAAAGGTAAGAATTTTGAACACTGTGATCTTCAAAAATCTTACTTATTTTTCCTTTTATTTCACATTTATCTTGATAGCACAAGCCTGTTTACCTTTAAGATAAAATTAGAAATTTATAATCTAAATGTATGTTGCCAGAAAATGCCATTTTAAATTTATTGCAACACACTAAAAGAATGATTTTTAAATTTCTTTCTAAAACCATGAGTTTTTAGTATGTTTACTTAATAAGCATGAAGTTCAGAGACTTTAATATGTTACAAAATGTATGATTCAATCGCATATTCATATGATAATTTGTAAATGTTTTCAATTGATTAGAAAGTATTTTTATCTAGGCTTTAGCTGTCTAAATTTTATTTTAAAACTTTAGCTAAGAACAAACTTAAAAATAATGTGATGATTTTGTTTAATAAAATAATTTTTTAATATATGTACAGATAAACAGAAACCATAAAATCTTCAGATACATCGCTCTGGCTATTTTGAATTTTGGGGTTAATGTAATGTATATTGAGGAGAGGAGGGAGCTAGAATGATTTTGAAAGTATTAATGTTTTCGTACTGACAAAAATCACCTAAATTTTGCACTTTTGACAATGATCAACTACAAAAGGAAATGAAGAGATAGAAATGCAGGGAAAATATTCTTTCCGTGTTATTGCTATATGCTGTCTTAAATAACATTCAGTGTATCTATAGCTCCATATACCAGTAAAGTTCACAGAAAGGATCATAAAATCATCACCAGCAACCTGGTGCCATGTCTACTGGTGCTGTTATGGAGTTATCAGCATCCTTGTTTTACTCGAGTGGGAGAGCAATGAAACCTCGCAGCCCACCATGCAACATCATCGCTGTAAAGAGCAGGAGGTGATAAGCAAATTCAGCTGGCCGGCAGCACACTGGCTGATCACGTCAAAAGCATCATATTATTATTGCCATCATAATTATTGCATCATTAGTATAGAAAAGATCATTTCCCAGCATTGTCTAATATATCATGTACCATTAAATTGTATATCACCATTATATATCTGCTATGGGCTGAATGTTTCTGTCCCCACAATTCCTATGTTAGACCTAATCCTCTGTATGGTGTTTGGAGGCAAGGTCTTTGGAAAGGATTAGGTCATGAGGACAGAGCCCTTAAGAATGAGATTAAAACTCTTATAAAAAAGACCCCACAAAAATCCCTTGCCTCTTCTGCCATGAGAGATTACAGAGAACAATTGCCTGTCCAATAATCAGGAAGTGGGTTCCCACCAGATGCCGAATCTGCTGGTGCCTTGACCTTGCACTCCCGGCCTCCGAAGCTGTGGGAAACACATTTCTGTTGCTTGTAACTCACCTAGTCTATGGTGTTTTGTTAATAGCCACCCAGAAGGACTAGGACGATTAGAACGTCTTTTACATCAACTGTTCTTAAACAAAGTTGTTCAGCCGTCATTCAAGCTAAGCAACAGTAAACTTTGTATTTGTATGTTATTAAAATAATGTTTAATTTATCTGTATCATACTGTTTTATCTTATTGAACTAATTAATAATAATGGAAGTTCATTTTATGCATTTAGAAATTATTAATGATAAGGAGTCCATAGGAATCCATAGAGATTTATGGGAGTCCATGGACTACACACACACACACACACACACACACACACACACACACACGTAGATTAAGATCTCTTGACCTAAAGTCATAAGCAACTCCCCCCAATTGCCAACTCCATTTCATTTTCCCTCACCTATCCTTGAGCAAATCTCTATTCTCAACCTTATAATAGCATTTATTATCTCACTAAAGGAGCTTTCCCATCAGCTAACCTTATGTTTATCTTCTTATATAAAAGAAACAGAAAGAAACAAAAAACGCTTTGTTTGACCTCACTTCCCCAACAGCTATAATCTAATTTCTTTGCTCTACTTGGCAGCAAAACCAGAGCATCTGTTTCTATTCACTAGGGCTGGTTTCTCTCTTCCCATTTTCCCTTAAACCTACTCTGATGATATTTTTCTCTCCCATCAACTCTTCAAGCTTTACTAGCTAAAAGCACTATGAAATCCATATTTCAGATTGCAGTGATTTACGCCCCTTTTGTATGACCTATCAACAGATTTTCATAAACTGTCTTGGTTTAATTCTTGTTTTTTCCCTCTTGTTTCACTAGTTGCTCCTGATCTTTCTTTTTTTCCTCCAACGGTTAGTGTAGAAATTGCCCTAGACCAGGTCATTGGTTGTAATCTCTCTTTACCTAAGTCCTCTCTTCTGTATTTTGTTTGACCACGTGGCTTTGAATGTCATCTGTAGCTGAAGATCCCAATGTTATATCCTTAGCTAAAACACTTCCCCAAACATGAGACCCATAATCTGTGTACTGAACTTCTCTCATTCTAGCATGAAGGCTGAATTATTTTCTAGATATAAGATCTGACCAAAGATAGGAAAGAGAGAATATAAAAATATTAGAATATGTATAACTAGAGCTTAACATATCATTACAGTGCCATGCTATGTATTTCTCAGACTTTCAAAGGAGAATAATTTTACCTTCTGGAAGTGAAAATATAAAAATTCACAGCAATAAAATTAAATACTAAGAATTACCATTTAAACATTTTAATACTAAATCAAGTAATGCAGTGTTTGAAAACAATTTCATGAGAATTATGTCAGGTGATATAGGGCTTGATATTTCCTACCTATCACCAAAAATGTGTGAACAAATGGACAAATGACCATTTTACTGCTGTATTCTTGATGCCTGTCTCTTTAAATATCTTATATTTCTTCTTTATTTGCTTGACTAATTTCCTAGTAGAATATCTTCTTCAAGAAAGAATAACAGTGCCATTTGTTCATTTTAATATTGTGAGAACTTGAAACTAAGAAAAATAAGATGATCCTTTTAGAACATATGTGTATGCACAAATATAGGTACATATAACTTACACGTAGTGTATATTCACAATTAGCATATGCATTTGCACATACTTATGTATATATGTATAGGTATGTGTATACATAATATCATTTACAATTACTCATGTGCATAACATCACAAAATGAGATAAACCAAATTTTGAGTAAACACCAAAACTCTAATCAAGGGCAATTTAAGTAAAATCTGAGCACATTAGGAGTAGAATGTGACTGTGATATCTTGATCTTAATCAACTATATCAATTTTGTCCTAAGATAAACTGCATGAGTAGAATTAGGTTAAGCTTCTTGAAATATAAAACTAGAAACTCAGTGAGGAATTAGTTAATTTATTTGTTACTTTTTAGGAAAATAAGCATTGGATTAGCTGTATGGAAATGGAGCTGACAGTTGTATTCTATTGAAATTTCACTGTAACCAACAATTATAATAGTAACCAACATACAGTAAGAGTTTAGCACATACTTGATGCATGACTTATCTGATGAAGTTTCTGTTAGGGATATTGTATTCTGTATTCCTTTCTGATAGTCAATCTTTAACTAAGCATCTTATAACTGATTACGTTCCCAAATACTATGGATTGCAGTTGTTAATATTTTGGTCATAATAATAAATGGACTCCTTTAGAAATTGCTAAAATGTCCTGGTAGCTTAGGCATTAGTTCCCTGCATTTTTGGTTGTGGCTAGTTATTCATCAAATACTATGATCTCGAGGTACTCTGACAAAATCAAGTTTCTGAAACTTTTTGAGTTTCAAAGCATCAGACCTCACTCTGTTGTTGCCTTACTGAAACAGTTTTACCCTATTGATACGGGCCATCATTGGCAAAATTATTAATCTTCTTAGTTAAGTCTTTTCTTTTCTCCTTTCTTTGGAGAAAGACCCTCTCTCTCAGACTAAGATAATTACCTTGAAACTGGTAACTCAGGTCCTCTGGCTAATGATAAGGATCATTGAAACTCAGCATTCTCCTTGGCTCCTTATAAGGCAGGAATGGCTTTTGGCCAAAGAAGGCTCTTAGAGTCCGAGAAGGGAAAGGACTTTTAATCCAGGTTTTTCTTTCTTTTACGAAATATATTAACCAAGCCTGTTTTCCTTTACCTGCTTAATAGGCAAATTAATGATAGAAACATAACTAGATATATGATTCAAGTAACAAGTTTGTATTTTCATTTTTCCTTGTCTAGGGAGAGGGGTGGCACTTAAGTAGGAAACCCAAGACCCCGTCCTGACTGAGGCAGAGAGGGAAAGATCTCCATGACACCCCAACAAGCAGGGTCTGTGACCTTCCTCAGCAGGAAGCAGACACAGAGAAGAGACCTCCTGCCCCTCA
>CM053516.1:14219281-14305528 GCA_028627145.1 Eidolon dupreanum | reverse complement strand
GCCTCCGGAGTTTTTGTAGCTTTGCCAGTTATTCCAGGGAAATGCTTACTGAACCTCTTTATTTTCAAATTGTGTAACCTAAGAATTGGCAGATAGGATCGATGAAAAAAGCAACACTTAATATTTTGTCTTTTAAAGAAAGTATATATTTTAACATTTTAGTATTAACAAAATCGAACATATTTTGCTTAACCTCAAGATAAGAGGCTATGTTGCATCCATCTCTCTCTCTCCTTTGTAAGTACCTTAGCCTAGATGTAAACAAACTTTGAGTTCAACTCTCAAACCAAAATCTCATCAGCATTTCCAAAGATAAAAGGAAGTCTGCGGTCACCAAAAATGGGCACAGAATTTCTTGATGTGTGCTTAATTTTCCCTGCAGGTAGATGATAGAGTTGAAAATTACAAAAATCAATTAGCTATTGTTTGTGAGTGGATAATTATATACCGGTTGCTTTGCACTTGTTCATGCAAAAGAAAATTGAAAGAAAAACATGTTGCAGCATTTTAAAACAAAATGTCAGGAGGAAAAGCTGACTGAGAAAAGAATTGCACCGCAACTGAGCGGCTGCTGTTCACGGACACGTGTGAAGTGCTGCTGTCACTGTTAATTTGCATAAAGAGTAACTTGTCTTCGTTTTTCTATTTTTAATAAAAATGTCCAACTTAAAAACATGCAAAACATTAACAGCATTGACATTCCTTACTGATACTGTCACAATTTTATATATACATAAAGTGTAACGAGTCGGTCCTTGTAGCCGGCTGATGCACTGGGGACATAGTCATCCCTGTGCCTTCGCTCAGACTTCCCGCCCCGTTTGGACACAGAGCCCAAAGTACCCGCCCCTCGCGCAACTCCCTGGCTCCAACTTAATATTGTAAAAGACATATCATGAAGAAACGTAATCCAACACAATACCTGGTTTTTAGTAGGCTGTAAGCTCAGATCGTCCCAAACACACTCACGCCCACAAAAATAAATTATATAAACACAAAAATAAAAAGGCTAAGCGCTCAAAATACACACATTTTTTCTCTCTTTCTTATAATTGGAACTACTTTAAAATAAAATGGGCCATTTAAAAAGTGAATAAGGTCCTATCAATAGAACATTCGAAGTTAAGTCAGAACAACCACCATACCACACACTTAAATAAGAACTGAGCAGATGCCAGAGAAATAAATTAATTACTACTTCCTACTATCTTTATGATCTCAACGATCTATGAGTTTTTCCTAATTTCATCATTTGAAAAGCAAGTATTAACAAATGAATAATGAATGCTAAATGGCGTACTTTTATTTCTTACCAAAATTCTAAAATAAACTAAGAAATATAAAAATAAGGAACAGCGAGCATGAATACCAAAAACAAAGGCACAGAGCAGTCAAAATATAATAAATTTCAAGGAACTCTGTCAGATGCAGTGTGGATAGAACCAAACAGGAATCAAGGCCTTGCGAAAATACTTTATGTTCTGTAAATAGGCTCTCTGTGTGTTTTATTAGAACTATATTATCTTCTTCCAATAAATGGGGAAAATTAATATGTAAATTATTATATTGCTTGAAAAATTATTATGCTACCTACATTACATGTTATTTGAAAGTCAGCTAAACTGTTTTCTAAAATTATCTGTACCTGGTATGTTTGGGCTGGAATTAATTAACAGCTGTTTGGCATATATTTGACTATCTAGGTATTCTACTTTTAATTGATTTTTTATAAACTTTTTTTTGGACAGTTTAGGTTCACAGCAAAACTGAGTGGAAGGTACCGAGATTTCCCAGGTCCTCCCTCCCCCTCCACGCACTTCCTCCCCCACGCACAATGTGCTCTGATTCAGCCGATGAACCCCAGTGACACGTCGTCATCGCCCAAAGCCCATAGTTCATTTTAGATTTCATTCTTGGTTTTGCACATTCTGTGATTTGGAACAAACGTATAATGACACGAATCCTGCATTCTGGTCTCATACAACTTTTTCACTGCCCTAAAAATCCTCTGTGTTCCACCAATTCATCCCTACCCTCGCCAACCCCTAACAACCAATGATATTTACTGTCTCCATAGTTTCCTCTCTTCCAGAATGTCGTATAGTTGGAATCGCATGGTACGTAGACTTTTCAGATTTGCTTCTTTCACTTAGCAATATGCATTTACAGATCCCCCATGACTTTTCATGGCTTCGTAGTTCATTTATTTTTAGCGATGAATCATATTCCATTGTCTGGAAGTACCAGAGTTCATTTATTCATTCATCACTGAAAAACACCTTTACTGCATCCAAGTTCTGACAATTACCAATAAAGCTGTGATAAACATCTGTGTACAGGTTTTATGTGGACATGTTTTCAGCTCCTTTGGAGCAATGCCAGGGAGCAGTATTGCAGAACCTAAGTAGTGCACAGTCTTCCTAAGTGGCACACTGTTCCGCCTACCCACCAGCAGTGATTGAGGAGGGCTCCTGCCTCTCCACGTTGTCCTCAGCATTTAGTATCGTCAGTGTTCCAGATTTTAACCATTAAATAGGTGCATAGTTGTATCTCATTGTTGTTTTCATTTGCATTTTCTTGGCGACATCTGACATGAAGCACCTTTTACACACTTTTTTGCCATCCGTATAACCTCTTTGGTGAGGTCCCTCTTCATCCTTGACCCATTTTTAATCAAGTTGTTTGTCTTCCTATCATCGAGTTTTAAGAGTTCTTTGTATATTTAGGATAACAATCTTTTATCAGATGTATCTTTGCAAATATATTTTTCTAGTCTATGACTTGTCCTTTCATTCTTTTGACATCGTTTTTCACAGAGCAGAAATTTTAAATTTAATAATGTACAACTTATCAAATGTGTGCATATATTCAAATACATTGTTGCTATTGTTTTGAACAAATTCTTATCTATTAGATCAATTAAAAGTAAGAAAAAAGTTTTCATTTCACCTTTACATATTTCTTCTCTAATGCTCTTCCTTGCTTTATGTAGATCTAAGTTTCTGACCTACAACATTTTCCTCTCTCAAAAGAACTTCTTTTAACATTTTTTGCAAGGTAGTTCTACTGACAACAAAGGCTCCCAACTTTCGTTTGTCTGAAAAAGTCTTTATTTCTCCTTGACTTTTGGAGGATAATTTCACAGGGTACGGAACTCTGGGTCATTGTTTTTTTTCTCTCACCACATTGAATATTTCACTGCACTCTTACTGATTTGTGTAGTTTCTGAGCACTCAATGTTTTTTTTTTTTTTTTTATCTTTGTTCCTATATAGATAAGATGTTTATTTCCTCTAGCTTCTTTAAATTTTTTCTCTATCTTTGGTATTCTATACTTTGAAAATGATATATACAGGCTTTTTTTTTTTTTTTTTGTATTTATCACATGTATTATTCTCCAAGCTTCCTGAATCTAGTTTGGTGCCTGACGTTATTTAGGAGAATTCTCTGTCATTATTGTTTCAAATATAATTTCTTTTGCTTTCTCTCTTTCTTCTCCTTCTGATATTCCCATCATGTGTTTGTTACATTTTTTAGTTGCTTCACCATTCTTGGTTATTCTGCCCTTTTTCTTTTTATTTGTTTGCTTTGGTGCTTTTTTTTTTTTTTTTTTTTTTTAGTCTTTGCTTTCCTTGCTTTAGAGTTTTTGAGGATTCTATTGACATATCCTTATGCACAGTGATCCTTTCCTCAGCTATGTCTAGTCTATCAATAACCCCTTTAAAGAACTCCTTCTTTTCTATTACAATGGCTTTGGTCTCTAACATTCCTTTTTAGCTCTTTCTTGGGGTTTCTATCTCTCTGCTTACATTG
The DNA here is from genome assembly GCA_028627145.1 of Eidolon dupreanum. Classification (NCBI taxonomy): domain Eukaryota; kingdom Metazoa; phylum Chordata; class Mammalia; order Chiroptera; family Pteropodidae; genus Eidolon; species Eidolon dupreanum. The sequence continues at coordinate 14,301,716 of CM053516.1, read as the reverse complement.
CCCATCTGTTCTTACACATTGTCTACTTTATCCAGCAGAGCCTTGGCAATTAATTATGGTTGTTTTAAATTCCTTGTCTGATAATTCCAAACTTCTTTGCCATGTCTCGTTCTGATTCTGATTCTGTGTTGCTTGCCATTTGGTGTGCTTGATGATTTTTTTTCTTGATAGCCAGATATGATGTACCCCATGAAAAGACGGCTGCAAACAGACTGCAATGATGTGGTGAGGTCTGGGGGAGGGAGGCATTCTATTGTCCTAGGATTCGGTCTCAGTCTTTCACCGAGCCCTGCCTCTGGACTGTGAACGACACAGGTGTTTCTCAGTCCCTCTCCCTTAGGCAGGACAGGGCAGCTAGCATGGGCTAGAGTTGGGTATTTTCCATCTCTCAGTTCGGTTAGGTTCTGACAACACCTAGCAGTTCAGGCTCTAGTTAACAGTCTCTCAAGAGGGCAACCTTGTTAAGAACAAGCACTCCTGTATTTTTCAAAAAATGGCTCCTCTCTCTTCTCGCCCCCACGGGAAGCATGAGGGGTTTGTTTACAGATATTTACTCTGAGAACCTCGTTGGCTTCTGGAGGTAAACCTCACAATATTGTCCCCCCACTCCATGGCTGAGTCCCCTTGGGGTTGTTAACTCTCAGACTTGTCCACACCAAGCCTCCAGCCATTCATTCAGTTTGGTTCAGGTTTTCTTGCCTTGGCCCTGGCTGGTTCTGCTTTGGTTCTACTTTGAGTCTCTGTTCGGGAAGCCATGCCCTCCTACGTCCACCTGTTGGTCTCTCCAATCTCAGGCACAGTGGTTTGTCCTATGTGCTCACTTCTCTTTTAGATCCAGGAAGGTTGTTGACTGTTCAGTCTGCTCCACTTTCTACTTTTTTTAGGACAGTGGCAACTTCCAAATTCCTTATGTGTAAAACTGAAAATTAGTTTGAGTTCTTGTTAGTAAATTGCTTTTACCTGGAAATGCCATTATTTCATTAGGATTAAGAAAAATGTTTTGTTATAGATTTGCCACAAAGAGCAGAATCTATCCTGCTATTATTCTTAATTACATGTGTAATTGTGTGCCCATGTGTCTTTATTTTTAATATGTCTTGAGAGAGTTTCTGTTATATTGTTCTTTTTTGAACCATAATTTTGATTTCTATATTTGTATTTGTTTTCTAATTCTTAATAATTAAGCTGATATGGAATATATTTTGTGTCTATATTTAGCTTCGCCCAGAATGAAACCCCATTAAAACGGGTAGCAGTTGCCCATGTCTAAATATGCAACTACCTTTGTGGCTGTCAATCAGCATATTCCATTTCACCTCTCCCAGCTTTTGTGCTATTTTTGGCATTTGTATTACTTGTACAAGTGTTATAATCTTCACAATCCGTTGTTATTATATTATTCAAGATGATTTCACTTGCAAATGATACAAACCCAAATTAAACTAATTTGAGCAAAAACTAAAAAGGAGGAGGAATATATTGTACTCTGTACTGAAGTGCTGTGCAGCCAGAGGGTGGAACCAGCTGTACCCAGAAAGTCAAGTGCTCTCACTCTCTCTTCAACTCTCATCTCTGTTCTCTAAATGCGCCCAGGCACACGGACTCAGGACCACGGATGTGCAGACGTGTACCCTCAAAGCACGTGGACTCAGGGCCACGGTAATGTGAATATATACCCTCACAGGCTCTGGAACTGAACAAAAGCTTTTTCTTACTCTGCATGTAATAATAAAATCTTGTAAGAAATACTGAATGTCTAAGTTAAAGATATGTATCCATTTGTGCACCAATAATTTTAGCCAGATGAATACACATGTACTACTCACAGTAGCCATGGGTCTATAGAAACTAGAAAAAAAAATAATTAACACTATCTTTATTCACAGGTAACATGATCTTATGTGTAGAAAATCCAAACAAATCTACAAAAAAGCCACTAACACTATAAGTGAGTTTTGTAAGTTTGCAGAATGTAAAGTCAACATACAGCTATCAACTGGATTTTTTATATGCTAGAAAAGCGAAATGTAAAATTCATACTTAAAACATACCCTTTATAAAAAGTATAAAATAATTACAGATATTTGTTAAAATACACACAAGATATATGAACTGAAAATTATAAATGTTGTAGAGATTAAACAAAAACAAAATAAGTAGAGCGCAATGCCCCATTCATGGCTTCAGAAACTCAATATTGTTAAAATGTCTATTCTTGCCCAAATTAAACTATAGATTTACTGCAATGATGGTTAAAATCTCTGATGGTAGAAATAAATAGGCTCATTTTTAAAATAGCCAGGAAATTCAAAAGACCTAAAACAGCCAAAGGCAAAGTTGAAAACAAAATGTAAAACATCCTCATTACCTGACTTCAAGACTTATTTTAAGTGTGGAATTTGCATAAAAATGAATACATACATAAATGGTACTGAAAACAGAGTCCGGAAATAGACCCATTCAAATTGTCTGATTTATGGCTATGATCCCTTGCTCTTAACAAGGCTGCCCTCTCAAGAGACTGTTAACTAGAGCCTGAACTGCTAGGTGTTGTCAGAACCTAACCGAACTGAGAGATGGAAAATACCCAACTCTAGCCCATGCTAGCTGCCCTGTCTCGCCTAAGGGAGAGGGACTGAGAAACACCTGTGTCATTCACTGAAAGACTGAGCCCGAATTCTAGGACAATAGAATGCATCCCCTCCCTCCAGACCAATAGAATTTTCTCAATAAATTGTGTTGTAGCTATTGGATATTCATATGCCACAAAAACAATAATATTTGGTTACTCTTAATCATAGGCAAATGTGATTGCCCAAGGACCTAAATGTAGTTGTTAAGCCTATAAAAGTTCTAGAAGAAAAGATGGGAGAAAATCCTAGTTTGATTGGAGTTTAATCAAGACTTATTAAATAGGAAGTGAAAATTATACCTTATAAAAAGAAAATGATTGATAAACTAGACTTCTTCAAAATGAAAAAAAAATGTACTCTTTAGGTCATAGTTACAAATGAGAAAAGGCAGTCCACAGATAGGGAGAAAATATTTAAAGACATAAATTGACAAAAGATTTGTATCCAGAACATTTAAAAACCTCTTACTCCAAAGATCAGAGGACAAACCAATTTTTAAATCAATAAAAAAAAATTTGAATGACACTTTGAAAATTAAAATATACTGGTGGCAAGTTCATGAAAATACGCTTAACATCATTAATTACAGAGAAATTTAAATCAAAATGACAATGAGATATCACTACAAATTTACTAGAATTATAAAATATTTTTAAAATGTTGTTTTCAACAATTAAAAATAAATCAGTGCAATCCACTATATCAACAGACTAAAGAAAAATTACACACAGGCTGGTGGAAGGTGTAATGTGGAAGATGCGCCATGATATTAGAACACGCCAGTCTTCAAATGTGTGGCGACAAAGAACTGCGATGGCGAATCCCCACGCAAACCCATGTATGAGGACGAAAAGGAAGATCCGTGAGAGCAGAGCGAAGTGATAAAGGGAAGGATGGTGGCAAATAAAATCAGAGCGGTAGATGAGGGGGCTGAAGCATCTAGGGCCTCAGCAGCCATGGTGGGACCTTGAATTTTGATCTGAATGAGGTTGAGTAGCCAATGGAAATGACTGAATAGGAGACTGACGTTATCTGGCAGAGATGTAAGGGTTAATTTGTCCAAGAATGATCTGGCCTCCTTAAGAATGAGCTAGCTTTTTAGCTCTGTGGAGACCAGCTAGGGCCTTGTGATCTAAAAATTAATCGTGCTCAGGTGAAGACTTGCATCGAAGGTTCTCCTCTCCTCGCCAGTGCGAGATGGCCAATCGTATCCCTGGCTCATTTTGTCACGCCGGCCACGACTGTGTGGCTGCACCACTCGTCCTTCACACCCCAGCGGGAGGGGAGCTCCTGCGGTCTTGAGCTGGCAGACAGGGCTACCGTCAAGGGTCTGAGATGCCACTTACTTTTGGATCTCAGTCCCTGATCGAGGCATGGCCGGCACTTCCAAAATCATGGTCTCAAAAGCCCCAGGACCAGCACCACGCCCCTTGGGTGTCACGGCCCTCCACCTTTCCGCGCGCTTTCCCGTCCTGCAGTGGGCAGCAAGGGCCCGCGCTCTGGCCACTGTCCTGTCCTCATTGAGTGTTCTCCAACGAGAGCTTAGTGAATGCTTAGTGAAAAGGAAGAAAATATTCTGATTGCTGCATTAAGAATGGACTGTATGGCACCAAGAACATAATTAGAGATATGAAATTTGGAATGTGTTTCGAAAAGGCAGGTGAGAGATAAGGATATAAGAAAAGTTGTCAGATGCTAGGTTTGTGTTGAAGGCAGAACCAGGGATCTCCTGACTGATTTTAACTTATGGTACAAAAGCAGGAAGGAGGTGAACATTGCCTCTGAGGTAGAGGCACGATAATATCAGGTGATTTAGGAAAGGGGCGGTCAGGACTAAAGCAGAACCTTGCCAGATGAGGAGATTCAATAGAACTACCCCTTTCATTTGGTCACAGCCTCTGACAAGAACTATATTTCATCAAATACTCATCTGTTCCATATGTCAGATGTGTCGGGCATGCTCACCATCCATCAGAATGTCAGCAATAGTGAATATTGTATCCATGTCTAATAACTAACATCTGAGTTACACATGTACCTAGAGTCCACGTTTTCAGGAAAGCCAACAGCACTGAGTTAATGCACAAAGGATTTTCTGTATCAAAAACAAAAACAAAAACAAAATAAGAGCGAGAGAAGCATACACTTGCTTGTAATATCTTCTTTCCACCCTCACAATTATGCTTCATATATCTATAATCAACATGCTGCTTCTTGTATTTCATTTCCTTTAGCACTTTTTGAAGATTGGTATCTATGTTTACAACTCAAATGAAACTGCTTGTTGTCAAAGAGACCGGCTTCTCTGAGAAATCATAAAAGCAAATTTGAATGTGATTTTTTTCCTTCAGCTCCCAGGAGAACAATGTGCTCCACTTTAAGTTGCTCTCTAACCTTGACTTCTCTAAATAATTCGCTAATTGGGCTTAATCGTTGACCTTTTTTTTCTTCATTCTCAATCTACACACTTTTGTTCATGAAGCCAGTGCCCTCCACGCTGTTAATTTACTCCTCAAGTTTAATAATAAGAAATCTATATCAACTAAATCTATGACAATTCTCCTGAATTTCAGAACCACACGTAAAATTTCCTGACTACTGGATGCCTCTATCCGTGTGTTCCTCAAACAATTTGAACTCAAATGTCCAAAATGGAAATTTTCATCCCCACCTAACTTGTTGCTATTTCTGAGCTGATCTTTTGAACATCATAAATATCAATTTATTTAAGAAGTAATTTAATCTTTAATTTTTTAAAAACTTCTTTCTTCTTTTTTTCATGCTTTAATTTGATCAACATCATTATCTCTTCCCTAATTATCACTGCTTTATTAGAGCTATGCCCAATGAATTTTTGTTGAATGAATACATAACAGAATAAATACTGTTTGACCTGATATTAGGCTTTGTTTTGTAGATCAAGAAAAGGGATCAAATTAGAACTAAAGTGTTCCTAGAGTTTAAAGTCTAGCTTAATTTATATAAGAAATAGCTGAGAGATACCTATCTTTACGAGACAATGTTTTAAAAGAGAGCAAAGGGATAATGAGCCTTTCTGGATAGAGTTTAGGAAACAAATTCAGAGGCTTGGGTCTGTAGTTGAAGGAAGACATTGAGAATAACTGAGAAACCAATGTGAGACATCAAGAAACAGAGAGATAGGAAAAGGGATTTGGGAAGTTTTGTTCTTTGTTAAAATTTAACTCTATCACTTTACTTGTTGATGTCTTAGAAAACACTGGAAAAATGTTAAATAGCTTGGCAATTATTTTTGGATGCCACCTTGGTATGTCTTTGAATGCTGCACTGGATCAAGATGGAGCCATGACATAGCTCCAAACTATATTCAGCTTACAGTTGAATGAATGGAAGTTCTCCTAGATAATATCCGTGACCCCAGTCTTGAGGTTTTTGAAATCATTTTCAATAATACAATCAGATAGTTTTGAAACACAGTTTTACCCAAGTCAATCCACTGCATGAATATGTATATGTATATTAATTATATTATTACATTAATCACTACTATATTCTAATAGCCTAGACTACTGCTATGGTCTGAATGTTTGTATCCATTCAAAATTCATGTGTCAGACTCCTAAACTCCAGTGTGATGGGGTCAGGGAGCGAGGCCTTTGGGACATACTTAGGTCATGAGGATGGAGCACTCGTAAATGGCATTAGTGCCCTTATAAAAAAAAGATCCTGAAGAGCTCTCTAAACCTTTCCCCCATGTGAGGATACAGCGGACTGCAGTTCAGAAGTGGACTTCCACCAGAACCGGCCCTCGCTGGCACCAGTGCTTAGACTGCCAGCTGCCAGGACCATGACAAATAAATTTCTGTTGTTCCTAAGCCACCCAGTCTCTGCTGTTTTGTTATAGAAACCTAAACGGACTATGACACCCAGTGACCGCTTAAGAAGTATTTAAGAAATATTTGATGAATATTTCAAAATGACTGAATTCACTATATAAACACAAAAATAAGGAGCCCATTTTATCTCATATATATATATATATATATATATATATATATATATATATTTGTTTCTAACATAAATAAAACATAAAATATAAAAAACATACACAAAAAAGAGAAAACAAAAAGAAATTTTTAAAATCAATAACTGATGAAAAACCTCACTTATTTACTGTACTTTTTCCTACATACCTAGAATATGTCTTCATTTTATGGAAAAAGTTGGCAATACTATATGTAGTAAAAATGTAAAGACAGCAGAAAGTTGTAGGAGAATCTTCTTGTTTGGCATAGTTTGTTAATATATTCTGAGTGAGTCCCTGGTTGATTCTCAGCTCACTAAAGCTTGTATTTGATCTTATCTCCAATGATATGGTATCTGTGATCATTTATTTGATTGCAACCATCTGTTCCCTAAAAGTCATTTGTCTCTCTGGGACTCAGAATGAGATCTACAGATTCCTAGGGTGTGTTCTTTCTTTTGAAGAAAATTACTTTGTCTTGATTGCCTGGTTTTTATTCTCTCCTGGCTGTTGTCCTGAATTAGCCCCGTCCATGGGGAGTCCAAAGGCAGCAATTCGAGAGCTTGAGTCTAAGACCAGTGACTGCACACTGGAGAAAATGAGGGTATGTTCAGGTCCCTTGGCAGTTTTCATCTGCTACCAGCCCTTCAGATTCCCACATGGAAGCAATGGATACAGAAAAGTCAGAACTACAGTTTCCTCTAAACGAAAGATGGAGGTGCTAAAGAAAAAGTCAGAGACCTTATCTTAACAGGCAGCTTGTGTGCCCATTACCATACAGGGTAATTTAATAGTGTAAAATGTTGAATACTCACAAAAAAATCAATGAGGTAGGCATTCATTTAGGTATTATTATTTTTTAATTTTTAAACTAAAGTTGACATACAATATAATATTAGTTTTAGATGTTCGACACAGTGATTAGACATTTATATGACTTTTGAAGTGATCACCCTAATAAATCTAGTACCCATCTGACACCATACATAGTTATTACAATATTTTGACTGTATTCCTTATGCTATACTTTATATCTCCATGACTATTTTTTACAACCAATTTCTGGCTTAATCCCTTCCTCTTTTTCATCCACACCGAAACACCTTCCACCTGGCAATCATCAAAATGTTCTCAGTATCTATGAGTTTGTTTCTTATTTGTTTGTTAATTTTGTTCTTTAGATTCCACATATGAGTGAAATCATATGGCATTTGTCCTTCTCTGTCTGACTTACTCCACTCGGCACAATACCCTCTAGGTCCATCCAAGTTGTTGCAGATGGCAAGATTTCATTCTCTTTATGTCTGAGTAATATTCCATTGAGCACGCACCACCTCTTTTTCATCCAGGAGGCCAGCACAGCACTTACGTAGTCCACAATCTTGATGGGAAATTGTTCTTAGCTATTTTGAAATAAGAAAACTAAGGACTGAAGACTTACTGAAGGAGCCTCAATCAGCTAGGGGCAGAGCTGAACTCCAACTCACGTCTGAATAACTTCAAGACAGTTTTTCCATAAAGTTCTTTACCTCATTCCTTGTGAATTTTTCTTTTTACTCATAGAGAAACATATTGTTTGATTTCCAAATAGTTTTTATTTTCCTAGATATTTTATTATTATTGATTTCTAATTTAATTCAGCTATATTCATGAAATAAACTATGTATAAATTCAAAAATATTAAAAGTATTTTAACCTTAATGATTAATTTATGAACCCCCTGGTGAATATACCATGTTACTTGAAAAGAGTGTGTGTTTTGATGTTTTCACAACATCAGCAAGGACAAGACAGGTGACAGTTGTTCATATCTTCTATATAACTCTTGATTTTCTGTGTAATTGTTCTATTAGTTATTGAGAGAGAAGTGTTGAAATCTTCACCTCTTTGTGGATTTCTCCTGATTCTTTCAGGTTTTGGTTCCTACTTTCTGCAGCTTTGTATGAGACATGTGCTTAGTTAGTTTCATTAACACCCTGAGGAAGTGGCACTTTTTCATCGTCAGTGATAAAATCCTTTTTTCTGTAGTCTACTTGTTTCGATACTAATTTAGTCGCTCTAACTCTGTCATGATGTGGTATATTTTTTTCACATTTTCCTATTAAAATTTTTAAGATGATAAAACAAAAGTCTTTTTCATTTACCACATATTTATTCTTTTCTATTGCTCTTCATTATATTTTACAGATCCAAGTTTATATTTGGTATCTTTCTATTTTCAGCTTGCAAAATATCCTTTAGCTCATTGTCCATGTAAGTCTGCTACCACCCAATTTTGTTGAAAAACGTCTATTCAGTCTGCATTGTTTGAAAGAGTTTTTGCTGGACATAGATTTTAGATGCCCCTCCCTCCATTTTCCCCTTTAAGTAGGTTAAATAAGTTATTCAGTTTTCTCCTTTTCTTGTACTTTCCTAGAGATTAATAGTGATTCATTTTTTCCATGTATAATATTCCCCCACAATCTGACTGTCTTTACTATTTCCTTGTTATCAGTTTTTTTTTCTGCAATTTCATCATGATGGTGTGCTATGGTATGATTTTCTTGGTTTATCCAGTTTGGAATTTGTCAACCATCTAGGACCATCTATATATTTATAAATTTTATTAAATATAAAAAATACCCAACTTTTTTTTCAATTTTTTTTCTTTGATCTGTTTCTAATGACCACTAACTTGTTAATGAGGCTTATTTTCCTCTAGAGTAAATTTGGATTCTTGATGAACATTCTGAATCTCAGATTATAAAGTATCTGAATTGTATTGTTTTTCTTTAAAGCGTACTGAGCTTTGTGCTCTTACGAAGTCAATTCAACTGCCCATTAGCTCAGTCATCTTCAGGCTTGTTTTAAGCTTTACCTTAAGCTTACTTAACCCTGCTCCTCAGGTAGCACCTTTCCTGGTCAGTCCTGATTCCTTCAGGCATCCACAAGGTACCTCCACTCTTATTAACTGAGACTCAAACTGAAATCTTGAGCAGCTTCCAGCAACCTGACAGTAATTTACTGAATTTTTACCCTTTGCATGTGCCCGTGGATATTCGGGAAAACACTCGTTGGATATTTGGAGCTCTTTCCTGCATATTTTCCTTCTCCGATGCGCTTCCTCTCAAATTCTATCTCTCTTAAGTCCCCCAACTTCAATACCTGTATCTTCAGCTCAATGAGGTCACCATGCACCTTTAACAAATGCCTTCAGGCAGAAAGCCTGTGGCTCTATAGCTCAGAGTGCTTCCTTCTCTTCTCTGGGGCTCACAGTCAGAGCTGCCTTTTGTCCAAAGCTAAAAATCAGCCACACAGGTTATTCCATTACAGGCAGACTGAAAGTCTCCAGGAAATTTTTTAACTTGATAGCCCATCAGAACCTATCAAACCTATATGTCTTGAAAACTCAAGTAAGATTCTTGAATTTTATTCACTACATGAATCAGCATACTTAAAGCATGTTGCATAATACATAACATCTTACAAAACGAGCTGTTCATCTAGCTGCTGCAAAGGCTATGAGTAACATCAAAGCATTTTGATTGGCCATCCATCAAATACAAGCTTATCATGACTGTTGAGAAGGTTCTTCAAGGTCCATACGCGATGAAATACTTAGTCCAAAATGTTAAAGTACAGCATAACTTTCTCTAATTCTATAATGACAAATAAAATTTATTTTTCTAATGGCAAGGTATAGCATTTATTTTCAATGGTGATGTATGTGTAGAGAAAATGTGTTGATTGATTCACATAAATATTAAAAGTAGACTTTGATTTCTATATCCACTATCTCAAATTATACATTTATTTCTAGACTTTGTAAATCTTTTCACATAACTTAAGATAGCCTATCTCAGAATTTTTAATACAATTAATATGAACTAAAATACAAATGCAAATCAAATTGTTTCCTTTTGCCAGAATGATTCAGAATTTTAAATTTTCCCTGTGTTTCAAATATCAAGGTAGCCTGAACATAGAGTTTCCTTCAATTTAAAAATCCTCTGCCTGTAATGAGAAGAGGGTAGGGAAAATGGCATAAATTTTAAAGTTCTGCAGAGAAAGCTGTAAAATACACAGCTCTTTCTCATTTTCAAAGGGTGAATTAGATTGCCATGTACCTCTCAACTACTTAATGTGTTTGGTTATGCAAGATATACCTCTCCAAGAAAATAATTTGACTTTTTTTCATTCTTGTCATTAAGTTATGCTTTTGAGATCCAGAGATAAAATTGTTAACATCTCTTTCCTTACACTACACTATAGAGAAACACACACACACACACACACACACACACATACCACACACACACACACACACACACACGGATGTATTTTTGTTTATTTCTTAATGATCTTCTGGAATGCTGTATATCAAATTACATTTGTTTGTCTAAGGGAAGAGAAAATAATAATGCAACGTTTCATTAGATATTCTTTATCTTTGAATCAATCATGCCAGCCAACACTGATTTCTCTTATTCACTGGTTTCTCTTTCATATTAAAATAATATATACCTCAAAATATGTCTGTAACTAAATTCTTAATGTTAAAAAAAAGTGTTGCTTAGTATGTCGCAATGCTTCCAATATTTTAAATCTCTCTCTCTCTCTCTCTCTCTCTCTCTTTCTCTTTTAAAATAGGCTAAATAATCTCAGAATTTTAGTCACTCACAAATAAATTGTTGATAAAGTTGACCACAGTCTAGTAATTATAAAGCAGGTGAAATTCCCAAATTTCTTGGCAATTTTCAAGAATATGCTTGTTCAAAGGATTTTAGCAGAAGCCATTGAATATGTGCCTTTAAATTTTACTTTAACTTGGTCTGCTCATGACATTTCATCTCATCAACAGTGAGAGCACATTCTGAAATTGTGGCTGCTGAATGCTTTTAACAACACGGTGATTACAGACTGGGATTGCGATTCTGGACTGTGGAGAAGCCTGACTTTGTCGCCGGGGCCACTCCTGACGGGCACGTGCTCTTTCAAATGAGGAGTGTACAGCTTGTGTCATTAGTGGCCTTTAGAGCTAAGCATATAAATAAAAATAAAGTTTATTTTAAATTCTATGCATATTTTTATTCTTTACCTCCATTATAAGTTTCCACAGCCAAGCGGCAATTATTCTCTACTTTTCCATATAAGTTTTGGAGTATGAAGATAACCTTTGAGTAATAATGAGTTTGAGACACAGAAATTTATAGCTTTTCAGAATAGTGGTAAGAATTTACATATCAGGTCTGAAATGTAGAATTTAACCCATTCTTAGATGAGGTAGTATGTATAAAAATGGATACATGTAACAAACTTTAGAAATGACGCCTGAAAGTATTGAGTGGAGGGGGGAGGCGGGTAGGGGGAGGTAGATGGAGTAAAGGGGGTCAAATATGTGGTGGCAGAAAGAAATCTAACTATGGGAGGTGAACACACAGTGTAAATATATATATGCCTTACTGTTAAAGTGTACAGCTGAAACTTATTGGATTCTGTTAACCAACGTCACCATAAAAAAAAAAAAATGGACACATGTAAAACCTGAGCCAAATGTTACGATGTATTAAGATTATGTGCTTCCGTTTGAGAAAACCAGATGAACTCCTACACAAACGGAATCTGCTGTCTGGGCTAATATAGCACAGAAGTAACTCATTTGAGTATTTCAAAATAATTTTCACATATGCTTGATTTACTGTGCTGGTTAAAAGAGCAGTTTTTACATCTATCGGAGATGCACCAAAAGCCCTGAGGCCTCAGAACTCCCATGTGGGGGACCCCCGCAACCGCTTACACACGTGTGTGCCCCACACACCCACGAATGCCTTTCCAATACCTCTTTAAATAGCAAAAGTAACACAAAGACATTTTTATCAGATTCTTAAATTTTAAGATTTCTAAAAACTGCACAGTTACAAGTAATTACAAATAGAAATCCTAACGTTATTCGCTTTACGCTTAATAAAATGTTTTAAAGTTAATAATCTAAACGGCTTATGACAGAACGCTTACGACACAGAAAAGCTCCGTGTTTGCTGCTGGTCGGCGTCTGGCCCTTTGGTGCCCGGCTGGTCAGCCGCTGCCTCCCGTGGGTCTCAACTGAGAAGCGCATCTCGTCCCAACTGAGACAGCCTCCGAGTATAAAATAAGCACCGGATCACAAAGACTTAGTAAGGAAACAAACAAACATTTATTTTACATTGATTACACATTGAAATTCGATATTTTGGATGTATCCCGTTAATTAGATTATAATATTAAAATTAATATCATTCATTTCTTTTTATTTTTAATGTGACTATTAGAATATTAAAAATGCATATGTGGTTCTCATTATGTATCTTTAGGATATATAGTACAAAAAAGACTAAGACATTTATCGAAATTCGTACAGCTGGTACTTTCTATTTATTTAAAATGTAGATCGTTTTCATTTATAAATTTTCTTAAACTGTCTGAGAACTGTAAAACCTTTCCAAGTTTACAAATGGATTTCATGAATTCAGTGAGATTTCATAGATGGTTTTGTGAATTTGCTCATTTTTCTTTTCTGGAGAGAGAAGTCAAGTCTCAGTGCTACAAAGAGTTTAATTTCCTGCCGTAGAACTAGCTTAGTTTCTTTCTAGCACTGTGACTTCTTGGCTAAGATAAAGACTATGCATACATTTCTTTGATTTACTCAGCTCTTATAAATTTTTGAGTTTCTGAGTTTGAATAAATTAACTGAAAATATCGAGAGTAATTTTTGGGGGTGGGGGTAAGGGACTGCCTTTTAAATCTGAAAATTATAGCCATTTTATATGGTTTAAATTATAATTGACACATTTGGAATATCTGCTCTCTGTAGTGGAAGAGTTAGTGCCTTCAATAAGGGTAGTCTTTATGTTTCACTAGTCAAAATTTAATAAAGTAATTTCCTATGAAAGAATCATCACATCTCATCCATGGGAAGCATCCTTTTCGGGGTTCTCAGGTGTCATTAACTTCACAGGTATCAAGCTGATATAGAGCAAAACATCTCTCAGGCTCTGTCAAAACAAAGGCTTCAGCACATGAAACAGTGAGTTTCCTATGACAGGAGATAAATTGGCTTTAGAGAGTATTAATTTCACCAAATTTCCTCCAGACTTTTGTGTTGTCCAAACACAAAACCTTAAATATAAGAAGGCCCATAGTTTTAGAAAAACTCAACCCCTTTTGAAAATAAAAACTCACAGTTTTATTTTTTCCTATGTCTACGTCAGCATAAGTCAAGGCTCAGCCCAACAATTTCAAATAATTGTGTTTACTAGTAAACAATTTATTCTGATGCAGGACAGGGCTACTTTTCCCAAGTGATCGGGAGACCAAGCCCTGTACAGAGAGAAGACGGTACTTTGGCACAGAGTGTAGAAAGAATTCAGCACGCACGCCAAAGTTAGAGTCAAAAGGAAAGTTTATTAAAAAAAAGAGTAACACTCCACAGACGGTGTGGTCTTCTCTCAGAGGCAGAGAGTGAGAGGGACAGTGAGTGTTCAGAGAATTCAGTTTATACGTCATTCTTTAGTTCCTGTGAGTTATTGTTTAAAAGACTTTGTTAACTCATTTCCTTTGATATGGGTATATAGTGCGGATGGGGAAGGGTATGCAGCGTGCAAAGGTAAGAATCTGTAGAGTGGAAGGGTTTCTGGCAGTTCCCAGTCTTTAATCCTTAGGTTCCCCATGGTTTCAGCCATAGGGAATAACTCTTGGTTCCTGTTTCCCCTTCACAGGTGTGGGGAATGCGCTGTCAGCAACCCCTGCGGAAATCTCCCTGTGTTGTGCAGGGTCCCCCTGGCCTGGCTGCAGGGCTGATCAGCACACTGCAGTCTCTGATTGAGGCTTGGTTAACATTTTTAATTCTCCTGCTTCCTCCCTTTATTAGAGGTACATTCCCAGAAATGGCAAACTGAGATTACTGGGGTCCGACCCCTCTTATTCCCACTCACTCATAAGGTAAAATTCCCACTCTAAGAGATGCAAATAAAGAAGACTAGAGGCTGCTGCCCCCATCCAGCACCATCCTCTAAAACAGGGGTATCGTTTAGAGAGAAAGGGGTACTATTCCTTCCCCCTGTTCCAGAAGGACTCAGAGATCTTCACCAGAGGAATAGTCAGTCTATCATCATAGAGAACTTTGAAGCTCTTCCCATAGAAACTGCCTTTATTCTAAAAGGCCTGTGGTGACATTCAAGCATGAGACCACTCCCAAAACAATGGCAATCTTGGTGGGAAGCCATAAGAGGGATAGGCTAAACCTGAGTCCATACAGTTTACCAGAGAGAATCAGAAAAAGAGATAGCCAAGATAAGCCCTAGGGTCAATATAAATCACTAGGACTAACCTCAAAACCACTTCTTCAAAGGAGGCTGGATTTAATAGGATCAGAGTGTGGAGCAATTTCCGGCCCGATGCATCATGGAAAACAATAGAACAATCAGCCTGTAATTAGCGGAGCTGAGTGGAATGCTCGCAGAAGCAGACAGCTTCACCCAGAGATCAGGAAAGAGAGGCGAAGGATGCTGCTAAGCCGCCATCCTCCCAGGGGAACTGTGCATCGGCCCCAGGTTGCGCCCTAAGGGTCAACATCAGATTTCACATGAAGGGGAAAGAATCAGAATACCAATTCTTTTCAATTTCACGAAAAACAGTCTCCAGAGTAAACTATATGTTAAACCAAAAAACAAGGATCAATAAGTTTTACATTTTGAAATCATACATAGTATATCCTCATGCCACAATATAATAAAGTTAGAAATAAATAACAGAAAGAAATTTAGGAAACACGAAAATATATTAGAATTAAACAACACACTCCTAATTAACCGATGAAGACACAACACACCAAGATGGGATACAGTTAAAGCAATGCTTAGAGGGAAATTTAGACACATAAATACCTACATTAAAAAAAAAAAAAAACAAGAAAGATTTTAAATCAATAATTTTTTATCTTAAGGCACAAAAAAATAAAAATAAAGTATTCCAAATAAAGAAAAGGGAAGGAAATAAAGATTAGAGGGAAAAATAGGATATAGAAGAGAAAAAAATAGGTAAAATCAATAAAAGCAAAATTTGGTTCTTTGAAAGATCAAGAAAATTGACAAACCTTTGGTGATACTGACCAACCAAAAAAGAAAGAAGATTCAAATAACCAAAATCGGGAATGAAGAAGGAACATTATTACCGACCCTTCAGAAGTATAAAGTATTATAAGAGAATACTATGAACAGTTGTATGCCCCAAAAAATCAAATAATCTAGATAAAATGGATAAATTTAAGGAAACACAGAAAGTACCAAAATTGACTCAAAAAGATGTCAGAAACCTGGATACAACACTCAGAAGTAAAGAGATTGAGTCGGTGATCACAAAAACTGCCAACGGAGGAGACCCCGGGACCAGGCAGCTTCGTCAGTGAATTCCAGCACCTGTTAAGGAAGATTTAACACCCATCTTCCCCATCTCCTCCTCCTTCTTTTCCTTCTTCTATTTTTAAACCTGTCCTTATCACTGCTAGGTCCAAACTAAATGTAGGTGTGCACACATTCACACATACAGACCTACTGCAGAAAATGAATGCATTAAATAGGACAAGGCAAGACTCGTATAGGGTGGCAAGTTTAAGAAGAGAAAGGGCCAGAGACACTGTGTTGACAATGATTTTATATGTCAGTTGATTTGAAAAGGAGTCAAAGAACTCAGAATTTAAGGCTCAGAAAACAGCAAAGATATTAATATTACCAACTACAAAATCTGAGTCCACATTTGAGGTGGATTTCACCTCTTGGTGAAACCTGTGAGCTCAGGTTTGCCTAAGTCATTTGTTTCTTTTTATTGTTATTATTATTTAGGTGCAAGTAATTAATTTTGGTGTAAGAGAAGTATGAGAAAATTAATTAATTATGAGATTAATTGATTTATTTACTAGACAGATTTTTGAAGACAATGAAAAGAGACTCCAAAACCGAAGGCTCTGTGTGCATAGAAGCCTGAGCACTGAGGAACCAGCAGAATTTATGTAGGCAGAAAGCAACTCAGAGATTGACTAGAGCCTCATCCTCTCCAGGACCCTGCACACACTTTGGATGCCACGGTGCCTGTGGGGCTCTCTGAAGGCACAGCAGGAGCTCCTGGGCTCCCGATGGCTGTGCTTCCTCGGGAGGAGCTGGCGCTGGCAACAGAGGCAATGAGGTCCTTGGATGGGGAGTTCTCGGTAGCAACTGATGAAAGGAGTAGACATGTCGAAAAGCACCCATGACCATTGTGCAGGACTCCCAGAAAGCATTTGGAGAGACATTGTCGTGGCAGTAAAAAGCACTATCATTTGAACATTGCTGTTGATTGTTCCCACAGATTAATAAAGCTCAAGAACACTCAGGCACAAGGGCAAATAGAAAGACTGGTCACCATGGGTCGGTTTTGTGGAAGCAGAATCACCTACGTCCAGGCTATGGTTCAAGTTATGGGAGTGGATGTGATTATTAGTGAAGAGTGAGACAGAGAAATGTAAGGACAAGCTCTTCAGAGATATTCTCATATATTCTGCTATTTAATTCAGATTAGTAGTATATTTTTCTATAACACTGAAATGACAAAATTTTGATTTTCAGCGAGGGGCAAGAGTTGAGAAAGGGGAAAATGAATCAAGTAAAGTAGAAATGTGTCCCTAAAGATAATGTGGCAGAAAGGTTGCAAAAATCATACCGGCGAGAAACCAAGCAGCACTCGGAGAGTTGGAGAACTCAGGTTTATTAACAGCGGTCCCAGAGGAGCTAGCACTCTAAAGATCTGGGCCCTGAGCTCAGGGGCAACTTTGCTTTTATAAAGCTTAGTTGGCATGGGCTGATTGGTTAATTTGTCCTCAGATGGTGACAAAGCATGGGAGTCGCTATGGGTTGCAGGCAGTAACGTCTGTTATGTAGACAGAACAAGCAAAAGGGAGGATGAGTCTTTAGTTAATTTCGAGGTCACCCTGCCCTACGGCCTATGTGACAAGCATATCTACAGAAGGAGAGCAAAGAGCCAATTATAAAGTTAGCCTTTTGAATGAAAATTCCTCTTTAATAAAGATATTTAAATTATAGAATAAGATGAGAGCTTTTAAGTATTACTCATAAGAGGCCATTAGCCTAAAGATGTACATATTCAATTCTGCTCAGTTTAAAGACAAACGTATTGGCACTGGTAAGGTCAATTTAATTAAAAGTGAAAAAAAATCACTCGTGCTTGAGATTCTGTATTTCATTTCAGTGGCCCTGATCACAACTGCTTTAGAAAAATTAATTTATCTTCAGAGAAATATTTTCTCCACTACATAACTGATTGCTTTAAAAAGGTATGAACTAATAGTTTTATATTTTTTGAAATTCCATTTTCAGCAAACTTTTTCCCTTTACTATATGGATTCACCAGAGGAGTTTATTTTAAATACATATCATATATTAGATGAATCATTGAGCAATTTACACTATACTTTATCTTCAAGAATTTCCTTTTTTATATTGCCAGGTTTCCACTGACAGCACTTTTCTTTGGAATGATGCTGAAAAGGAAACAAAGTAAATAAAATCAAGGAGTAATTGCTGTAGTGTTATTTGATGAGTTGTAGCTACTGAAATGGGCAATAGAAGAGTGAATAGTGCAAAGTCAACACGAATTAAGATTTTCCTGGCTTCGTTAGGTTAATATGTTTACCTTTTAACTCTTCTCCTAATTTAGATTATTCCAGAGAACACACTAGAAAGCTGAATATATTACATAAATTTTTTTAAAAAAGTAAAATTAGCATTCGAAGGATTTTTTATAACCTAGGGGATAATACTATTAACGGCTCAAATTTATGGATTATTTAAAATAATAGAACTTAAAAAATTGATTGTCTTCTAACTGAAAGAAATTCTAATCTTCCTAAATGCCAAGTTTAACTAAACTCATGACTAATTTGAACAAAACTTGAAAAAATCATATATCTATTTCTATGAAAATATTAGAAGAGAAAAACATTAAGTATCATAGAACTTATGTAAAATAGAGAAGAGATGGGTAATTGTCAAAATATGGTAATACCTTCCCAGAAGACCAGTCTTTTAGTTGTTTACAATTACTATTTGAAATACATAAAAAGAGAAACACTAAAGTGTGTCACCAACATTCACTCAGTATCAAACTAGAATCATAGGAAATCAAAATGGAAATGTCAAATGAAGTTAGAAGGCACTGTACAAAAGCTCAAACATTTAATGACGTTCTCAGAAGAACTCAGTGCCCGCCTTGCCTGAGGAAGCGCAAGCCACGGGTTCTCACCGAGGCTCGCGTGGGTCTCTTTCATCCTTTCATACCCCGCTGTTAGAACATTCCGCCTGGCTCCATGCTACGTGAGAAGGTCACAGACATAACAATAAAGCGGGTTTCTTCCCACCATTATGTATGGTTTGATTAGACACAAACAAGCTTGACTTGAAATGTGTAAGATGAGGACGGGGAGCCTGTTTCCAGCAGAAGGTGAGGAAACAGGTGCCTTGGGACCAAGGAGCAGTGATGACATCGTGACATGTGCTCAGCTATAGGACAGTCTGGGGAGGTTACAATGAGGAACGCACCATGACACTGTAAAGAGTCCAGGTACTGTCCCCTGTTCTATAGATTCGGAAACCGAAAGCCGTGAGCCTCCCTGACACGACGCTCGACGCTCGGAACCACTCGGTTCGCAGACTCTCTGCGTTTCACAGCATCTCTGCGTGTCCTGCTGCGCCTGAGGGACATTGCATCTGACGGAACTGAGGCGCCAGAACGTCTTAAGGAAGTTTTCGGACATGAGTACAGCACAGGAGAAACACGAATATAGGTGTGTCTCCTTGATGGAAGAATTAACATTTGCTTCCTTACAGGAGCCTAAAACGTGTCTCAGACTGACTCAAGTACAGCTCTTGCGATTAATTATCTTTTTAAAAGTTGATTCGTTCAATTTGCTGTTGGAAACTCAACGGAATGCACTTGTTTTATCTTTAAGGCATTGCCGTGGTTTCTTGCTGTGTGGATTTGGCAGGAAGGACACGTGCCACGCCCCTTTCTTCCTGTGGCTCTGGGTCCGGGTTGACCCGGGAGCCCTGGGAGCCTGGGGGAGCGCAGCGCACCTGCTTGCAGGGCGGACCCCGCACGCCGCGGCCGACGGGCCGCCTCACCTCTGCGACGTGCGACCGCCATGTCCTCATCGCTCTTTCCAGAGCTCGGGCCCGGGGAGCCCTGGCATGAAGGACAGACCTTCTTCTGCAGGTCACCTGCATGGACAGAGTTCAGTGCAGGGAGACGGGTTCCAATTTTTCTCATGGGTTCCGTATTTTCTTTGTAGATTACAACTGGTCTTCGCAGATCCCGGTTTGTTCTTGATTCCTCCTTTATGCTGCCTGACAATTTCTCACCTTGCTGAATTTACATCTGAGCTACCTGTCAGCAAAACAGTGTCCACACCCTTCACAAGCTCCTTCATCAGCGCCCTCTCTGGGCTCTGGTGGATGAATTTTCTCTGATCACAGCCATTCCCACTCACAGCTTGATTCCCCTACTTCTCCCCTGTGAAAGGTCGCACTCCGTAATAAGTATTTTAGGCCATGCCACCTATCAGACTCGAACAGATACAGGTATGAACTGAAGTGTGTTAATTTTTCTAAATTACTCAGGTTTTTAATTTCTACTTTCCTATTTTTTCATACATACTTTCAAAATTAACTCAGAAAAGAATACTTTTCTCCATAATGGTAAAATTTATATTGACAAGAAGATGTTAGTGAAAATAATGCAACTTGTGCTTCCTTCTTTGGTCTCAGGGCTGTAGGAGGATACAATATGTTTTCTTCTAACAAGGGCAGACACCGTTTGATACAAATTTAGCCCTGACCACTCACCATATTATTTAAATTCTATCTGTTGTGGTTTTGATCTGTTCTTTGTTCTGTGGTTATCTCCTCTTTAGTGCTTCATTTCTTTCAATGTATTAACCTTCTTAAAATCTGAAATGCAGTTTGACAGAATGACGCTTGAAGTCATTCTGGTCACTGTTCAGAAACTGGAGGTAACACCAGTACCTTAAACCTGAGGGGGCTTCATGTAGATGGTGGAATGTAATAACGGCAATAAGAAAAATGGCAGCAGGAAAAAGATACAATTTAAAATAAATACCATATACGGTGGCATGTAATTTTCATATGTAAACTCATTTAATCTGTATCATAGCATATTTAGAAGTTGATGTAATTATTCTAAGTTTAAACATGATGATCTAAGGCTTCAAGAACATTTATAAATTGCTTCTAAGTCATGCAGCTCCTAAGTGCCAGAGAAAATAAAATATTTGAATACAAATCTGCCTATTGTCAAAGACTATGTTTTTTACACCAACTTTTACTGCTTCATTTGCAAGTCACCTATTTTTCTTTTTTTCAAAATTCAACTTTTTTAATTTTAAAAAATGTATAACTTCATTTTGCTCATTTACTTAAACTCTACTGATGTGATTAAAGGGAATTTAATGATAATGCAAAGTTTTAAGATGAAATGTTACTGATGGCAAGGGTAATATACAAACTGTTCTCTGTGGCTACTTTAAAATATTTTTTCTGAAATTATCAGATCTGACAATGATGCTTTGGCCATCATAACAAACAAATAAACAGAAGGCAATGACAATAGAGCAGAAAAGCATGGAGAGACAAGCGGGATAGTCTGGGTCTTGAATTTATGGTGGGATCCTGATAGAATGACTTACAGCGCCTGTCAGGAAATGTAACAAGAATCATCTCTCTCATGATATTACAGTACTTTGCTTATCAAACATTTTGAGAGAAAAATGTGTGCTGGCTCCAGTCCCAGTTTAAAACTGGCTTGACCACTGGTTACTAGAAGCACAGTTATAATGCCGCCCACTCGTCCGCGAGTCCACGGGCTTCAGCCACGCTCTGCCACGCTGGGTGCAGGTGCTGCGCGTCCCGGGAGACCATGTCCGCTCGCTCTCCCCTGTCGCATTTCCACAGTACCATGTACCGAGGAAGCGATGCAAAGGATAATCCCTCTGTGATGATACGTTCATGAATCTGCTTTCCAAAAATGATTTCGTCGTGACAAAAACTGATTGTATTTTTGATGTTTCAGACATGAAAGTATAGTATATGAGAGAACGTGGAAGAGAAAAAAGCTGAAATCTATGACTAATTAAATGAGCGGAAAGTACAAAGATGGAGCTTGAGTGATAAATGAAAAACATATCTTGTAATTTAACAATGAACAGCTATTTAAAAACCTTTCATCTCTGTTTCTCACAGGGGAGACACGTTCTCAACAAACAATCCAACGCCTCCCTCTTAAACAGCTACACTTCTTAATTTAAAACAATAAAATTCAGAACCCAGTTTGGAATCATATCCTGATAATTCAATTAATCCTTTGCTTCTTCCTAGAAGCATCTCGATCATTGTGTATGTGTGTGTGTGTGTGCGTGCACGCGTGCACACCTGTGTGTTTAGCCTACGAGTTGAGTAGCTGGAATTTTAGAGCTGTCGTTTGAGAGCGGAGTGTGACTCGTCGATATTCTCTTTCCATGTTAATGAAGCAACTTGCAGCCTGGGAAATCAGGAAAAGGTTATATAAATGGAGTGTAAACGGGAGGCCGTAGGTGCCAAGGGCCCGGCTCTCACGCCCCCTCCGCTAACCTCAGCTCAGCCGCAACTTCCGGAGCCGCTTCCCCGAGTCCCCAAGTCTGCAGGCTGGGTCAAGTCTTTGTTAGATGCTCCCTTCTTTGTCACGGTTTATCTCAGTTCACAGGATGATTTAAACAACATGTATAAAGCGTGTGGGGAAAACAATGCCTTTTTGTGTTTGAACCATTGCATTGCCTTTGGATATTGAAACAATATTCAAATGAACAGATAATCCACAGCTAATGATGGTACAGTCTGGCTTAGAATCTAACTTTTGCTCATCATCATAAAAAACAAAGGCAAAAATGCTAAGAGAAAATGTTTCAGAGTAAGCCTCCCTCCCACAATGCAAAACAAAATTTAATGTTCCCTGACATTACGTCATAGTAAGAAAAGAGGAGAGGAAAGGGGGCAGGTGTGTGACACTGGAGAAGGGTGGTGGTCACCTTTCAAATCGACTTGCTACTTTCATATTTCCGAAGGTCATAATAATAGCTCAGACTCACCTCACCGCAAGGAAGACAGAGAAGGGAAAGAATGGGAAAAGAAGGGGGCAAGTGGAGAGAGAAAAGGGGAGACAGGAGCGCGGGTGCGGGCGGAGCGGACGCGGGTGACCCGAGGCCAGCAGCGCTGATGCGGCCAGAGGCTGGGTCTGTCCAGATCGCGTCCGGGTTGCCCCGGCGGCCACCGCGCGAGAGGCTGAAGCCTGGAGATGACGGAATCCCCCTCACGGCTTCACCACGACGGTTAAGGTCACTGAAGTTCTTCGCCACGACGGTTAAGGTCACTAAAGTTCAAGTTCCTAACATCGTTCCTGGAAGACAGCAAGCTCACAGCATATGGCTC
The DNA here is from genome assembly GCA_028627145.1 of Eidolon dupreanum. Lineage (NCBI taxonomy): Eukaryota > Metazoa > Chordata > Mammalia > Chiroptera > Pteropodidae > Eidolon > Eidolon dupreanum. The sequence continues at coordinate 14,278,542 of CM053516.1, read as the reverse complement.
ACAAAACATACAGTTCACGTGACCTAATTAGAGACTGGAGATTTTTTCACCAGTAAATGACAGATATGTTATCATTATCGAGGATCTTGTTCTCATTATTCCAATATAGTGAGGGTTAGTCTTTGAAAAGTGGGATCGTGCCCTTGGCGCCCGGCCCCAGGGCCATCAAACCATTGAGTGATAACGCGCAACACTTAAAATGAAACTATGAAAATCTGTCGAAACAAACTGACCAGGCATAATTAATTTGCTAGTAACAAAAATACAAAAACAAGCAAAGAAAATTACAAATTAAAAAATATATACGTTATTTTATATGTACACTGATTATAGAAAACCCAGTTTTGACGAGAATAATCTTTTTCCTTCAGATAATAAGCTTATATAATAAGCGTACAATTTTTTGAACTAGTCTTTTTTATGTACTTTATATTCTAGGATGTCGGTGGCACAAAGAAGTCAAGGACACATTTTCTGGATTACAGTATGATGCGCAAAATTGAGTCTAAAATGTACATTTTCCTCTGTTCTTATTTTTGAGAACCAACTAATTAGAGATGGTTTAAATATACTGAAAATAGGAAGAGATTTTGTATTGTGTGCAGATTATTGTCATCTGATAATAAGCACAGATAATACTTGGTTGACATTAAAATTGGTAATTAGACATTATTGTCATTTCTGTTAGAGTGAATATATATTACTATCTCCATTTGAAGATCTTCTTACCATTCATTTAATTTAGACAGGCTCTTGTTGAAGGTAAGAGCAAACTTAAATTTTTAAGTCTCAGCTGTATTCTGAACATCCATTAGTAAGACAAAATTTAAGTTTGTAACTAAGAATTTTAAGGTAATTTAAAAACTACTTAATTTTCAGTGCAAACACCTGGATAATTCATAAATTGTTTCCAAATTAAACCAGCTCAACATAAAATTCAATGGACAGATATAATTTTATCTTCAAATTAAATTATTCCAAAATAGAGTTTTTTCATAGAACTACTTACATATTCAAAAAATAATTCCACTAAAATTAAATGGACAAAACATAAGGGCCTAATAAGCAATGGTCTAGGAATTTAAATTTGGTGGTTGCCTCATGCCAAATGTTTGCAATTAGCTAATTAACCACTGGCTATTTGAAGGGCATCGCTTTGCTTGCATAGGCTACACTGGAAAAACAATGTCAGGGGTCTATGTGTCATCAGAATGTGACTCAAAGGTGTGGCACTGCCGATAACACTTTCTTTTCTAAGTAAGTCCGGATTATCCTTTGAGACCCAAACCTACGAGTGTAAGCAGACATCTGTGAAGAAATAGGAGCAGCAAGCTGGAAATGGTGTTTAATACAACTTCTTCTTTTCACACCATTTGAGGCAACACAAATCAAAGAGTTTATTAAAAAAGAAAAATCTCAGCAAGCATTCTGATAATAGTTCATGCTACAACTCTTTTATTTTTCTACTGGGGAATTGAAAAAGAATTTGCCCAACACAGTTAAAAAATTGAGTTTCTTTTGTTGCTGTACTCTGATATCATGATTACATTTCTCTTCTCTAGTTGAAAACATCCTAGATCCTATCTTGCCATTCCAACTTTCAAGCATTGACATTTTGTATTTAAAATGTTATTCACATATTGTTACAAAAACCATCCCAACTATTATTTAAACCACACAAATTCTTGACAAAATTACTGTATCTAATTTTATCATGATTAACTTTTTACTGGAGACACGTATCAGGCCACTATCTTTATAAAAATATTTGATGAAATATGTCACGATCCAACTACAAGGAACTTCATAAAAACTTTAAGTATTAGATTTCTGATTCATTAGATGGCAATTGACAAATATGTTTTAATAGTTGAATGCAAATATTAAGATATATGTGCACAATAAAAACCTTAATTAGACCTATGATGTACTGAAACCAAAGTCAACATTTCACTACAGTTGTTTAGCTTCATGATTTATCCCTGACAACAAATTTAACAAATGATAAGCAATAGCTGTTGTAGCTACTGTATTTGACGCTTCACTCATAACCCTTTTTTCTTCTTCTTTTGCATATAACGTGGGTAGGAGTGGAACCTGCTGTGTTAGACATACATTACAACTTGTCTGAACAGGCAACGTGTTATTCTTCACCCAGTAGACATGGTATTCTAAATGCTTCTGAAGTATAGCCGACCCAGAGAAAATAAAGTCATGATCACTAAAATTATGTTCATCATGTTTCTGAATGCCTTTACATTTTTAAAAAAGTAAAGAAGATTTGTCATCACTCAAAACTGAGCATGAACTTGCCATAAAAGTGGCATGCAGTCTGAAGGAACTAGGTTCACGAACAGGACACAATGGCTGGTTGTTTCACGGTAAGTGATGTGAAGGGCTTTTCCTTAGGCCCAGGCAAGTCAGACTCCGGCTCTGAGATGCCCACACCCTGTGCGAGGCTTGGCGGGCTTTTCCCCTGGGAAAGGCGGTGGAAAGGAACCCACATGCAGCTCAAGATTGGCTTCAACTCAGACTCAGCTGTGAAAAAAGCTGTGGCTTCTACCAGGTACAAGTATTGAGCCTCAAATCATTTCATTCTACAAGCCAACAATTCATATAAAGGGACAAATATGGTAGCTTTGGGGGGAAATGCGGTGGGTTCGCGCTGGGACAGATGTGAGCTGGCTTCTCTAGGAACATTTGCTATTACAGTCTATGGGATGACTACAGGTGGGAGGAGCCTTCAGGATGACGTCGCTGTGAAGTGGTCCGGAGCAGCCCGCTGCGGCAGGGCGAGCAGAGACGGAACCTGGGGGCACCTTGGACTGGCAGCGAAGATGTGGGAAGCTGCTGGCACCGGGATGCTTTGCACGGTAGCTGAACTGAGTCGTCTTCAAGGTATTCCTACCAGGTAGGCATAATGCCAACGTTGGGACACCCCAGCTGTTTAGAGGGTATAGATTTTATTTCTGATAAAGGAACTAAAATAGGGAGCTGGTGGCAAGGTGTTAGCCAGAATGTGTATTGTTCAGGTCAGGAAACTTAGTAGTGTTTCTCCCAAGGGGCCTCCAAAGAACATATGCATACGTCCTCAAATAAGATTTGGGATGATGGCTACCACTTGAGCATTTATGGCCAACCAAGAAAAATCTATAATAATGAGGACAGTTAAATGTGAATAAAGAATAACATGAATAAAGAAACATGAACAAACAAATAAACTGTCTCTTTCCTCTCTCGACTCTCGCTTTTTTCAGCTTCTGGAAAAATTAGGTGTGTACGTGAGACGCTGGTGTGGGCAGGTGTGAGAGGTCACAGCAGACGTCAACAGTTGGAGGACAATTCAGGTATTTATACTTCCACTGAGTTCAAAGTATTTAATAAGCTTCTTACATCAAGAAAAATAATAGATGACTTAGGGTACTGAATCTTATCATTTTCCTGAAGTTAGTGTTTTAATATTTCCATACTGTTATTTTAATAGTTTGAAAAATATTTGTGCTAGTAACATTTTTCTAGTTAATAAACAAAATTATTTTCTCTACACCATAATTACAGCTATTTTTTTTTTGTCAATTCTTTCTAGGCCTTGTACAAAGAGAAGCTAAAAGTTAAAAAAAAAGTGACTAGAGGTCAGTATAATGGTCTATACATAGATGAAACATCTGGAAGCTGTCAGATCATAAATCATAATCATTATAACATAGTATTAGATTAGGTAAACAGGGTTATTGCTGTGTACTCTTTATTATAAAAGACATTTTACTGTAGACTACTGTGTGTGATGCTATCTATTAATAAAGTAAAACGGACACCTAAACGGTCACAAAAATTTGGAGGTAGGACCCAGTTCATCTAGGTCATTTGCGATCCATTTTGACTCAGTGCTACAAATTCATTTCCTTTTTTCATCATCAGAATCTGGAGATTTTGATTGATTTTCTAATACAATGTTAACGTATAAGCAACAACCATGTAGTAAATGCGACATGTAATGTGTTTGATCAAAAACGTCTATGTGTTCCCAGCAGAGGGGTCGATTCACATGAGCCATGTGTCTTGGAGTAGAATTCTTGTTGCTCTTTACAAGCTGATTGTGCTGACAGGGAGCTGTGCACGTGTGCATGCGTGTGCGCGTGTGTGTGCATGTGTGTGTGCGTGTGCATACTTATGTGCATGTGCATGCACATGTGCGTGCATGTGAGTGTGCATGCACGTGTGTGTGTGCGCGTGCACGCGTGAATATGTATGTGCATGTGCGTGTGTGTGCGCGCGCGCGTGTGTGTGTGCATGGGCATGTGTGTGCATGTATTTGTGTGCATATGTGTGTGTGTGCGCGTGTGTGTGTGCGCGTGCGTGTGCGTGTGTGCATGTACGTGTATGTTTCACGTGTGTGCGTGTGCGCGCGTTGTGGACATGTGTGTGCGTGTGTGCATGTGTGTGTGCGTGCGTGCGCGTGTGCGTGTGTACTCGTGTGCATGTGCGCGTGTGCGCGTATGTGTACTCGTGTGCATGTGCGCGTGTGTGCGCGTATGTGTGCGTGTGTGCGCGTGCGTGTGCGTGTGTGTGTTTGAAGGGCAGACAGTGAGCTGGTTTCCGCTGGGAGCCTCTCGAGCGGTTCTATCCCGAGGAGCACTCTCTCCGGAGTCTCCCGGCCGCCGGTGTTCTTGGCCAAGGCGGAGCAAGGGCGCAGGAGAACTTTCTCTCTGTCTTCAGACTTCGACTTCATGTTTATGTTCCTGAACCCCAACAGCAGCCTTCTCTGTACCTGGGATGTCCTACTCTGCTTCAGGTGTCATTCAAAGATTTTAATTCTTCACAGAAGCAGCCCAGTGTCCAGCAGTGCCGTGGGAGAACGATACTGCCCGCTGGCCCAGGGTCTTCGGAGGGGACACTGGAGTCCCACTGCTTCCTCTGGAGAAGTTTAGACAATCCCTCTATTTTTAACTATTAAATATAACTTATCATGGATTCCTAAACTATAATTAGTCTAATTTGTTTTGTCATTTATGGGTATAACTTAGTCGGCAATCTCTGGCTGACATCAGTCAATAATAGAAAAGTATTTCTCCCAGTACGTGGGTAGAGGGCATTATTCTGCGTAGTTCATACATAGTACCTTGTCAGAGGCTCACAACAGCTCCACGAATTCGACACTGCTGCATTCCCATTTCCACAGAGGAAACTGAAGCGGAGAGGGGTCCAGAGTGACACAGCCGGTAAGTGACATGTGGAGGATTGCTCCCTGCTCCTGACCACTTTCCTGCTCTACCACCCACAGTGCCAATTCATTTCTTTTTACTTTTCCCCCTAAATTAGATCGTTATTTCAAATTTCTGTATGTCTTCTGGAAAATTTCTAAAACAAACGTCAGAAATAAAACATGTGATATTCTATTTGGGGGAGATAGTAATCAACAAAAACCAAAGCTGTCAGTTATCATCCCAGATTTTCCAAGGAATACTTTTTAAGTTTAATATCATGATATAAATATTCGCTTACTTTTAACAGAATCTGAAAAGGTTTGGAGAAATTAAGTTTCGAACAGGTAGTAAAGTTTGAGTGCTAGATTTTTCTTTAAAATAGTCTTCAAGAGAAGTAAAAAATAAATGGTGTTGTTCTTTCTGGCCAGAAGGGAACTAGAGGAGGAGGCTCCATTCTAAAGCCCATCAAAAAAGGTTGTAATCTGTTGGGTATTTTCTTTTATTTTTATTGTTTTCTTAGTAAAAATATATCTCATCCTTAGGTATTGACTTGATCTCAGTTTTACCCAAAGTTGAGGTGATGTCTACCTCATTTACTTAAAAAATAACCATCGATGTTTAACTGGTCAATACCGAAACAGACTGACTCCGCAAGGAACCGAGGGGAGCTGCCAGCCAGCCCTGGCCGGCCCATTCGCCTCGGAGGAAAAGTGTCACCGGCATGTCTGCAGAGTCAGCCTCACGAAGGCAACGGTGGGGATCTATGAAAACGTAACTAATATTAGTGATAATTCACATCTCTGTGCATGCTCAGACTCAAAACTATAAACTAATAAAACATTTAAAAATGCCCACACCAAAATCATTTCCATTTCATTGAAGTTGTAGATCTCTCAAACACTTAGAATTTCTTCACTCCTGCTTCTATATGGTGCTTTTATATCAGATGTTTGAATGAACCATTAGAGTTCACATTCGGAAATGTTCATTTCATCAGTTCTGATGGTTATTTCTAAATTCACAATTCTCCATTTCTAGGTGAGCAGGATAACATATTCCACATTTCTTCTGTCCTGCACTTTATTTGCATTTTAGTTACTTTGTTCATTTCATCCTCTAACCTCCTCTGCTATGCTGGTGATTTATTTTCTTCTTTCTCCAATTAACCTCCCAATAAACTGTGAGTCTCTAATAGTTTCTATCTTACAGCCACTCCACTTAGCTCACTGCTCTATACGCTGCTTTTTGCCAACAGCTGATGGCCCCAACTTCCTCCTATACCCCCTCCTCCTTTCAAAGAAATCCAGGAGACATCAAGTGCTTGGCCAGCCCATTTAACCAGGACATCAATTTTTTACTGATCAATAATGAAACAGGCTGACTCTGCAAGAAAACTATAAGGAACTGCCCTGCCAGGCCTCCCTCACACACCCACATTTATTAACGATGACACATTATTTCATACTATTTTCTTGGAAAAGAGGACAGAAACACAAATGCTTTCTTTTTAGATGACAGTGGAATGTTTTATATGCTATACAATAAATAGTGATTTTATTAACGACCCCCTCCTTCAACCCTCTCCCTCCATGAACATAAACAGCATTTACTTATTAGTACTCAAACTGGTGTGCAAATTCATTTGCAATATATACTTCTATCACGTAATTTTTCTGTTACCTTACACTTAATTTTAGAACACTGTATCAGAATTTGAAAATATATATAATTCATAATTTCACACTCTAAGAAGTTTTGTAAATCTAGGTTATAAATATCTTCCATGGTAGCATCACTTCTGAAACGGCGAATATTTTATAAATTATTTATTTATTAAAATGATTGGGGGTAACACAGTCTCCAAAATAATCTGTCAAGTTATGTCATGGAATGTGACAAACACATTGTACGGGCCAGTGTTGTGTTCGGGTCAATGTTCTTTTTCACACCGCACGACGAGGTCAGTGAGACAGCTGGCCATCACTGTGTGTTTCTTATAATCCTTCCGCAGTGTGTAATGTTCCCAACCCTTTACATTTGTAATTATGATGTTTATTTTATTTGTTTAGTCGCAAACTATAAAATTTATATTCTTTCTATCTCCATTTTCAGTGACTGTTAATGACCTTGAAACAGGTTTTCAAATTATTAATTTTCCTTGCCAAACCTCCTGCCTTTTCTAATGTGTCCGTCTTAGTCACCACTGTCGCCTTTTAGCACAGGACCAAAAGTAAGCTTGCGTCTGCTTTGGAATCCACTGCAACGGTCGTTCTGGGTTTTCGTCAGGATGTTATCATGAATAACAGTTCTCCTTGATATGTGCACCCTGTGCCGTCTTTGAATGATGCCTGAAGTACATTTCTTGGCAGAAACTAACCAGAAAAATAGAACCGCGCATGGAGGAAGCGCAGCAACTCACGACGGGGGACAGGGACCGACCCCACCGCGCCTGGCGGCCTGGCTCGCGGCCGCTGAGACCCGACACTGTCCCGCCCGCTTTCAGATCGCTCCTGCTTCGTCTCTTGTCTGCTCTTCCATCCTGCCACCCATCCCGTAAATGTGGGCGTGTTTCAGGGCTAATGCACTATACCTTGCTCCTCTTCCCGCCCCCACTGTCCCTGGAGTCCCAAACCCCGCCTTTAACCACCATCCACGTGCCAGCAGCTCCCCGCAGTCAGTATTTCCCAGCAGTACACACCCCGCGCATTACGCCCAGTTATCTCACGCCTACCGAATGCCCCTGTGGCCAGTTCTGGTTGTCATTTCCGTCTCCTCCTGTCCAAAACTGAGCTCCCTTACGTGTGATATCTTAATACTGTTCAAGTTGGCAAAAGGTAGCAAAATAATATGCACCAACCCAGAAACCCAAATTTTCAAATAATCCCCATTTTCTAAATATAACTTCTTATCTGTCCTCGTTTCCTCCTCATCGCTGGCACTGCCCTTCTCCAGACACAGCTAGCACGAGGTAGCACGACATGGAGCAAGCATTTTAAATACATTGAGTCAAGTAAATCTTTGTATATGTTAGTTACTATCGTTACCCTTTTTCATATTTTATTATTATTTATTGAGGTTGAACTGAATAGGTATTTTGATCTACAAAGAATGGCAATTTAGTAAAGGGCAGCCTTGCTGTGCAGTTATCTTTAGGATGAAGCCCGGCGGCCCGAACACGTTACCTGGCCTCTGAGCCGTCTCCAGCTCAGTGTTCCAGGTCCATCTTGCACCCTTCTCTCCCAATACTTTCTAAATTTTAGCCCAATAATGCAAAATTTTAACTTTATTTTCTCTAAATTACTGGCTTTTGCCTAATGGAAAATTTTCTGCATTGTCTCTTTTCTTCATTTCCCTATTTATCTCCTTTAGTTTTTAATATTTCTATTGAATTCTTATTTCCTTAAAGTTGTCTTCTTGACTACAATACACCTTAAAGGCGAAAATCACGTGAGACTTACATCTAAATCTCTGTTCTAACACATGATAGGCAATCAAAAATATGCTTTGATTAAAATATATTTGTCTCCTATGCCTATAAGTTTATAACTTATTGTTTTTGACATATAAAAAAGATTTTTACTGCAATTTTATCAATTATAAAACTGAGGTGCAGTGATGTTAAATTACTAACTAAAACTATACACTTCATAAACATCAAACTTCAAAATCAAATCCAGGTCAGCAGAGTCCAAAGCTGATGAATATTCAGCATTATTTCCTATTTCCAACCAAGTACAGAAACTGGGCCAATATAAGCCAACTCAGCTTGTTAGAAATATCTTCGACGCAGTTAAGGTTGTGGATGTAATTCCTGTAAAGACTTCTCACAGGCAGAACACAACAGTTTTTGACAGTACTATTAAATTTAATTTGACATTGTCACAAGAAAGATTATATAAAGTAAGACAAATTATTCACTACTAACTAGAAATGTGCTATGCATATTATATCACAGGGGAGCTATATTAGAAGTAGTATCAGAAGAATAGCACATATAAGAATTTTTAAAGTCTCAGCCTGATAGTTTTTTATTCATTGCACTTTGTTTTGACTTTTTTAAAAAGCGTATATGGGGGTGGGGGTATAAACTAAAAACCTACAGAAATATTCAAAAAGAAATATTCTAGTGAAAAACAGTATTTAGAATATATGTCATTCTTATTTTTTAATATATAAATATGTTTTTAAACTTGGATGGTGAAAAGCCAGATTAAATTTACCAATGCCAAGATACTGTAACTGTAATTCATATTTAATAATTATTCTACCCATGACTGTTAAAAAATAGATAACTAAAAGCTTTCTTGTCACTTCGTTTTTTGTAGAAATGTATCATTTTTAACTATCTAGTTTATTATGATTTCATATCATCTACAAGCATGTAAAAAGATGTCACCATAACTAGTCATTAGGAAATACAAATTCAAACTTCAGTGAGTTACCACTAAACACACATTAGAACATCTAAAATTTAAAAAGACTAACCACACCCAACATTGGCGAATATTTGGTGTAATTTGAACACTCGTAGCTACTGGGGTACAAAAGGTACGACTTCGGAAGTCGGACTGGAAACTCACATGTCCCAAATGATCCGGCTATCCTGCCACTGAGTGTGTGCTCAAGAGGAAGACTCTGACCTGACCAAAACGTGTATGCAAATGTTCACGCAAATGTATGACACCCCATCACTGAGACGATCCAGGTGCTCGTCACAGGTGAGTGGTAAGCCAGCTGCAGGACATCTGCACGGTAACACATTGCTCAGAAACAAAAAGAATGCACCACTTGTAGAGAGTACAGTATGAATGGATCTCAGAATAACTCTGCCGAGTGACAGTAGCCAGACAAACAGTAGTGCCTACTGTGATTCTATTACTATGAAATTCTAGAAAACGCTAATTAATCCACGATGACAGAAAGCAACCCAGCAATAGTGAGGGAATGGAAGTGGGTGTGGAGAGGGAGGGTAAGAAAGGATTATAAAGGACAAGAGGAAACTTTGGGAGGTAACTGGTATGGTTAGGGGTAATTGGTATGTTAGCCATCTTAATTGCTTTGACAGTGATTTCACAGATAAACATAAGTCAGAACCTATCAAATTGTATAATTTAAATATAGGCAATTGTATTTTATTAAAGTGGTTAAGAAAAAAAGAAAAAATGTTTTAATCAAAGCAGAAGTTTAAAAAATAACACCCAGAGGGCCTAACATAGTGGTTCAAGAGGAAAGAATGGGCAGAACTGCCATTGTTCGCATTAATGTGGCTGCGGGCTACGTTACGGAATTCAAAAAGCTGCTTGTTATTGATGAATTTAGCAAGGTCAATCTGAATTAATTTCATATCTCTATAGTAGGCATAAACAATCTGAAATTAAATTGAAAATTAATTGATTTTTAAAACAATAAAATATATCCTATCAAATACCTATGAATAAATTTAACAAAAGATGCGCAAAACCTAAATATGCAACATTGTTGAGAGAAGTTAAAGACCTAAATAAATAAGGAAGGATACCACACTCCTGGTTTAGAAAATGTTGGGATAGCAAGTGTCCCTATATTGTTCTATAGATTCAATACAATTCCATCAAAATAACAGCAGGATTTTTGGGGGTAGAAATGGGTAAGTTGATTTTTAAAAGAATATGGGGATACAGAGGACCTAGAATTCCCAAACCATTTTGCAAAAGTAGAACGTATTTAGAGCAGTCTGACTTACACTGCAGGTTACAGTACACAGCTATCTACTTACAGATCGATGGATCGCAAAGGATTCAGAAAGTAACCCATACATATAGGGCAATAGACTTTTAACAAAAGTGCCAAGGTAATTCAATGGGAAAATTAAAGTATTCTCAAAAAATGATTTCAGAACCACTGGAAAAAAACTACATTTTTTTCCTTACATCATATAAAAATAATAATTAAAATGGATCATTAAACCTATAATCTATAAAATATCTAGAAGGAAACAGGAGAAAGTCTTTGACTTTTTTAATTTGTTAGGCAGAGATCTCTTATAAAAAGAAGCGATACATTGGACTTCATCAAAAATAAAAACTTGTGGTTTCTGGCTTTATCATCCGAGGCGCAGGCTTTGGCGGCAAGTTTGGCCAACCCTCCTCCTCCTCCAGTCTGAATCCGGAGTGTGAGGCGCAGAGGTGCAGGGGCTGAGGAACCACCCACGGGCGCCCAGCAGGAGCCCGGCAGTGAGGCACTGCTCCAGAGCTCCCAGAGCCAGCAGCGGTACCCGACAGCTGTCACCAGACCCACTATCCCTGGGTCCTCTGGGTCCTCGAGCCTTGCTGCTCATCTGTGAGTTTTTCTCCAGTAGGTGCCATTTCTGTGCAAAGTAACCAGTAGCCTCTCCTGCTGGCCTCATTTAGTGCTATAATGAATTTCTTTTTTCACTGCCTTTGTCACTGGGTTGCAAACTTCCTTCAGGAAGTCAGTCTTGTTCCACACCCAGGGGCCGCCCAGTGCTCAGCATCTCTCAGTAGGTGATCACTGACAGATCGGATTGTTTCAATGACTCAGAAGTCAATATCAGGCTGGTGTCTTTATCCATTGATGATTAAGAAGTTTCAAAATAACAAAGGGCTTCCAATGCCTAAACTCTGAGTTTATGTATGCAAATTTTTCTGTTAACAGTTGTGCTCCCTTCCTGATATCTGATCAAAGAACAGATCGAATAATTTCGCATTGGAAAAAGAGGTTAATATTGAGAAGGCACTAAATTAGTTTTGCTTAAAATAAAACAGCAGGAAAGCTGTTCTTAAAAATATACTTAATTCTAAAATGAGTGCAAAGTTTTCAGAAATCATTTATTTCTTTTAAAATGATAAATTTTGTATTTTAAATGATTCTCATTTAAATGTCTGCTACTAAAAACCCTGTCATTCTATTTTTCTTACCTAGTAAAAATAGAGAGAATAACCTGTATTATATATTTTTTCATTCAGTTCAACAATGAAAGAAATATATTTTCAAGAAATTATTCCTTAAAAAATTAATTTTTACTTAGACCTGACAACACAATGAGACCCCTTACGGGTATTTTACATTCCCAGAAACCATGTTTCACAGTGTTAATACAAAGTCCAGAATGTTACAGAAATAGATAAAGAACTTCCCCCAACATTCAATTACTTAAATAATATATTTTACATAGCACTAATCATCTTCAACCAGCATGCCGCTGGGAAATAAAAGGCAAACATAAAATCAACTTGATTAATGTGTTAGAACATTGCGAAATTACATTTTCCCCCTCAACAGTGTTCACTTTCCCTGTATTTCTCCTTGTTTTCATTAGGTACTCTCATGTCTGTCGACAATATGGATTTGACAATTTGAATAACATTCCCATAAGAGCACTCTAAATAGCTGCTCCTTCACATGTGATGCCTTCATCCATAAAAATCTATCATATGCCTCATTAGAAAACTGTCTAAAATGTTATATTATCAAATATCATTCTTAACCATTAAATTTCTCAATGTGCTTTATAAAAGACAAGAGGTAGGAGCTACTACAGCAACCACCTTAAGGGTTGGATTGGCTTTGCTCCAAAGCCACTGCTCTGTCACTCTCAAAGACTTTAAATATTAATGTGTTACTGTCTCTAAAACTGAAGAAACAATATCTTTTTGTCTATTATGTGCAATGCAAATACTATTCAAGTTTAATTTTATTTATCATTTTTCATAATATCCTTCATATAAAGAGGTCAACCAATTATATATATAACTAGGTACTGAGAAATTTCAAGATCTAACACAACTCTCTAGGGAAAAAAATGAAATAAATTTAAATACTTGAGTTAGAACTATACTTCCAAAAATCTCTCATTTCTTTAGGCAAATTTTCCTACTAAGATTTGAAGAATTATTTTTAGCTTTAGGCTACTGTAACGTTGCCTCAAAATACTCTTTCCTTGGCTCGGTTTGGTGTTTTCTGTTATTTTTGTAGGAGTTTCTATATAGCATATCCATACCAGAACTTCTTAAAACTATCAGAATCAAAGTTTTAAAATTTGCTTCTATACAGTTTTCTTTTCCTTGCACTTTAATATTTAGTACAGCAGTTCAATTCCATTTGTTGTGTTAGATCTATAAAACTTAGAAGCATAAGCTATTTTTTATACTTATATTTTTTTGCCAAACTTTATTCTTAGATGAAGACTGTAACTGTATAAATTCTCTGAACGGATTATTGTTTTCCAAGGGCTGTCTCACATGTCAAAACCTTGAGGAAACTTCTTTTACTTCTTTTATCTATTCTGTCTGAGCTCCATTATTCCTCTCATGACATTGGTTATGTTCTGTTATTTACAACAGTTTCTGGCATTTCCTCTCCAGTCACGACGATGGACCCATGAAGGCAAAAAGCTCTACATCATCACCTTTAGCCACAGCCCATCTTTACTGACTTTCTTCTCTTCCCTTCAAGGCTCCCACATCCTATTTTTAAGCCTAACTCCACAGAGAAGTACTTTCCATTTCTATCTGTTTTGTTCTATTGAACTCTGTAACATCACTTCAAATATTGCTGCCTTGACATCAACGATTTCAAACAACCCATCCTTCCATGGAAGATTCTTTCTCATAATTACCAAGCTCCTAATTTCAAAGTACAATCTGTCTGCGAAATCTTTATTCTTGTAGAATTTTAAACTCTTGGCCTATTCAAAACCTCACAAGACTGTTTCTACCCATGGCTCATATGACTTAATTTCTTCCCTCTCTTTGCTCTAAATGACCTTTCTTGATTCCTTTTTCCACCTAAATTTAAAGACCTGAGCTCATTAGTGTTCTAGTCATTCACACACATTCAAAAAATACTTATTGAGACCATACATCGTATCAAATATTTTTCTAGAACCTGGGAATTTAACAATGAACAAAACAAACAAATACACACACACACACACACACACACACACACACACACACACACACACAAAACCCCGCTTTGGTAGATCCTGTATTCTACGGAGGGGAGTTAGACAATAAACAATACATCCAGCAAGGGTGACAGGTACTATGTAGAACATGTGAGGACGTGAGTAGGAAGTGCCAGAAGGAGGTGTACGAGTTAGTGCAGAGAAGTCAGGGAAAGGCTTCACAGCGGTAGAGAGAAGCTCTGTGGATATCCGGAGGAAGGGTAGCTGAAGCTGACAAAAGAGGGATGAAACGCGTCTGAGGCAGGAACATGCAGAAGTGTGTTCTAATACGAGCAAAGAGAGCGAAACGGTCAGAGCAGGGCGAGACAGGCAAAAAGAAATAGATGAGTTCCCGTAGCGGTGGGAACCCCATTCGCCTCCACGTCCAGCATTGGCAGCGACCAACTGCAGATCACCTTGTAGCTCCCACCAGACAGGCCTTGTAACGATGTCAGTGACTGCTGGACCTACCGTGCTGATCACTTCTTTAGATACATAAACGTACAATAACTATGGTGTGCACCTGAAACTAATACAATATTGTATGTTAGCTATATTGTAATAAATATCTTTAAAAATAATATACTAGGAACCACTTTGTTTCCATATTAAATTTTCTTTATAATTAATTCTAATTATTATGATTAATTCTAAATATTATGATTCTTTGGGTTAAAACCCGAAGACTTGAATTTGCATTTTTTATGGTATGTTCTATTTTAGTTGAACACCAGATGATGTTAAGAATTTCTTTGTGGTCTTATAATCTAGTGTGGCAGCAAGAGGCGCTCTGTGGACCTGTTACTCCATGATACCAGGGGAACTTGTATACGTATAAAAATAAACATCAAGAATCCCTGGAAATGGTGCCATGAATATACAGCTAATGAAGAAACATTTACTCAATAAATTCTACTAACATTGGATAGAACAGTGAGTTTGAATACTTGAACTAGGACCTGCTTTCTGGTATTTTCTTTCTGGTTGATGGATTTCTTTAAATATTTCTTAAAATGTGGGTCTTCTGGTAATAATTTAAAATTTTGTATGTCTCAATACGTCATTATTTCACCTTCATTTTAAAACATGTATTTGTTTGTATAGAATTCTAGGTTGATAGTTTAGTTTTTTAATGTTTTTAGTTCTTGAAGGGTGTTGATCCACTGTATTTTGGCTTGCATCGTTTTCAATGAGGAGCCTGTTGTCTTTCCTTTATTCCTCCACTTCTTAATATTTTTTAAGATTTTGTCTTTTTCTTTGGTTTCCTACAGTCCAAATGTGATATAATTTGGTGTTTCTTTATTAGTGTTTATCCTCCTTTGTATTCTCTTAGGTTCCTAGATCTGTGGTCTGGTGTCTGCACTCAATTTTAAAAAGTTCTCTGCCATTGTTACTTCAAACATTTTTTTTATTCCTTCTTCTGGGATTCCAATTACAGATTAATTATATCCTTTAATATTATCCCACAGTTCTTGAATGTTGTGGGTCTTTTTTTTTCCTTGTTACTATCATACTTTTTTTTTTTTTTTTACATTTCATCTTGGAAGGTTCTATTGATCTATGTTTAAGTTCACTGATGCTTTCTTTGGCCATGGCAAGTCTATTGATAAGACAGTCAAAGGTAGTTTATTTCTGTCACTGTTTTTATTGTTGATTCTTAATATGTCTCTGCCTACATTATCCATCTGTCCTTGCATGTTGTCTTCCTTTTCAGTTAGAGCTCTTAACGTATTATTCACGGTTACTTTAAATTCTCTATGTGATAAGTTCCAAAATCTGTGTGATATCTGATTCCGATTCTACACAGTGCACTTTCTTTTTGCCTTTCGTCAGGCCATGCTAATTTTGCTTTTTGAAAACCAGACATGTTCTGTCAGGTGGATAGTCCTTTGGCATGAGCAATGTGTTAATTTGGCTAGGAGTTGGGCTGTGTTTAATGTTTGCTGTAGCTGCAAATATCAGAGGTTTCGGATTTCTCTAGAGCTGTTATTTTTGTCTCTACTCTTGATTTTGGGCTTATCTAAGTAGTCATTCTCAAAAAAAGTCTACATTTTGCTGTTCTTTCAACTACAATTCTTCTTATCATATCGGAGCCCAGTTGGTGTGGTGTAGGGTGGAGGAGGAGCGTGCTATAATCTTCTGAGTAGGTCTCGCCCATTTATTGGACATGCGTCTATGTACAGACCTCACTTTCACTCTCTCAGTCATGCGGCTTTTCTCCTTGCCTCCTGTAGCCTTTCCTGGCAGCAACATTTCCAATCTATTTCCCTGAAGCCCTAACCTCTGTTCAAATGTGCACAAGTAGGATTTCTCTTGTCCCAGCTGAGATCGGATTTCAGAATTGAGCTCAAGCAAAATCCTTTCTCTCCTCCCTTCCCCACAGGCCACACCCTTTGGAGAGTTGGGTGGAGAATGTTCTGGGCTTCTTTCATAATGATTACTCTTCCCCTCACTCTGTCAGATCCTCAATGTGAAAAATGTGTGAGGTTTCCTGAAGAGCCCAAGAAGTTTCTAACTCTCCCTCAAGCCCACACTTAGTCTCAAGCAATTAGTGAAAATCAGCATGTCTTTGCTCTTACCAGGTTATGAATTCAGAGGATTTTGACCCAGATAGCCAGACCTAAGTTTCTGCATCTGGATGTGCCTAGGACATCAGTCTGCACTGTGACTTCAGTTATCTGATGAGTCCCCGCAAAATTGTCAGTTTTCATTTGTCCAGCTTTTTCTTGTTGTAAGAATGAGAATAGGTACTTCCCAGCTGTTTACATATTGGAGCTGAAACCAGAAAGCTAGATTTATTTTTGGCTTTAAAAGTTTTGATTCATCTGGAAGTTACTTTGATGTAAAAAAAAAAAAAAGTGGAAATCTTATTTTTATTAACCTTGGCTACCCATTCTATAGTATAGTATATGTCATTTATCAAATTATCTCTTTTAACATCAGCTACTAATTTTCAACTTCATTATACTCAGAATTCCTATTTGAATCGACTCAAATAATTCTTATACTAGGAATCGTGACCTTTATTAGTTATTTCATTGCTACGATAACAGATTTTGAAAAAAGAATTCTAACAGAAAGAATCATAATTATGAAAAATGCTATTTCAGATGAACTAATCCAATTCCACCATAAAATTCTCTTAATTGATAAGACACTGGTCACTAAATGCTTAATGAAGTGGTGAGTACTTAATAATTAATGGAAGATAATCATTTAATCCAACACATAAATAACATTGAATTTCAAGAAATGTGGCAATTGTATGTCACAGTGATAGTTTCCTGATTAACTTCAAATTCTTCCTAACTTAACCCAATAGTGGCCACTGACATGAACAATCTCAGCATACTTTTCATCCAAAAGACTGAGTATGTTTTCAAACTGTTACTGGTTTTTAGTTCACTCACTTGTTAAGTAAGTAGTCTAAAAAGTTCTACTTCGTTAAAAGCTAGTCAAGAAAGTTATACTTTTTCAAAACCCAAATCCAGAGTTTATATTTAAGTTAAAACAGAAGTTAATCCATTTAATCTGACACAATATAGTCTAGAGAAAACCTCCTTTCTTAAGGGGAGTTGATTTCTACTTGATTTTATTTAATATTCTTATATGTCTTGGGTGAAAGCAGAGAAAATAATCGGGCATTATGCTGTGAACCATTAAAGTCAATTTCAATAATGAAGTTAGCATTGGAAATTTAATGTTATTGAAAATATTGTAAATTTTATGTGACATTAAAATGCTGAGATGTAATCACATTTATCTCATATATCTGCTTAATTTTTATATTTCAATATTTTAGTATATAAATAGTTAATTAGAAAAATTCACTTTCAACACATTTTCACTTTTATGAACATGTTCAAATTTTTTTTTTTTTATTGTAGCTCCCATTGTGTTACGTATGACAACACCATGTAATTCTCAGAACAACACAAAGTAAAAAAAAACAAAACCTGCAACTACCTTGATTTTCTTTCAGATTCTGGGTTTGTTTGTTGTTTGGTTTGGTTTGTTTTTTATCTTTTCATAGCAAAACTTTTTAAGAGTGTCATACATTTGTCTTAATTCTCTTATTTCCTACTTACCCCTCCATCAGTGGTACAATAACGATGCTAAGTTTTCGCCAAGTGGGTGGTCTCCAGGCAATGTCATCATTACGTGTCTCGCTCTACAGCAGTCACAGCTTCGAACACGGCCCCTCTCATCTCACCCTCTCTTCTCATGATGTCTTATCAGCTGTAATTCCAGTTTTATTTTTTCATTTCCTTTCTCTCCCCTCCTTCTTATTTCTAAGTTCCCTCCTAATTTTCAGTTCTCTCATCATCCTCCCCTCTCTCACTGAACATTAGAACATTGCAGCTTTTTCAGATACATCTTTTCTCTGTCACGCTCATGAGTAGAACTCTTACTCACCCCTTAGCACTCATCTACAAGCACTTTCTCTGGGGATCTTTCTCTAGCCCTTCAGGTTATATTTCTTCTTTTTATATGAGGCAGTCTGATAAATGCTTTAATTTTTCCAAATGTAGTTAATTTGTGTGAAACCTCTCATGCTTCTTAGATTCCATGATTCATGAGGCCAGGAACATATCAAATCTCTCTGACCTACCAGAGTATCACACCTTGCCTTTATTTTCTGAATAAATAGATGTAGAGGTCTTATAAAACTCTATATTATATTAGGATCATAATTCAATAATTTTACCCAACATCAGGTTGGATTTCTTTTCTTTCAGATTCAAAGGACATATAATTGTGCATTCCATAGTCTCGCTAAATGTTATTAATAAACCGGTAAATATTAAAAATCTCAAAAAAAATTTAGTTCACACCCTGCCTTTTGAAAAATACAGAAGTGAATAGAACATATTGTACATTTAAACTTAAATATCTGAATCTCTGAATAGGGCTTTTTAGGCTTTTTCTATGTGAGCAAATCTATAGAGAGCGAAGATTTTGTTGAAACTTACGTATTTCTGTTTGAGCCCTTATGATACTGTATTTGATTGTTCTTATGCCACTTTTACCCCCATTTAATCTTGAACTGCTTGGAAACAATGAAAAAAAACTAAATATATTTAAGATAAAACAAAACAGAACCTCTATAAGTACCCTTGATTTTAATTCTTTACTAAAGTTGAGTTGATGCTTTAGTAAAAAAAATTATTTAGCTGTATTTCATTACCTGGTTTTTAAAAGGGAACTTAAATTGATCTTTGAGATATTTTGTTCCTGAAAATAAGAATTCACAAAATTCTCTTAAAGACATTTTTACAAAGAACTAAAGGACCAAAGTGAGTATCATTTCTAAAACGTATCAAAGCGTTATTCATATGAATGATTTTAATATTAATTCTGCCCAAAGCAGAAAGGATAGCATCATATAGTAATCCAGTTAATACAGTTGCGCAGAGGAAGGTGACAGTGGGAGGGAGCGTCAGTCCCGTATGCTTATCCGCATAAGTTGAACAAATGTATAACTTATCCATCTTGAACCGAGATCATTCACTATACAGCTTCTGTCCCCAACATCGTAGACCTTGCCCCAACCCTCATCAAAAACACTCTGGTACATATATACAGATCTGTGGTCACGATGTTTTTCATGCCTCCACTCCAAGCTTTTTATTCCCCAGATGATTACCATGAGATGTCATGACTTCACCTTGTAATAGGTGGCGTGGAAAAATATACTCTGAAAATAGTGCTGAAAGTGCCGTGCGCCTCGAGCACTCTGCTCTTGCCATTGTCCCCTTCCCACCATGCAGTCAGCACCTCCCCCCTATCTAGCTCCTGCTTCCTGCTGGCCCTTTGCTGCTTAATGACCTCATGTCACACCCAAGGACGACTGATATAGAACAGGAGACATTGATCAGAAAAAGTAAACCAACCAAAGAGCCATTTAAATGTTGAAAAAGTGCACTGATGTCAAATCTGAGCACAATTCTAATCTCCTACAACTTCATTCAACATATTTTGATAAAAATTCTTCCAAAATTCCATTTTCTCCTTTTAAATTAAATTTATTGGGGTGACATTGGTTAATAAAATTAGATAGGTTTCAAGTGTATAATTTAGTAATACATCAAATGTACATTGCATTAGCTTCACCATCCAAAGTTAAAGTTCCTTCTGCCTCCATATATTTGACCCATTTTACCTTTATTTACTTTCTCTATGGAAACCACTAAGCTGTTGTCTGTGTCAATGAGTTTTTGTTTGTTTGTCTTGTTTGTTGCTTTCAGTTTTATATCTCACATAAGAGTGAAGTCATATGGTTCTCTACTTTTTCTGTCATTTCACTTAGCATGATAATTTCAAGATCCATACATGTTGTTGCAAATGACAGTATTTCATCTTTTCTTATGGCGGTAATATTTCATTGTATATGTGTACTACGTCTTCTTTACCCAATCATCTATTGAAGGGCACTTTGGTTGTTTCTATGGCTTAGCCGCTGTGAATAATGCTGCAATGAATATCGGTATAAATATATTTTTATGGATAAATATTTTCAAATTTATGGGTAGATAGATACCCAGAAGAGGGATTCCTGAGTCACATGGTAATTCTATTCTTAAAGTTCCGAGGAACCTCCATACCATTTTCCATAGTGGCTGTACCAGGTTATATTTCCCCCAGCAGTGTGTGAGGGTTCCTTTTTCCCCACATCCTCTCCACCACTTGTTATTACTTGTCTTGCTGATGATAGTCATTCTAACAGGTGTGAGGTGGCATCTCGTTGTAGTTTTAAAACAGAAAGAGAAAATGTTTAATTAACAAATTTCCTTAAAAGTAAATTTTATTGAATATGTGACTGCAGAGACAAGAACAAGGAAATATATAAACATACCTATGTATATATATATTTATATATATTTATATGTAGATGTCAGCTATGGGCTGGGAATTTTATACATGTTCATTCACATTTTCCTTAACTGTCACCACATTTTGTGTTCTGTGTGCTTCTGAGTTAAGTCGGGAATCACACACGTGGGTGCCGGCACTGAGCACTTAGGGTCAAGCAAGGCAAAAGCAGGATTGAAAAGGTTCAACAGACAATAAAAGAACCAACTTCCCATCTTTGCTGTTGTCCTGCCCTGGAATACGGGGAGAACGCTCACAGATCGGATACTTTCTCTTCTAGTATCTGAGCTGGCAGCAGATTTTGGGGATCAGTGTTAAACTACAATTTTTGGTACTATGATCTAACTTCCAGAGTTATTTTAAAGGGCTCCCCACCCCACCGCAGCATTTCAATGCTTTGTGAGCAAGTCAAACTCATGTTGCAGGTGCAACTGGTTACCTGGCCCCAGGCCTCCGGGTGTATCCTGTACCACCATCTGCGTGTCCATCATCTGATGGACTGACTGCTCAGTACCTCCCCGGAGAAGCCATGCCTCCTGAGACCTGCTCGGAGAGGTGGGGCCATGATTATCAATGCTAAACTGCGTTATTTCATTCAGAGGAATAAATGTTCTCAGAAAGAAGATATTGCTACCACCAAAGCCTCGTGCTCAAATTTATCTGCACGTCATTTACTCAGAGTAATACGTTCTAAGGCAAAATATTTCCCTTTTCTCATGGTAAAATAATCACAGTAGTATCCTTAGAAATACTATTAGGTGTTATCACTTCCATTTCATAGATGAGAAGCCTGAGGCTCATGTGATTGGGTAACATGATCGCCATAGGAGTATAATGAAAGCGAGTGAGAACTGTACCCAGGAGACCTGGTAAGTAGCAAAGCCAAGTCCATTCGATTTAAACCTTAATGTGGTTAAAAATTAAGTGTCTTGAGTATCGTGGGGAAAATATATAGAAATGAGTGAATATAAAAATGCTATTATTTTTACTGTGAGAAAATCGAGCATATTCAGCACAACTTTTCATGAAAAGAAGACTCAAATTGTTTTTCAATATTTAAGGAATTAGATGAAGAAAGCAACACTATCATTCTCCTTGCCCTCTATTGACAAGTATTCAGAGAGACTCACAAACACTTTATTCCCCTGGAATATACTTAACCTTCCCCTAACAACTTAAGAAACAACAACGCTTAATATTAGTACTTGTTAAGAAATGAGCTTCTACTGAGACCTGTCAATTCTGATCAAAAGTAGGTAAATACTTGGTTAGATTTCATAATTCGAGTTTCTTTTTTATTTGATAAGATTAACATTTCACTTCAGTTACCACTGATACCTCAGATATACTGGGCTTCAAAATTCTTTAAAATATATTTATTTGAAAAGGCATAAAGTGTAGCTCTTTTATGAGGGATATATCAAACCTTTGGGAAGAGGGTGGAATATATAATTGCCTGTGAAGTGTTTATTGAAAGGAGAAACTGTAGCATCTTATTTGACTAAATCAATAAAAGGAATAGCAGAGTCCAATTACAGGAGGATGGGGAATTATTGCTTTCTCTCTTGGTGTTTCTTTCCCAGTATAAAGTTTGGGAGAGAAATGAAATACAATGTCAGTCTATCATTCTAATTTAGAATGAGACTGATTCTTGCCTTTGAATGCTATGCAACTTAGTCACCATTTACAAAAGGTTTTTAAAATTGACTAAACATAGCAGGTCCAACCCCAGCAATACGCATCATTTGTCTTCATATAAATTAGATGCATGTATTCATGATTCATATTTTTAATTTTGAGAACACCTTATTAAAATTAAAGTATTAAGCTTGGGAATAGTAGAATTAAGAGCTGTATTTTAATTGAGCACCATATTAATTAAATATTCATGGTATTTTTAAATCAAAGTCTATAAAACTATTTCTAAGACCAAGTTTTCATAACTCTGCTCTAATAAGAATTGTTATGTTGACTGCTGGCATTATTAAAAATAAAAAAGATCAGGAGAAAAATATATTTAAATATGCCTGCCCTAGAGTGTTTTCATGGTTGTAATCTCATATAAAGTAGTTAAATTCTGTCAGAAATATATATATATACACAAACATACATATTTAAATATATATTTATATATATAAAAAATATATAAAGATATATTTTAGATCTAATATAATGAAATGAAAGTTAGAAAGACTAACTGTTTTTTCATCTTCTGTGGGTATGGCTTTAGGGTGGCTCATCTGGGTGGTTTGGCTCAGGACTTCTCATGAGCGTCTGGTCAAGCCGTTGGCCAGGACTGCCGTCATCTGCAGGTGCGACCGTGGTGGAGGATAGTTCCTGAGGGGCTGGCTGTTGGCAGGAGGACTCAATCGATTCCTTGCCACAGAGATCTCTGCAAAAGGTTGCTTGCCTATTCTTGTGACATGGCAGCTCTTTCCTCCCAGAGAAAATGATCCAAGAAAGGAAGGCAGAAGCTGAAATAATTTCTCCAATGCTCTACTTGTTCCACAGGTCGGCCCCTCTTTCATGTGAGGTTACAACACCAGACTGCTGCCAGGAGGTGGGACTCACTGGGGTCATTGGAAGCTGGCTGCTACGGTGCATACATTTACTTTATAACCACTGAAAAGCTTTTCCATGTACCCCTAACAAACAGGACAATAAATCGAAGAGTTAGAAACATGCTCTCAGACCTCATCCTTTCTATTTATGTTCTAGATTCATATTTCTTAAATGTCATTTTGCTTTTCTTATACCATTACTATTGTTTAATTTCCCATGTTAAAGATTCATTAAAATTATTCTATTTTCAATAAATATATATAGTCCCTATTAAGTGACAATCACTCTTCTAGGAATGAAGTTACAAAATATTCTGAAAGGTCTCACAGACAGGCGTTACGGAGCTATTTGGAAACAACAGCAGAACACAACAGTGGGAGGAGCTTTATAAGAGACACAAGTAAGCATTGCCGGAGGACTCGGCCAGTGTAAGGGAATGAAAGAAGTTATGTCACAGACCCAGAGATGACTGACACATGTCCACGTTATCATCTCACCTCAACCTTCAACCTCTGGACTGGGAAACTTGATGTGGTAGGGGTGACAATGTCTCAGGATAGAGTGGTGATTAGGATGTGGATCAGAATAGAAATATTACATAAGATCAGAAGTCATGGTTGGTCAGACGTGATTATCAGACCAAGGGTCTTTGAAAATTACAATCAAATTATAAAATTACAATCAAATTCTAAGTCTAGTACCTCTATTTGAAACAGTGTCCCTCAAATAGTCCCTTTTTTATACTCAGAGCCTTTGATTCCAGTAATTTATTGGAATTAACAAATACAATTCTATTCTGAAAAACGGGAATTGTTCAGTGTTCCACATATACCAGAAGGTAAACATGTTTACCTTTCATGGTATTCCAAATTCTATAGGACACAGGGTTGGGAAAATATTTTTTCTAATTATGTGTTTACTCTGCATAAGGAAAACAAATTTCTTACAGTTCTCTCAATAGCTTATATAAACCATATTTGATATTTGAAAACATCCTCCGAGGATATATTTGCTTAAAACATCCCCTTAGATGCTTACTCAAAATTTTAGTATTTTTATTGTTTTCTCTAAATAGAAAAAGCAATACATGTCTGTGAAACTCAAACAGCAGAGAGACATACAAAATGGAAGGTGAACGTGCTCCATCAAGAGATCGTGTTCAGCACAATCTGAGGTAACACTTCTTCAAGAAACTTATTTGAAAATGTTTCGAAAAAGCTGCTTTGAAATAAAAAAAAAAGAACTCATCCCTTGTAAAATGTGCTTTGATGAAAGCAAGAGAAGACACATGGAGAGATGAGAAACATAAAATCTGAGATTGTTCACCAGAATTAGGCAAGAGTTGATGGCAGTTTCGAGGACCCAGGCAAAGACCGAATCCCTGGGAATAAAAGGAATGAGCCTGGCTACAGGAGAGTGATCACTGTGGACAAGCTACGCAAGTGTCACAATGTACAGAACAGATGTAAATGGCTGTGCAGATGGTGCGGGAAGGGAGGCATGGCTCTGAGTCAACTAGGAGTCCCTTGTGCGGGATATTTGTCTTTTTTATTCATCCTTGAATCACCACTATCCAGAACAGTTTCTGGCCTATAGTAGGTGCTCAGTAAATGACTGCGAAATAAAACAATGAAATAATGAATGAACTAGAACTTGTAATTACATTAGAGATGAGCTATCGATGCCGATACCAGAGGACAGGATGCTTATCATTCAGGCAGAGGTACTGCATCAGCCTGAGATGCTCAGAAAAGCTAAATCTCTTGCTTTGATTTGAAACTTGTTTTGGATTTTGTATGGCATGATGTACCCAAAACTATCATTGTGTTGAGTCTTCGGCAACATAAAAGTAGAAATGGAAGCTCATAAAAATGCGTTTGGGTCAACATGCACTTTATCACTGGATCTAAGACTTCATGTTCCACACGGTCACCATGAATTAACATTATATAAAGGAGGATTAGATATGAAGGGGAGTGGACCATTTACCACTTGGCTCCGGGGAATTTAGAATTTCTTCCAGGCAGCTGCTGGGTCTTATTCCTCTTTATAACAATAGGGTCTGACATTTATAGAGTGAAACCATGCACAGAGTGGTTCATGAACCTTCTGATATTTCACAAGAGCATCTCTTTAAATCCCTACTAGATCTAATTCTGAATGATTTTTTTAAATACAATTTTTACATTTTATTTCTTGGGAAATAAACTATTCACTAATTTATTTTCATTGGATACCAACTATTTGAGTTGATGGGGATACAGAAAATACGTGATGTTTATGCTCAATGAGTTTATAATACAGGAAGAAAAATAAAATTGCTCACATGTGTAGGTCAGATCTAGACTGTCCCAGCTTGTGGAACAGGTTAAGATGGCCTGTCACTTCCTTGTCTCTGTCCCATCACACAGACTGAACACCTACAAGGACCTGCAGTGGCAACTCAATTGGTGAGTAATAAAAATGCATTTTGTTCAAACAAATCTACTTAAACTGCTGTGATTTAACATAAAATAGCTATGCACATTTGTCGCCTGGCCTCTCCTAATATCAGATCCCAGATGTCTTCTCAACAATTGACTTAGTGAAGTTTAGAGCAACCATCTTCTCTCCCACACGAGGACTATTTTTAAGACTTATGTTAATGTGTTGTTCTGCTCACTTTTACTGAATTTACTCCTCTTTAACATTCTTTTTTGGCAGTGATATCCCTAAGCAAAAAGAAAAATCAAGTGTCATTTTCAGAAAAGCGTATTTCTTAATAACCATTAAATACCATTAAATATTACTGTATGTATTAGCTGAAGTACAGAATAATATTCATATTTCTTTCCATTGCATTCATATGGCTCATCCCCAAATACTTTTAATCTAAAATACTTTTAATGATACTTTAATGCTTTATACTTTTAATACTTTTATACCAGTATACATATTATGATGGACACTTATTTTTTATGTAAAGCATCCTCATCATCTCATTTTTCAAGACTTTGCCTTCCCCAGCCTTTTACACTAAAACTAATTTTTATTTCTTTTTTTTTTTAGGTGAGGCAACCCTTGGTTGACCTCACAGATTGTAAGTGCCTTGTCAGCTTACAGTCCCTTACATTTTTAATTTTTTTAGATTTTACACCTATAGCACCTGGTCTTCCTACGTGGTCTCCCATCCAAGTACTAACCAGGCCCGACCCTGCTTAGCTTCCGAGATCAGACAGGATTGAGCTTGTTCAGGGTGGCATGGCCGTAGATTAATTTTTATTTCTCATGTGCCATTGCATCATTCCAAGATCTCCTCAAATAGGATCTTATTCTATTTATTTAGCAATCTCTACTATTAAGAACATATCTGAAGGACAACAAAAGGGAAAAAAGTGGCCACCTGAGCAACCAAAATATACACCATGTGCTGAAGTTTGTGCAAGTTAGTTATAGAATTTCTCACAGTTCCTGACCCAAACCGCAGCTGATTTACTAGTTTTTGACATTATTTTAAAGAGTAGTTATCTATGTTCTCAACTCACACCAGTAATTTTACTGTAGTGAAGAAAATTGGACATAGACGATAGATATAACGGCTATTTTTACATATAAAACTGACAGCCCATCAGAGAGACAAGACAGGAAACCGCAAAAGGCAAACCTAAGAACCTACAGAAGCAAAAGGGCCGGGGCCATTTAGTGGAAGTGAGAACTGGCCCAGGTACCTCTAGGGTCTGAGTGGCCTTCGAATACTGGAACTTAATTTGCCCGATTGGGAATGTTGGTCATAGATAATTCATACACCTCTAATCATCAGTTCGCTCACTCGTTTGTTCATGTATTCACCAAGTGAAACTCATGGGACTGACTTATCTGTTGACCTAGCAGCTATACCTTAAAGCACACACACTGAAGCAATTGGCAATAGCGAGTTTTCTTGTGGAAATTTGTAATAGGTAGGAGAGATACCTCACAGACTATAAGGTGGATGATTTCAAAATGAAGTATAGGACTCTCCACTCGTCCATCATTTCAATATTTTAACTAATTAGACCCAAGACTCTCTCCTGAGTCACAGTACCTTTGTGTCCCCATCTCCTGTGGAAAGTTTGACCACTTCTTAGTCCCCTTCACACTCGTCATTAGACTTCACCTCGGATTTCCAAAAGAGGTGTTATGGATTTTCCTAAATAAAGACCACTCTTTCCAAAGAAGAATTTTTAGCTTCAGCTAGTAAAAATAGTAATTTTTGTCATGCCTCTACAAGAATAGTATATTTAGGATATATGTTCATGTAGCATAAAATGTTTTTAAATGTTTAAAGTGGTAAGCCTCTATTTTCTTAAATTACCTACTAGGCTAAGATAGATAAAGATGACATGTTAGCCATGTGTTCCTATAGTGATAGCAAGCAAAAAGACTTTTTTGTTTACTTGATTATAATTACCTCTTTTACTAGTCACTGCAAGTCTCCAAAATTTAACCCTCAGAGATTCCTTCTATTGGTGAAGCACTGCCCTCTTCAGGCAAAATTGCCCAACATAGAACACTCACTACAAACGCCATTAAGGTCTGCTTGAATTTAATTTGTAAGATCATGACCATTGTGAGGTCAAGCATACACAAATAAAAGTCTAGAAAATGACATGTTTTCCTGAAATCTGGACAATTTTAGATAAATTAGTGAGGTTTTTCACTTGTTTAAAGTCTAAATATATATGATTTGTTTAACTCTCTGAAATTTCATGAACTCTGAAATCAAAGAGAAAGAAACCAGTAAAGACTTCTGAAATTCATAAACTTTGTAGAAATTATTTCAAAACTATTAATTAGGTTCACAGTATCCAGAACTATTTTCTCCTCTTAGTTATAGACACAGACAAGTGCTACCAGCTGTTACTAAAATGAGAACAAACCTAATCTCGGAGAACCACAGTCCTAAACTTGCCTTCAAACACTGGCTCTGCTCTCTGCTCCCTCTGGACTAGCATGGACACTTACTTGCTCCTGAGTCTATTTCTTCTGTTTCTTCATCTACTAACAGAGACATGCACCTTATCTCTCAAGGGTGTTGTGTGGATTAACTGAGACAGGCTCTGTGTCCTAATGCTGACACGTAATAAACGTTCAGTAAATGTCAGTTCTGTTTGCGTCTTCTTCCCTTTCACTTTCGGAATCATGGTTCCCTTATCTCTAAAACTGGAGCCATAACAAAGCCAATATAAATAAAGCTCACATATTGTCTATTACTAATAAAACTAATATATACTTTTACGTGGAAAGGCTTTGCAAACTGTAAAGCTATGTTACCCTTTAGAATTTATTAATATGGGGGATGATCGTTGCACATGAAAAAGATTTCATTGCTTTTCCATTATCACTTAAAGTGTAAAGTAAGGAAAATACTTCTAAATGTAGAAAAAAGGGTTTACCAATCCACTATAAAAAAAAAAAAAAACATTCAGAATACTGAAGTCTGTTTTGTTCATGCTCTGTTCCCCAAGTTTGTTCTAATAGTTTCATAGGTAGACTTCCTAATAGGAGTCAATTACTCAGACAGCCAGACTCAATTTTCAGGCCAAGTTTACCCATCCTTATAAATCCATCAGTTCATATCTAGATTTTTAAATAAGTCTCCTATATTAAGTCTAGTTATGTGATACAATAGTAAAACGACTCATAAAACCAGGTGTCTGATGCTAAATGTGAAGATTTGCTATTACAATAACCTAAAGAGCAGAATAAAGTCTCAAAATGTCAAATTAAAATTCAAGACCCTATACAATCTAAATTGATACATGCAATTCCAAATATGTAATCCCATTGCTCTTCTTATTCTCAATACAGACCCTGTATTCCAAGCTATTTTTTATACTCGATTTTTTAATTAAAATTTTGAGATATAATTTACATACTACAAAATGTACCAATTTTATATGTACGCTCTAATGAGGCTTCATAAATGCATAGCTGGTACATACACAGTAAGGCTGCAGAGCAGAACACACCCACCAGCACGAAATGGGCCCACGTGCCCACTGCCAGCGCACCGTGAGCCCAACCAGCTGCCACGACCGACTGCTTCGCTTCTTATGATTTCAAGTATTTTTATTTAAATGGAAGCATACAGTTTGTATACTCTGCTACCTATCTTCTTTTACTCGGCATTCTGTTTTTAAGATATACATTCACGTTGTTGCGTGTATCACTTGTCGATTCCTTCTTATTGCTGAGTCATATTCTATAGTATGAATAGATCATAGTTTGTTTATCCATTTGCCTTTCGATGGAAAGGTGATCTCTAATTTTGACCATTCTGAATGACACTTCTATAAACATTTACATACAAATATCTGTGTGGACTTATGTTTTCATTTCTTTTGGACAAATGCCTAAGTATGTAAATAAGTAGTTACGATAAATGCCATTTAACTTTTTAAGAAATTGCCAAACCAATTTCCAAAATTGTACGAATTTACATTTCCACCAACGTTGTGTGAGATAACATTTTTTAAATTTTATTTTTAAATTAGAGTTGGCATTCAATATTAGCTTACATTAGTTTCTGGTGTACAGAATAGTGGTTAGGTATTTATATAATTTACAAAGTGATCCCCCTGACTAGTCTAGTACCCACCTGACACTATACATTGTTATTAAAATATTATTGACTACATTCCCTACACTGTACTTTACATCCCCATGACTGTTTGGTAACTAGGAATTTGTACTTCTTAATCCCTTAGTCTTTTTCACCCAGCCCACAAACCCCTCCCATCTTGCAAGCATCAGTTCGTTCTCTGTGTCTGTGAGTCTATATCTGTTTTGTTTGTTCATTTATTTTGTTCTTTAGATTCTACATATAACTAAAAGCATATGGTACTATTCTTCTCTGTCCACTTTATTTGACTTAGCATAATACTCTCTAGGTCTACTCATGTTGTCGCAAATGGTAGGCTTTCATTCTTCTTTATGGCCAAGTAATATTCCATTGTATATATGTACTACCTTTTGATTTATCCAGCTGTATATTGATGGGCACTTAGGTTACTTCCATATCTTGGCTATCGTAAATAGCACTGCAGTGCTATTCAGGGTTCTTTTAGAGTTCCATATAAATTTTAGGGAATTTTGTTCAAGTTCTGTGAAAAATTCCATTGGTATTTCGATATAGATTGCATTGAATCTATAGATTGTTTTGGGTAGTATGGACATTTAAGCAATGTTAATTATTCCTATCCATGAGTATGGTATACACTTCCATTTATTTGTATTTTCTTCAGTTTTTTTTCTGCAATATCTTATAATCTTCTGAGTACAAATTTTCTTACCTCTTTAGTTAAACTTATACCCAGATTTTTTTTAAATGCAATTGTAAATGGGATTTTCTTAATTCCGGTAATTTGTTATTGGTGCATAGAAATGCATCTGATGTCTGAATTTTAATTTTGTATTCTGCTACTTTACTGAATTCATTTATCAGTTAAAATAGTTTTTTCTTGGTAGAATATTTAGGGTTACCTCTATATAGTGTCTTCTGTAAGCACTGACAGTTTGTTGTCTTCCTTTCCAATTTGAAAGACTTCTCTTTATTTTTCTTGTCATTGTTGCGACTAGGACTTCTAATACTGTGTTGAATAAAAGCAGTGAAAGTGGGCATCTTTGACTTGTTCCTGATCTTAAGGAAAACACTGTTAGCCTTTCCCCATTGAGTATGACATTAGCTGTGGGTTTGTCATATATGGACTTTATTACATTTAGGTATGTTCCCGCTATTCCAACATTACTGAGAGTTTTGATAATAAATAGATGCTGAATTTTGTTACACGTTCTTTGTGCATCTATTGACATGATCATATAATTTTTATCTTTTGATTTTTTCATAGGATGCATCATGTTAATTGAATTGCTGATATTGAACCAAACTTACATCCCAGAAATAAATTCCATATGATCTTTTTAATGTCCTGCTGAATTTGGTTTGTTAACATTTTGTTGAGGATTTTTGCATCTAGTTCATCAGGGATATTGGTTTATAATTTTCTTTTTCCTAATGTCTTCATCTGGTTTGGGAATCAGAGTAATGTGGGCCTTGTAAAATGAGCTTGGGATCCTTCCCTCCTCATAAGTTTTTTGAAATAGCTTGAGAAGAAAAGGTGTTAATTCTTCTGTGAATGTTTGATAAAATTCAATTGTGAAGCTATCTGGTCAAGGACTTATGTTTTTTAGAAGTTTTGGATTACTGATTCAATTTTGTTAGTAGTAACTGATCAATTTAGATTTTCTATTTCTTCTTGATTCAGCCTTGGAACATTGTATGTGTCTAGGAATTTATCTATTCTTCCAGATTGTTCAATTTGTTGGCATATAGTTGCTTGTAGTATTTTCTAATAATTCTTTGTATTTCTGTGATATAAGTTATTGTATTGGTTTTTCTCTCTTTTTTTTTCTTGATGGGTATGGTTAGAGCTTTATCAATTTTGTTTATCTTTTCTATGAACCAGCTCTTGGTTTCAATGATCTTTCCTATAATTTTTTTAGACTCTATTTCATTTATTTCCCCTGTAATCTTTATTAATTCCTTTCTTATACTCGCTTTAAGTTTTGTTTGCTCTTCTTTTTCTAGTTCCTTTAGGTGTGAGGTTAGATTGTTTATTTGAGATTTTTATTGTTTCTTGAGGTAGGCCTAAAATGTTATGAACTTCTCTCTTAGGACTGACAATTTTCACTATTTCCCACAGATTTTGGGACATTGTATTTTCATTTTTATTTGTCTCAGGGTATCTTTTGATGTCTTCCTTAATCTCATTGTTAACCCATTTGCTGTTTAGTAGCATGTTATTTAGCCTCAATGTGTTTGTCTGTTTTTCAGTTAGTCTTGTAACACTGTTGTGGTTGGAGAAAATGCTTAAATTTATTGAGACTTGTTTTGTGGCCTAATAAGTGGTCTGTAGGAAAAACAAAAACAAAAACGTTCTATGTGCATTTGAAAGGAATGTATACTCTATATCTTTTTGGTGAAAAGCTCTAAAAATATCAATTAAATCCATCTAGTCTAGTATGTCATTTAAGGCTGCTGTTTCCTTGTTAATTTTCTGTCTAGAAGATCTGTCCATTGTGTAAATGTCCCCTACTATGACTGTATTATGGTCAATCTCTTCTTTTATGTGGGTCAATATTTGCTTTCTATTTTTAGGTGTTCCTATGCAGTAGGTGTCCTGTGTGGCCCGGTGACGCAGTCTCCCTGATAACTTGCGTCGGGGTCTCTGGACATGTCCCTTATGTGTGTGCTTTCTGTGTGTCCTCCTGTTGTATTTGAGCCTTGATTGCTATTGGTAAATCAGTGGGTGAGATTGTCTCTTAGGCTGACTGGTTGTGAGAACTGGCCATGCCCACAGTGCATGAGGTGCCATTTGGTGACTGACCCCACAAAGTAGAATTCGCCCCAGCTGGTTGTGTGCTTATTGAGATCATTCTTTGTGTATGCCACTTGTGGGGCTAATCTGTTGTGATCTGACACCAGCCTCCAGGTGTGTTGATTCTTGGGTCCCTTGGGAAGGGCTTCCATGCAGGCCAAAGTCAGCCAATGCCTGTGATTGGCCCAGGACAACCAGATAGGAGCCACGAAGCTATCCATGGTTGGTCGCTACCTGTGCTGGACCTGGAATCATGAGGGAGAGACCATGCTGTGGTAGCTCAACAAAAGATCCGAGCACCCCAAGACCTGAGGCTGCTGCCGGTTGCCCATAAGGCTCAGTAGCTGAAAATGTCTTGGGCATATTCGAGTTGAGTAAGGCAGGATCCCAGGGAGTTACTCCAGTGCAGTGAGCAGAGTTCACCAGGCCATTGTAGATTTAGATTTTGTGATACTGGGGATGGCTCAACACAGACAAGATGGTGCCTGCTGTAGGTTGCACAGAAGAAGAGTTTAACACAAGGACAATGGAAGCTATTTCTTCAGCCCTAGCCCTGAAGCCACATAACTCAGTCTCTCTGTATGTCTCTGGCACATCCAAGATGCTGTTTTTCTGACAGAGTCCAGAGTGAGTGTCTTCGAATAAGTGAATCTGTGCACAGGCCCTTTAAGGGGACATCTGGGTTTCTAAATTCCTTCAGTCTCACCTGGATGGTTAGAATGCCTGCTGATTTTCACAGCCAGATTTTGTGAAGATTCCTCTTCCTGGCACTGGAACCCTGGCCTGCTGAGCCCCGGTACAGGGTTTGGTCCCCACTCTCCTCCATGGGGACCTCCACAGCCAAGATATCCCTCTTAATGCGCACTGTCATACATGGATGTGGGGCCAGCCGGTTTCATGTCTCTGTCCCTCCTACCAGTTTCAAGGTGGCCTCTTCTTTATATCCTTAGTTGTAAAAATTCTGTTTAGCTAATCTTCAGATGGTTCTCCCAGTTGATTGTCCTATATTTTAGTTGTAATTTTAATGTGATCAAAAGAGGAAGCAAGCACAGAGTTTATCTACTCTGTCATCTTGACTGAAATCTATTGTGTGGGATAAATAAAATCTTAATAATACTAAATTTTCTATTAATATGGTATATTTCTCCATTTTTGTAGATCTCTTTTATTTTCTTTAAGCATTGCTTTGTAATTTTCCATTTCTATTCTTGCACATATTTTAAAATTATCCCAAAATATTTTATGACAAAAATATTGATTATCAATTTTCATTGCTAGAGTGTAGAAATACAAATATTACACATTGACTTTATGTCAAATAACCTTACTAAAATCATTCTTGTGTCTGTAGATTTCTAAGAATTTTCTGTAATGTGACCATATTGTCTACTTCTAAACAGATTTACTTCTTTTTTTTTTTAGTGTGTGTGTTTTTTCCTTTTCCTAGTGTTCATGTTGATATCTCCAGTACAATGTTCAATGTAAGTGGTGAGAGTAACATCTTTGTTTTCTTTCCAGTCTCATGGAGGGAATGTTCATGCTTTTATTCTTAAGTAAAATTTTAGCATTGAAATTTTATAGATGTCTATTTTCTACCTGAAAAAGTTGAAAATTTTTGATTTGCTGAGTCTTAATTAAGGTTGGATGTTGAATTTTGACCAATGTTTTCTTCCTAATTTATTTATACAATCAAATGTTTTATTTTATTAATTTAGTTAAGTACATTAAATAAGTTTTAAATGTTAAAACCTCACATTATGAAGTAGATTCCACTTGGTCACTTATGTTGCTATTTCAATATATTATTAAATTTGATTCACTAATATTATGAAAATATTTTTATATCTATCTTCATAAAAGGTAATGGACTGTAGATTTATTTTTATTTTTATTTTTTCAATTAGATTTGTCATTCAATATTATTTTATATTAGTTTCAGGTGTACAACATAGGGATTAGTCATTCATATTATCTACAAAGAGATAGATCCCCATGATTAATCTAGTACTCACTTGGCACCATAGTTATTACAATATTATTGACTGAATTTACTATGCTGTACTTCACATCCCTGTGACTATTTTGGATTTTTTTTCTTTTTGATGCCATTTTCTGGTTTGGATATTGGAGTAAGGCTGGCTTCATTATATGATTTGTTAAGTGTTTCTTCTTTCTGTATTTTATGCATGAGTTCTGAAGAATTAATATTATTTTAATTAAATGGTTGGTAAAAATTGTTAGTGAACTCATCTGGATCTTAAATTATTATCGTGGCAAATTATCAATTAAAAATTAATTCATTTTGTTGAGAGAAAGGTGCTCTATTTCTTTTAGTCAGTTATGCTAAACTATATTCTTCAACAAATCTGTTCATTCCATCTAAGATATTCAATAAATTGGCATAAAGTTGTTTATAACAGTCCTTTGGTATATTTCTAAGGATAAAAATCTTATCTTTAAAATCTTATCTGTAAAATCTCTAGTGATGGTCGCCTCTCATTCCTGGTATTAGGAATTTATGTCCTCTCTGTCCTTTTGTTTTTCCTTGATAAACAGACTTTCTCACATTTTTTGTCATTTTTATAAAATCTGCGTTTGATTTTGTTTTTTATTGATTTCTATTTTTATTTGCTCACTTTCTGATTTTAATTTTTATACTTATTACTTCCTTCTACTTACTTAGTATTGAATTCATCTTTCTTTTCCAACTCCCTCTTATTTCTTCTCACTTTCCTTGTCCTCTTCTCTTCCTCTTCCGTTTTCTTCTTCTCTAGAACTTAAGGTGAAAGTTTAGATTGTTGATTTTAGATGAATTTTTAACAACAATGTTCAAAGCTATAAATTTCCTTCAAATCTCTATTTCATTTTATCACAAAGATTTTGATATATTTTGTTGCTGTTTTAATTCAGTACAAAATATATTTTACTTTCTCTTGTGATTTCTTCTATTATTTACAGGTTGCATAAAAGTGTGCATTATAATTTCGCCAATATTTGGCAATTTTTTATTCTTTCTGTTATTAATTTCCAGTTTTTTTCAATGTCTTTTAAGTGCTCAATGTGCGCTTAAAAGAATTTCTACCATTTTGATAAATAAAATTTTTTCATATTCAAAAAAAGGAATATCTGTTTTGTTAGTTGTCATGTAAAATGTTCTATAAAATTTATTAAACAATTTGGCTGATAATCTATATAAATCTCCCCATCCCTAAAGATTTTCTACTTGTTCTGTTAACTACTAAACTATAAATATTGAAATGTCATAATCTTATTGTAGACTTGTCTATTTTTTGCTTTTGGTTCTGTCAGTCCTTACTTCATGTATTTTGAAACTGTAGTTAAGTACATAACCAGTTAGAACTGGTTTTCTTCTTGATAAATCAACTTCATTTTGAAGTGTTCCTCTTCATCCTTGTTAATGTTCCTTGTCATAAAGTTCACTTGTTCTGAAATTAATACAGTCACTGCTGTTTTATTATGTGTAGTGATTTTATATATATGTGTGTGTGTGTGTGTGTATGTGTGTGTATGAAATGACTAATCTACAGGTAATTCTATCAACTGAATTTTTCATTTCAGATTTTTTTTCATTTCTGGAAGTTCTTTTTTCCATATGTTTCTTTTCTCCCCTCATTCCGGTCCCAATTTCCTTGAGTCTTTATACATATTGAGTACATTTAAACATATTCTTTAACATTCTAGTCTGGTAATTCTATTATCTCTATTATTTCTGAATGTTTTATTGACTAAATACTATGATAATGGGTTATCTTTTTTGTGTCTATATATGATTTTTTAATGAGGGTGTGATATTTTGACTATTACATTTCTGGTTGTTGGATTTTATTTTCTCCTTTTAAAGACTTTTGAGTGTTTAGATTTTTGTTTTCTCTCTTTTGAAATTTTGAAGTCTGTTTCGATAAGCAATTAAGTTATTCACAAATCAGGTTGATATTTTGGAGGCTTATTTTTAAGCTCCTGTAAGGCAGATCTACAGTAGCCTTTTTTTGGAGCTCAATTAACCTTACCAGCAAGGACTGTCTCTTCTTGGATCTCTATAGATTTCTCCTTAGCAACTGTTCAAAGTGGCCTCCACACTGGCTGGAGTTCAGGCTTCTCCAGCCCTGGTGAAGGCTGGAAACTGTTCATTGCGAAGACTCTAGGAATTGCCACTCTTTTCTGAGGCTTTATCTTCCATATGTACAGACAGGTATTCAGCTAAGACTGCACAGGACCCCTATTCTGATTTCTGGGGTTCTTTCCTTATCATGCCTTCTTCTGTTTATTATTATTATTATTATTATTATTAATTATTTGTAGTGTTATGCCCTATACATTCTGCCTGAGGCAGTTTCTCTGAGCTTTGATTTCTGTCTCCCCAACTAAGCAAGACCACTGGCTCTGTTCAGTCCCTCTTCCCTGCATCTTGGTTCAGAAATTGCTTCTGAGTAGAATCTGGTGCAATCATGGACTCACCATGTTTGTTTCTCTTCTCTAAGAATCAGTCCTATACTGCTACTATACAATATGTAAAAACCATTTTTCTTATGTTTTGTCATATTTTATTGTTTAAGGTAGGAAGGTAAGTCTGACCCCTGAATTCTTTCTGTCATGTCTAGAAGTAGAGATGGTTACTTGCTCTTTTTTTCTTCCTTTCACCTCTCAATTTGATTAAACTTAGTCACTTCTGCTAAATAACAGACACATTAAAAGACTGAAAATGTAAATCTCTCCCTGGGAAAAGATCATCTCAATACATATATTTAACAAATAACTCATAACCTGAATATATATAGGAATCCTAGAAATTCTTTAAATCAATAAATATAGATCAAAATGAAAAGTTAAATGGGCGAAAGATGAACAGTCTATCACAAAGTAGATATCTAGATGGACACAGACTATGAAACATCCTACACCATACAAATTACAAATTACAATATACTATTATGCAACCACCCAAATGACTTATACCAAAAAGGAGCAAGACCACTGTTGGTGAGAATGTGGGACAGCTAGCATGGTTATGTATCATCGGAAAGAGTGTAAAACGATAAAACAAATTTGAAAAATTAAAAGACAGAGTGGCTGAATGATCAAAGAAAAATAAGACCGAACCACATTCTGCCTGCAAGACACTCACTTAAGCTTAAAGGGCACTTACTGGCTCCAACTGAAGGGGCTGAAAAAGACATTCCCATCCAAATGGAAACCAAGAGAGATCAGAGGTGGCTGTGCTCATGTCGCACAAAACAGACATCAAGTAGAGGCTAATGAGTCTATTCACTTGAGAAGACTCATCAAGCTGTACATCTAGGATTTGTGTACTTTATTCTGTGTATGATATGTCTCTACTTAAATAACAGAGATAAAGAAAAAATGGAACTATGTGAAAACGTGTATTTGTAGTTTGCTCTGTTGCTCAAAAATTTTGATGAGTTTGTAATTACATAGAAATGAAGACCAAAATCCTCACTATCAGCTATAAGGCCACAATTGAGACCTTATTTCTTCTAGCATTATTTCATTTTCCCCATCCAATCCTCACTCCATATTTTTTTTGTTTCCTTTAACTAATTACATCCTTTTTCAGTCTAGACTCTGAAATGCTGTTCTTTCTGCCTGAAAAAATTTTCTCTGCTTCTTGTTCTTCCTTTCATTCCTAGTCTAAAATTGTTTTAGCAAATGAATTCGTAAACTAACTACTCACTTAGACATTTGGTAATTACAGGAAAAGAAATAAGCATGTGTGATGCCACTTCAGTAAAAATTGTGTTTCAAGATTACCAAATATCCTCAATTGATACTAGAAATAACTCCCTTCAAAATTATCGGCTATTAAAAATACATTGAGTGATAGAAAAAGAAAACCACAATTTTGCAATTTTAGCAGTAGAATTGGTAACAAAGTATAATCATTAGACACTAAAACTATTAGGTGAAAGACCAATAAGGAACCAGACATTTTCCAAGGAGCTAAGATATTGCCCAGTTTACTTGCCAATTTGGGTAATAAAATGTAACCTCATTGGAGATCTTGCCAGCTCTACATTAACCAAGAGACCAAGCTTAAAATAACTGAAGATGAGAAAGCCTACATTATTCATTACGTGCCTTTTGAAATGATACAATAGCAAGTACACATCACCTATGGAATGAATCTCATTAAAATCTCTAGATTTAACTTTAAGTTTACAGAAAATACAGGATAGAGAAAAACAAATTAAAACATGCCCAAAAGAAATGATTTTGACAACTACAGAAGGTAGTTGCCCAAGCCAATGTCAAGTGCATATACATGCATGTGCGCGCGCACACACACACACACAAAGTTGTGATGAGTGGGGCAATATCGTAGACTAAGAGAGATCAGTGCAATTCATGACCTTGACTACAGTCCATTTAAAATTTATTTTTTTACCATTTTTAAGGAAAAAAGTTGAGAAGACTGAATATGACAGTACTGTATAGCATTAGGGAAATATTACTACCTTCTTAATTTTTATAATGATTTTAAGATTTTGTAGAAGATGTTCTCTTATAAATGCCTACAAAAATACGTAGACATGAAATGCCAATTTCTATAATTTACTTTTAAAAATTTAGTAAAAAAGATTAAATGAACATTGCAAAATATAAACAATCTTTATATCTAACTTAAACATTAAAAAATCTCTGTATCAGATGGATTTCCCTATTCGTCCACTCTGAGTGACTAAATGAGGGCCTATTTTTTAGATATTTTTCACAGGATTTGTCCCAATTACAATTATTAATTTATTTAATGTTTTGTGTTCAGTGGTAGCTTGTAACTCCTTGAGTCATGCCTACTATTTTATTAAACACTGTTTGCAAATGTTCAACAACTATTGGTTAAATGAAAAAATGTAGCACACAATGATTCCTAGTTCTCCAAAAGTTTAGTTTCCACTTGTTTTCACTTTTTTTTTCCTTTATGGTGGACAACCTACCCTCCTAATCTCAAATTTATCTGCTTAATTATTGTAAATTTTCACTTAAATATTGCCTCTTCTGTGAAGTTTTTTTTTTTATCTTGCCAATCAAGATAATGTCTTCATCATCTATATGATTATTACTCCATCATAACAAAAATTACATGGGCACTTTCTATAGAAATGGTTATTTCTGTCTGTATTACATCCTGTATTTCCATAAAAACAGGGACTATGACTTTTCATCTGTCTTCTTCTAAACACTTTGTAGGAGTATAATATAAATGGGCTCCTATCAATAGGCACAGTACATCTATTATTCTATTATTATTTTTTAAGTTCTATATACTCTTTTGTGACAAATATTAAGTTTTTTTTTCCAGATGCTTTACAGTTTTGTATTTCACAACGTGAACTAACAACAGGACTAACAACGTCCTTAGACAAATCCCACCTTTCGTTACTGATGCTCGGTGCCAGGCTGAGGCTGTACCAGCGTGCAAGCCCCGAGTGCAGAAGCAGGAGAGCCAAGAAAAGAATTTGAAGCAGACATTAAAGTGTGAGATTTTGCCTGTCACATTGGGCATGTTATCCCAGAGACAACAGTAAGAGAGTGGGAAATCTTTGAGCCAAATAATTCAAAAGTACATGAAGTAAAAGGAAAATCTGTAGAAACTGAAGGGCAATCACTGACCAACACCCAGAATGAACAGGGTCATTGTTGTCGATGTTAGGTTGGCAGCTACGGGAAGATGCTTCAATTACTGTTCGTATTTTTATTCCTGCTAATGTGTATTGTATTGATTACGGGTGTGCGCAACCATTAACATATATTCTAAAGCTTTCCCCTGCTTGCTCGCAGCTACTCCTGCCACTCACCCATCCCTAGACCTGGACAAGGAGAAGAGAAAGGAGGAAAGAGGACAAAAGCCTCTCCCCTGGGTTGTCACAGAACAAGCGATAAAGCAAAACAAAGCACTTTGCATCTCTGCCTGTGGGAATATGAGCCTCTTGCCTTCCTTGGCACAGGCTGTGTGCGGCCGTTGGGCTGAGCCTCTGGGGACCAGCTCAGGCAAGAGAAGCACGAAGCAGAAAGTTTTTCAGGAAAGTAAATAAACTGGTCTCCAGTTAGTGCTTTATTAACAGGAGAGGCTCAGCTTTGTTGTTCTTGCTCCTAACTTAACCATGCTCTTCTCTTAAAATGAATAGAAACTTCTATACATAGTATAACTTTTTGCTTTTAACTAGATATAACTATTTTATTATTTGTCTTTCCCAGGAGCACGTAACTTTCCAGTTGCCTTTGATTGCTTTTTATACAACTTTAAAATCATACTTTCAACGAAATAGAGATGAACCCTTAGAAGCATTCGGTCAGCCTTTTGCAGGGAATCACACTTTCCTTACACTGTAATTTGTATAGTCCCCCAGCAGAAGTGTTTTGGAAAAATATATGATACACCATAATATCTATTAGGTAGTCTGCAATGTGATTGTTCCAGAAAATGGACGCAAGAAAGAAATAAGCAGTGAACCAATCCTAGATCAGGACTTCCAGGCAGAGAATTACTTTATAAATATTAACTCTGATGGAAGGAGATTTGACTTTGGGTGGTGAACACATATGCAGTATACATATAACATGTTATTGAATTGTACACTTGAAATCTATATATAATTTTAATAACCAATGTCACCCCAATAAATTTAATAAAATTAAAAATATATATTAAATTGAATTGAGAATTGAACCAAATGGAAAACACTCCACAATGCTAATACCTTTCTTCAGATTATCCACGTTGCCATCTCCTTGGAATTTACAATTATTTGGAAGCCAAAAGTTTTCATGCATGTTAAATAAATGGGTGATGGGTCATTTGCAAATTAAAATATTGGCAGTACTTACATATTATGACAAATCTAATTTTATATTTAAAAGTCCTGATGATAAGAATAAGATCCACAATGATTTTTATTCTACCAGGATGTTAAGGAAATACTATTTTAAATTCCATTTTCTCTATTTAAATTTAATTATTTACTCAATAAAAGTATTAGGTTGTGGTTTAGAATTACTATGATCTCTAGTACAGATTTAAGCTCATATATATTATTTCTATTGTATATTTTTTGAGCTATAATTGACATATGACATTGTGTTAGTTTCAGGTCCACACCATAATGATTCCATGTATGTATATATGGTGGAAGGTCACCACAACATGTATAGATAATACCTATCACCTTGCATAGTTACAATTTTTTTTCTCATGATGAGGACTTTTAAGATCTACTCTCTTAGTAACTTTTAAATATACAATATGGTGTTAGAATCATAGTCACCATGCCAAACATTACATCCCCAGAACTTACGTATTTTATAAATGGAAGTTTGTACCTTTTAATACTTGACTACCTTTGATATTTTTCTTATTACTGATTATTAATTGTCAAATCTAACATTCACTTAGTATTTTGTGATTATTAAATGCTTTTATACATTGTTTGATTTGCCTTTTAGGAAATACCTTTGAGGATAGTATCGTTATTGTTACATTCTTCTGTTTTCATAGAGCTGAGTTATTAAATAACTTGTCCAAGGACATGGGTAGTAAATGTCAGAATTATTATACTCAGAGTTCTTGTCATCACAGCATGCCTAATTCTTCGTGCCAACTTAGAGATACATAGACACAGACGCCCAAAGTTAGTACTTAGATTCTTCAGAAGCCGCATTTCAATATTCAAAGGAAATATATATTATCACTTTTATACCCAATTCCCCTTCCTCGAACCCTGAAGCAGTAGAGACGGAGAAGTTAAGAGCCAAATTATTCAAACTCTGTGAGATACTTAGCCAGTCTGACTTGCCAAAAAAAAAAAAAAAAAAAAATCTGTTTAGATTATTTAGCAGATAAATAACGGTAACCTAAAAATATGTTCCAA
Source organism: Eidolon dupreanum (assembly GCA_028627145.1). Lineage (NCBI taxonomy): Eukaryota > Metazoa > Chordata > Mammalia > Chiroptera > Pteropodidae > Eidolon > Eidolon dupreanum. The sequence continues at coordinate 14,235,656 of CM053516.1, read as the reverse complement.
GAATATTGTAGCCATCTCCTTGTCTCACAATAATTTTATGTTTGATTTTGAGTGGAAACTTGGAATAGAAATACGGAACTGGAAAGACAAGGCCCTGAAACAGCAGGTAGCTCACACCCGCAGTGCACCAGGTGGGACTGTGTCCAGTCACCGCCAAGACAAAGGAAAGGCGGGCAGAAAGGAAAAAGGTAATAGGGTCAGATTTGGCGACAAATCATGTGTCTACTTCTCTATAATCAGATGGATTGTAATTTCCATTCAACTCGATACATGGGTATAGATGCAGCTGCATTTCCTATAACGCTCTAGCAGAGCAAACTCATAGAATAATCCAAAGCATTGAAAAAATCAATTTCATTATTTAATTCCATAAATTTTGAAAAATAAAAACTTTTCTGTTAAAAAACAATAAAGATTAAAGGGAGCATTTTAGACCTAAATCTCCACCTGGAATCTCTCTGTACCTAAAATCCTTGAAATGAGAAAAATACACTTTCCCTCTTCTGAGGACATTTTAAACTTTATGGCCTGAGTGAGAATTGTGACTTGAACTAAAACATTGGTCTTTGTTTATCAGTCTTTAGAAAACTGTGCACCGTGCCTAAGGGAAAAAGAATATTTTAATTAAAAGAACTCTGCTTTTACACTGGGTATTGAATGGTAACAACATACAATTTTAAAGTTTTCTATGCAAAATCAGAACCCTAAATGAATTGCCACTATAATAACATAACTGTATAAAACAAGTGAACACATTGAGCATAACTTTTGAGATTTTTATTGAATTAATTGTGGTAGTTAGAGTTAGATGAAGCACAACTCTGCCACTTGGGATATGATGAGATAGCTTGTGGCAAAGCCATGTTTCTACTGGGGACAGCCAGAAGTTGGACAAAATATAAAATCAATTTGTTTGAATCCACCACAGAGTTGTTGAAGAAACAAGAAGCATTCATGAGGCTAAGATCTTGGAGAAAAGGGAACCCTAAAAATGTGAGGTACTTTTCTGCCCGGGACATTTGCTAATGTGTAACAGAGCCAGAGGTTGACAACTAGCCCTATAGATGCAGCAAAAAAAAGGAGAAGACAAGGAAAAGCTGGAGTGTGCTGCTGGCCAGTCAGCCACAATTCAACGAGCCAAATCTTGAGCAGGGAGGTCCCGGGAAGTAATACCAAACTCAAGGGATTCTCCCCTTGGTGAATTTTTAACCAAGAAAGAATAAAATGCTAAAAACTAAACATAAAGCCACAAAAAAGCAGAGTGGAGGTATCAGTAGTCTCGAGCTGATTTAGAGATGAAAACAAGGTCACATTAAGTGGCAGGAGTCCTACAAGATGGTTAATAACCCTGGGAATCTATACCCTACAATATGGGGCAAAGCTGAGGTAGAAAAGGCCATACCAAATTCACACCCCAGTTTTGAGTTAAATGCCTGACTGGGTTAAGGTGATCCCAAAGATTCCTACTACTTTTTCACATTCAACATTTTCTATATTTTTTATTTTCTATATTCAACATATCCTTCTCAACTAGCTTCTTCTCCATCAACATTTCAACTCTTTCTGACCCTTGATGGGTACATAGAGGGCGGGGGGACTTTTCTTATCTCCCCACTACAACACTATTTTCACTCACTCTCCCTAATTCCTCGCATTCCACTCACTCCTGAACCCAAGGCAATTTCACCTCTGTGCCTACCATGCTATAATGTTTTGTCAAATACCCCATCATTTCCAAATAAAGGGCACTTCATCTCAGCAGCTTTCCATGCCATTTCATTGAAAACATTTACCACGCTTCCTGTTCATTGTTTTTTCCTACCCTTAAGCTTCTTCCTTTTGCTCTTTTACATGTTCTTTATTCCATTTCCTCAAACTAATATTGTAACTGTTTTTTCAATTTCTACATGCTTCTGGCTAACTGAAATGTACATACTTAGATGCCATTTACACATGATGGTGGCTCTTAAATCCAAACCTCCAGCCCAAGACGTAGTTGACACTTCCAATTACACACATCTGACTACTATTTTGAATCTCCATTTGGACAGTATAAATGCTCTTCAAATTCAATATATCCAACAAAAACACCCTATTACAATGAACTGATAGTCCCTGAATTTTACTGTCACATCCTGGTACCTGACATGTTTTCTTCAAAATATCTCACAAATCTGTCCTCCTTTTACCATCTCTAGTCTCATCTACTATCAAGTTTTCTTAGCTGTAGTAGTAGGGGCCACATCCACTCCAAGGACCATCCGGTCCTGGGGCCATTTATACTCTATAGATCCAAACATGACATCTTCTGTTTCAATACATCAATCAATATCTTTTCCTAGCTTTAAGCAAAAATCAAGTCACTGTCAACCTCTCTGGCATCATGGTCTGCAATTCTTTCTCTTTATTCTGGCCAAATTGTCCAACTTTTGGTTTCTTAAATAAATCACACTACCTTCTACCTCAGAACTTTTGAACATGCCTTCCTTTCTTCCTATAATACCCATCCCAAGTCTTCTGTCTATGGAGCTAATAAACTCCTCCTTATCTGTCCAGTCTTAGTGCAAATGTTGCTACCTTAAGGAAGCTTTTCTGGACCTCCCCTGGCTAGATCATGTTTGTCACATTTCTGTATGTTTTTCTGAAGGAGAATATATTTTTGTATTTATTTTCTACATACATCCCATCATACATCTATCGGCCCAATCCCAGTTAGACTGATAATTCCATGAAGTTAAGAACCATATCTGTTTTGTTCTCATTGTATCTCCAATACCAAGTTAGTTCCTAGAAAGTTGTAGATGCTCAATAAACACATGTAAAATGAATGAATATAAATGCATAAAGTAATAGATGACTAAGAAGACACAATATGTAAGTTTTTAGGTCCCTCAGTTAACTAGCATATTGAGGGGCAGTTATTTGCTCCAGGCTTCTCTGGATTGGCAACTTTTCCTCTCAAAATATTAGCTCCTCTTTTTCTTATATCCACACCTACCCACACCACGATGACTCATTGAAAATGGGTTAGAGATCCCATCATATCCTCATGGGTGAATTAGTAAGTCAGATTCTTCCCCTCACTCATTTCCAGTGCACATTCATGTGCACTTGCACAAATGTGTGTGCACTCACACTCACACACACACACATAGTGAACTTCAGAGGGAAAGAAATTGCATTATTGTCCTTAGGCTATAATTTTCCCAGAATCTTCCAATTTCGTAATGTTACTTTTCAAACTAGTATACAACCAATAAATGAGTTAAAAATATAGACTGTTTTTAAAATTTTATATTGACTCGTTATTGAACTAGTTTCTTGAAAAGAATTAACTTTTTTTCTGTAAGTCTTCCTCACAATTTTTATCTTTCTCATCTTAAAAATAAGCTTAAAAATTAAAAGAAAATATGTTAGGAAATCATAAGTTTGAAATATAGCATTTTTAAAGTCCTCCATTTTCTAAGTACTTCAGTATTCTAAATGTTTTCTAAGAAAATTCTGGGCTGCCATTCAATCTTCAAGTAACATTAAGATTCCAGAGTAATTCAATATGCTTACTTCCATAAAGGGAAGAATGAGTAAGGGAACAGAGGAAACAACAGGGAAAAGTTATTTTATCATTTTACGTTGTCCTATGTTATTTGGTGTAGAATGTTGAACAGAAAGTAGTCTACATATTTGGCCTGATAAAACCAATTTTTCTTTACAGGCAATTGCCATTGGATAAACTGTTTAATATAGCTCATCAAATTATGCTATTCAGGATGTTCAAAAAGTATATCAATAAAACTGCCATTATTATCTGTTAGGGCTCCTGTATTTTTATATCATAATTGCTACAAACAGAATAGAATTTTGTCTCAAAAAATCTGAACATGTCATCATTTAAAAGTAAGGTATTTTTTTCAGAAAACAAATGAGTCTTTCAATAAAATGCTTGCTTGGGTAAAAAAAAAAAAAGATTTTGATGATAGTGAAAACATTTTGGATGATTTATTAACTCATACCAGCAGTTCTTAGAGGGGAATTTGCAGGGTTCAGAAACCATGCATATGCTTCCTTTGAAGACAGTCATGGTCTTCTGCATGCTCTGATATCCTGACACCAAAGAGTTGCTATTCAAATTTACTGGTAGCAGTAGGAGCAAGAACTATTTGACTTTTTCTGTGGTTCTAAAATCTTCCCTTATTTCCTATGAAAATAATATTTTTGTTTTTTGTCTTTAAGATCATACAATCCAATATCTAACAGAGTCTTTACTCATAGTTGATATAAAATTGAAGTTATTTGAATAGATGTTGAAATCCCTCTAAATTACATTTATTTTTTCATTAGCCACACAATTTCTTGTAGTCGTTGCTCATTTACCTTAAAAATAACATGAACACTCTCAGTAATATTAGTGCCTTTTCATTTAAATTCTTCTGGTTGTTCCTTCTACAGTATAATTTCAGGACTGTCTGATGTATGTGAAGTATGTTAAAATGACAATTATGTAAATATGTATTATTTCCAAAATGGGTCAACTAACTTAAAGGCTCAGCATCTCAACACTTGTTCATCAACATGGGAGTTGCTTTAAAAGCTCTACCTAATGACATGGAACCTTTTTCAAAGACTCTTTAGGCAAATAAAAAATCCGTGAAGTGTTTTCATGGACCCCAGCAAGTGGTTTTGGGTCTTCTCTCCTCCTCCAGGAACCAGTGCCTGACTGCTATATATTATGAAAAAAAAAAAAAAGAAGAAGAAAGAAAGAAAGAAAAAAAAGAAAAGAAAGAAAAAGAAAAAAGGAAAAAATCTCCAAACTCTAGTAAAATTTTTATTTACCCTACCAAGTAACTGTATGACAGCTCAAAGTATTTCACCTCCAAGGCCCAATTCTACTTTATTATTACTTTATTAGTATTAACAATGATAATAACTGATTTTTGTTCACTGCTTCTCACATTTTAGGTAATCTAAGTACCTTCAAGAAATGATATAAATATAAGCACCTTCTATTCTTTCTTTTCATGTTTCCTCAGCTTAAACTTCATAGATTGCAGAATAGTCAGTAAAATATTTCCAGTGATATGAAGATACACAACATAATATTACTTCTCAACCACTGGGATATAGAGCTGATCATAAGTATGATATATTCTCTACAAGAAGCTATGGCTGTGGTTGGTGCATAGTTTTAGGAAGCTCTAGTTCTATACCAAAAACACGGGTTTTATTTTTCTTAATCTAAATTTAAAATAATGTGCTGAAGAGATGGCTTTATATTATACATCTAATAAAAATAAAAAGAGACAAGAAAACAAAGCAAGAGTGAAGCAAATAAGGATAAGAAATAGACTAACAGGAAGCCAAATTTATCTTGGAAAATTAACATGGATGTACCCCCCACTCCACCTACTCTCTTGTCAAGCCTTACAAAAATATCAGTGGTAATAAGAAGAAAAAAATCAAAGATGTGACACAATCCCAGAACTAGAACATATTTAAGAGACAAACTTATCCATTCCCAATTACTTCTTGAGGCCTGTAGAGGTTAAGTGGCCATGGTCACAGGCTAATAGGTAGCAAAACATAGACTAAACTCAAGTATTCTGAATCTCAGGCCAAGTTGCTTTTCAGCACTGAGTTCTTGTTAGGCATTTTATAGAAACTGGTTATTATTTAGAGTATAATAATTGGTTTCTGATTCAATTTCACATTTAAAATGGCCAAGAGAATGGCATTAAAATTGGAAAGCATAAAATCTATTCTCTATAAAATATTGCTAAAGATACTGACTTCAGAAGATTATCTTACTAACTAAATAAGTATGCAAATGGCTTTTATGGAGCTTTGCAATAAAGATAACATCTGACATTTACTGAGGACTTACTACATGAAAGACTCTTTTCTAATGTATCTATAGTAATAAATTGTTTAATTCTAACATCAGTTTGAAACATTTACCTCACACAACTAGAAGGTATTTTAGTGGAAATTAATGACAGTCTGGTCAAGAGGATATGTGTATACATGCAGAATACTATACATGATGATAGTGCAATCACAGAAAGCCCCATACATCCACTCTAAGCTCAACACCTAGAACATCACCCGCAGCTTTAAAGCTTCCATTTTCCCTTTCCTCGCTGTAGCCTCCCTTCTGCCCAGAATTAACCACTAACCTAGGGTAATCATTCCTTTGCTTTAATTGATGGTTTCCTACATATGTGGGAAAAGGAGAGCTGGGGACAAATACATTGCCTTCATTTTAATTTTTCCTGTTACCTTTTTTAAGGTGAATTTGATGAACAAAGTATATTAATTTTAAGGCAGACACATAGAAGTTCCAGTCAAGATGGCAGGCTAGTTAAAAGCAGGGTTTGTCTCCTCCACGACTGCATTAAAATTACAACGAAGTTATAAAACAAACAACGTGGTGAACCACTTGAAGTTTAGCTGGTCATTACACATACATCTGAGGATATAAAGAAAAAGCCACATTGAGACCACTAGGAGGGGTGGAGACATGGAGAGGGCTGGCTCTGAACCCATGCCTGGTGGCTGAGCACCAGGAGGAAAAGCATACCTGCAGATGTCTCCCTGAAGGAGCGAAAGGCCCCAGCCCCACACAGGGGCTCCCCAGCTGAGGGTTCCAGTCTCAGGGAGAAGAGTTCCTATAAAATCTGACTGTAAAAATCAGTGAAGATTCTGACCGTCCAGGTGAGACATGAGGAACCTGAAAACACTGGCATCCCTTCTTAAAGGGTCTGCACACGATCTCACCCACAGACACCCTGGGATCTGGTTCAGCGGTTTGGAAGGTGCAAGAAACATTCAGGGAAAGATTGAGTTGTGTGGCGCTTGGGTGAAGGCTGGAGGGTCAGCCACCATTGTTCCTTTGTCGGGCATCCCGCCATGCAGTCCACGGATGAGCTCCATCTAGCCTGTGTTGACCCCTCTCTGCTACACGGTCAATTCTGAAACTGAATTGACTGGTGAGATCTGCTGCTCCACCCTGCATCTCCTTGGAAACATGCCCCTCCTAACCAACTAATTGTCCTGTGTGGGCCCTTTGCCAGGCAGCCAGCCCTACCTTGCACCTTCCCTGGGCTGTACATTCATGGGCAGGCAACAGTCCTCAGCTCCCACTGCCCATGTGTGTCCTACACATTACAAAGAGACACTGATGCCAGCCCAAACTGTAGTGTCTCTTGGGCAGATTGCTGGAATCTGCGAGCTCAAGGCAGATGGCGGCTGGCCCCTCTGTGATCAGTGACTTTTGCGTGAGCCTGTGAGCTCAGCAACAATCTGCATTGGCCTGATGGAATCGGCTGGCATTGGCTGGGTGAATTCTGCATACTTTACCCCAGTGACTCCCTGTGTCCCTGCCTCATCCAACTCCCATACTAACCAAAGGCTCTTACATCTGCAGAGACCTGTGGGAAACTGGGAGACAGCCTTAGGCCTTGAGGTACACTGGTCATTTTGCTGAGCTACCCCAAGGCCAGTACTGTGGGTAACCCACCTCAGCTCACAGCATGGTCTCTCACACTAGTCTCTAGATTCAGCACAGAGAGCAACCAGTCACAGATTACTCTGTAGCTCCTACCAGGTGGCCCTGAACAATCAAAAGTAGAAGACGACCTTGACCTACAAGGGAGACCCTCCAAAGGGGCCCCAGAACCAACACACTTAGAGGCTGTATCAGACCACAATAGAGCACCTCCTGACTAGCCCCATAAGTAGCACAACCAAAGGGTGGTCTCAACAGGTAAATGAGCCTGATAGGGCAAACTCTACGGGGTCTTCCACCACATAGCAGCTCATACTCTGTGGGCATGGCCAATCCCTATAGCCAGTCAGCTTGAGAGTCAATCCTGTTTACTGAGATAGGAATGAACTAAGCAGTCAAAACTTAGCCATAACAGAAGAACATACACAACCCACACAAGGAATGTACTCAGAGCCCCAAGCACAGGTGATCAGGGAGACTACACCACTGGGCCACCCGGGACACCTGCTACCTGAGGCCATCTGGCCAAAGCTGTGAGATGTAACACATCTTCCTAATATATAGAAATGAACACAGAGAGGCAACTAAAATGAGAAAACAAATAAAAATACTGTAAGTAAAACAACAGAAGAAAACTCTAGAAAAAAAAAACTATATGAAATGGAAACAAGCTTACCAGAATCCAAAGACAGAGACAGAGTCCAAAACACTGGTTATACAGATGTTCCATGTACTTAGGGGGAGAACAGATGATCTCAGTGAAAATTTAAACAGACAGCTAGTAAGCATAAAAATGGGCATAAAACCCATAGGGGGGAAAAAAACCAGTCAGAAATGAGGAATACAAAAGCTGAAATGAAGAATACACCAGAAGATATCGACAGTAGACTAGATGAAACAGAGGACAGATAGTGAGTTGGAAGAAAAGGTAGCAGAAAACACTTAATCAGAACAGCTAAAAGACAAAAGAATTCAAATAATGAGGAAAGTTCAAGAAATCTCTGGAACAACATTAAGTGTACCAAAATCCACATCATAGGATTACCAGAAGGAGAAGAGAGAGAGCAAGGGATCGAGAACCTATTTGGAGAAATAATGCTATTAGTAATTTTTCCCCTGCTTTATTTCCTCAGACAAGGGAAACAAAAGGAAAACAAACAAATGGGACTACATTTAACTAAAAAGTTTTTGTACAGCAAAGGAAACCAACAACAAAATGAAAAGACAACCTACTGAATGGGAGAAGATATTTGCTAATGATACATATGATAAAGGGTTAATAGCTATAATTTATAAAGAACTCATACAAATCAACAACAAAAAAACAATCAATTAAAAAATGGGAAGAAGACCTGAATAGGTATTTCTCCAAAGAGAAAATTTAGATGGTCAATAGACATATAAAAAGATGTTCAAGATTACCAAGTATCAGAGAAATGTAAATTAAAACCACCATGAGATATCACTTCACACCTGTCAGATTGGCTATCATCAATAAATCAAAAAACAAGTGTTAGTGAGGATATGGAGAAAAGGGAACCCTGATACACTTTTAGTGGGATTTCAAATTGGTACAGCCACTATGGAAAACATTTTGGAGGTTTCTCAACAAATTAAAAATAGATCTTCCTTTTGACCCAGTAATTGAACTTCTAGGTATTTAGCCAAAGAAAACCAAAACACTAATTTGAAAAGATATATGTACCTCTATGTTTACAGCAGTGCTATTCACGATAGCCAAGATATGGACGCAATCTAAGTGCCCATCAACAGACAATTGGATAAAGAAGAGGTGTTACATATATACAAAGGAATATTACTCAACCATAAAACAAATGAAATATTACCTTTTGCAACTACATAGATGGACCTAGAGGGTTTATGCTGAGTGAAATAAGACAGAGAGAAAGATAAATACCATATGATTTCACTTATATTTGGAATCTAAGGAACAAAAGAAATGAACAAACTGAATGAAAACAGACTCAGGTACAGAGAACAACCTGATGGTTGCCAGAGCAGGGGGAGTTTAGGGGGCTGGATGAAAAAGGTGAAAGGATTAAGAAGCACAAATTGGTAGTTACCAAACAGTCCCTGGGATATGGAGTACAGTGTAGAGAATAGAGTCAATATTATTATAATGGCTGTGTGTAGTACCAGGTGGGTGCTAGAATAATCAGGGACATCACTTCATAAATTATATAAATGTCTTGCCATTGGACTATATATCTAAAACTAATAATTTTTAAAAAACTTGGGAAAAAAGAAAGCAATTTAGCAGTTCCTTAGATATTGTAACAACCTTACTAAGAAAGTTCCCATTTCCTAACAGAGAAATATATAATTGACAGTTGGCAGAGTAGAGTTTATAAGTTATTACACCAAAAATAACAAGCTCTTCCTTACAAAGGTATCACAGGAGAGTGAACTACTGTCATTTCTTTCTACAGATTCAAGATTCAGAGAGAATCAGAGACCAGCCTAAGACTGCACAGCTAAGTCACAGAGCCATCTTATTCCTATTACTCTAATTGGTATTTAAAATCTGAAGAGAACTCTTTTAAGGGTTTGAGAAAGTTCTAGACTGTTTCTGCCATAAAAACGCATAAAGTTTCTACTTTTGCATGCAATTTCAGAGAATTTACAGATTCCCTGAAGCTCCTGCAAGCGTCAGTGGATTCCTGATTAAGAATCTTTAATGCATCTGGACAGCAGTTATATGAATGTTTACTTTATAATTATTTATTCAGTGATGTATATGTTACATTAACTTTTTCTGTATATGTTATATTTCATAATAAAAAGTAAGTGGAAAATTTTAAAAAAGATTGACACATTAACCAAACATTTCCTTTGTGATCAGTGCCATTTCGGTAACCTATAAATAACTTCCCATTCTCTTCCCCTCTGATCCTGGCAATCACCATTCACCTTCTGTCTCAATGAATTTGACCATTTATGTATCTTATGTAAGTGAAAGATACAATATTTGTCCTTTTGTGACTGGTTTATTTCACCTAGTATGTCTTCAAGTTTTACCTATGATGTAATATATGTCAAAATTTCCATCCTGTTTAAGGCTAAATAATATTTCATTATAGATATACAAACTTTGTTCATTCATTCATCGATAGACACTCAAGTTGCTTTCATCTTTCGGCTATTGTGAATAATGCTGCAATGAACATAGGTGTACAAATATCTGTTTGAGTCCCTTCTTTCAATTGTTTTTGGTACATATGCTCAGAAGTGGAATTGCTGAGTCATATGTTAATCCTATGTTTAAACTTTTGGAAGAACCATTACCTGTTTTACACAATAGCTTCACCAATTTTGTTTATTGTTTTGTACCTACATTAACGATTCATAAATATTAATAATTTTTTAATAATATTCTTATTTTATTTTGATAAGAACAATGCTGGTTTTATAAAATGAGTTAGTATTTCCCCTTTTGCAGTTTTTTGGAAGAGTTTGCATACAAATATGCATTCTCTAGTTATTAAGTAAAATATTGTATATAAATTTATTGGATCAAGTTTATTATATATCTTTTTTTTTTTATCTATGTGCATTTACTTCAGATTGCTTTCCAGAGGGGGCAGGCAGGAGCCCAGGCCAGCCCCTCTGGTGTCCCCAGTCTGGAGGGACTATTTTTACTTTTAAAGAATCTTAGGGATTATATTTTTGTGGCTTCGCTAAAGGTACTATATAATTGTCTCCTTTTTTGTGCCTTAGAAGTTTTCATATTACATCTCTACAAAATTTTTTTAGAGTGCACAAATCATGTCTGTACTGTTCAATTAATTTAATCAGTTAATTAATTGGTTTGTTTAATTAAGCAAAGTCATCCATTTGATCATTTTCTAGATCAAGAATTAGAACACCCAGTGACAATCTTGAGCCTTCCCTGGTCACTACTCTTACCTCTAAAACATAGCCATTGTTTTGAAACTTTATATGAACTGATTCAGTATGCATGTATTCTTCTAAATCTCATTCAGTATGTAAATTTCTGGCTGCTTTTGCTTAATACTATCACTGTGAGATTCATCTATGTGTATTCATTTGTTAATACATAATTTATTCTTATTACCATATGATATTTCTTCCTTTTAAATAATATATTACATTTTATTTATTCTGATTTAATGGGTATTTAGGTCATTTCTATTTGAGAACTGTTATGGATTGAGTTGTGTACCCTCAAAATTCAGTACCTTAGAATGCGACCTCATTTGTAGATAAGGTCTTTATAAATGTAATCAAGTAAAACTCAAATCAGTAACATGGGCCCCTCATTCAGTGTGATTCGTGTCCTTAAAAAAGAAGAAATTTAAAACAGATATCTATGTAAGGAGAACATCATGTTAAAACTAAGCAAACCACCGGAAGCTAGGGGAGAGGCCTGAACAGATTCTCCCTCAGACATCAAAGGTACCAACCTTGTGACACCTTGAACTTGAACTTCTAGCTTCCATAAATGTGAGACGAAAATGTTTATTGTTTAAGTTAGCCAGTGTGTGATATTTGGTAATGGCAGATTGACAATAATGGTAGATATGAAGACTATTAATACGTAACTGCTATAATCATTTTTACACAGATTTTTTTTTACTGGACAAATCTACACATTTCTATTGCATATATGCCTAGAAATGGAAATTTTGGTCATGTGATATATATCCATTTAGCTTTTTTAGATATTTCCAAATAGTGTCCACGGTAATTATACCAATTTATACTCTTATGAAGATCGCAGAAGAATTTAACATAAAGAAGAAGGCTGTTTTTGCAGGTTTTAAAAATTTAATTTGGTCAAAATAGAACTACAAAACTAGCAAAGTTTATTCATGCTACTTATGTAGAAAGATTCACACTGGAAGAGTTTATAGATGAGTACAGATTGCTGAATTCGCGGGGTAATCAATGCAGTTTACGCCCTAACAGCATAAAAGTATTATACCAGCCTTCAAAAGAGATTCAACAAAATTCCAAAGGTCATACAAGGATATGTTTACCAAGAGATCTTTAATTACTGACCTATCTGACACAGACAGCTCACCCCTACGTTCTCAGACAGGTAGACTCTGACATCATGAATAAGGTCTCCAGTGTAGCATCCTAGACAGTTTTGTGTTCAGAACAGAAGGTCATCCCACCCACCACTCAGCCCACCCACATCCTGTAGAGAGTTTTTCCATCCTGTCCCCCTTTGGAGGGTGTTTTGCCTAAATTACCAAATCTTTAGATTCTATTCACTCATATCTTCCCAAGAGCTGCTCTCAGGAGTAATGGTATAATTACCGCTGTGAATTATTTGCCCGGAATGAAAGCAGTCCTTGTAGGCATTTAAGATTCATCATATCTTTACATTTTCCATTTTATCGTAACTTGGAATTTTATATTCAAATGGTCCTATCCTGGACCCCAAATGATAAATTTTAGATATTGATCTAGCCAATTTCTATTACCTCAAATAATCACATTTGAAAAATGAATCATTAATGATGCCTTAAAATAAAGTTCTTGAGAGATTACACTAAACTGTTATAGTCAATAGGTATCTAACTATGTGCCAAGTAATGTTGATAGGTGTTTTGATGGGCCCAAAAAAATGTTCACTTGAGATGAATTTATGACAATAGGAGCATGATTTTTGAAACAAGGCTTCATACTCTATTAACTTTACTTCTTATACTACAAAAGGTACATTTTCTTATTTTATTGTTTATGATTATTTTCCAGTAACTTCTTCTTCAGCCCATGCATTACTGAAGACCTAATGAAGCTGGATTTTAAAAAACCATGTTCCATACCTGAGAGACATCACAACACCATGACTACAGCCAAGGAAAGGGCAATGTTCTGCCTTCAGTATAGCATAGAATTTAAAATTAATAACATTAAAATAGCAATAAAATGCATTCTTATCCATGTGCGAGCAACTGTCATTGTTAAAATGCAAAATCTCAAAGACCTAATTAAGTCAGTAATAGCTTTTTCTACTCATGTAGCCTCTGAGTGACAGTTTAATAAGGAGTGTTTTAGTGATCTTGTAAGTCGGAGCTAAACTCAATCCTAACAAGGTACACATAGCACTTTCTAGAAATTTTTTTAGAACATTTTTTTCTGTAAATGATTCCATGAGTCCTAACTTATGTAAGGAAACACACTTACAACTCTCTGTTCTTGGTGTTAAAAAATGACACTTTCAGAAACATGTTCCTTTTCATTTTATTTATGGGAGATGCTGCTGTGAAAAAAGATGACATTTTAAGAATTCTTTAAAAAAATGATGCACTTAACCATATAATTTAAGTCAAGGAATTTAAATGACTTCAAAAATTCCATTATTAGTGCAGAATGTCCCCACTGTGTACAATCTTACGTGCTTTGTTTACTGTGTTTCTTCTAACTTTGTTTCTTCCCATGTTATTCCAAGTCTTAGCAATAGATATTTTCAGCCCTTATTACATGAAGCTTTAATTTTTGGGACAAAGACTTAGAAAGGATTAGAAACCACAATGAATCACTCAATAATTCTTTATCAGCAATACCAAAGTTACAGTTATTGAAAATTAAGTAATTACCTAAAATTAGGATTTAACACATTCCAGCTTCATAAGACTTGAAAAATATATTAGTGTTGACATGAAAAAGATAATTATAACATAATAAACAAAATACTGCAATTCAATCTCCTCACCTATAAAATCAGTATTATAATCATAATACATAGTACATAGTACATATAGTTATTATGAAGATTAAGTGTATTAATATATAAAAAATGTTTAAAACACTATTAGTATGTAAAAACTGCTAATATAAGTGTTTTCTATTTTTGTACTTGCTTATAATCACTAACAAAAACAGTAGTACCCCAGACTTCGAAACACTAAAGCTCATGTTTGAAAACTAAAAACATTGGTGAACACAAAAATAGCCAATTAATGGCAAAGTTGATTTGTATTTTATCACTGGCAAAAATAACCCAAAATAGAATGAGAGGAAGAGAGACAGTGAGAGAAGGGGATGGGGGAGGCGGAGGGAGAAGGAATAAAAAGACTGCCTTAAAAACAATGGCAATTATTCTACTGAAAACTAGGAAACAATTAATAAAACTGATTAGAAGCAACAAACAACATACATGAGAGCTTTTTTAGAGTGTTGCACATTGGATTATGAACAGATGTGAATACAATAGAGTTTTGAAACACCCACATACAGATTAAGTGGGAGAAACTTAAAATACGCAGATCACACCCATCTCCTGCAGATATCAGTGTGCTTATTCATCTGTCCTCAGATTGGAACTGAATTTCTGTGTCTCCCCTTCTTGCTTCATGGTGTTTCTTGAAGAAGAAAACTCTCAAGCTGAGGTAAACAAGTTGGGAAGATTAAAAATATACATATTGTAATACAATTAAGGAAAGTGCAGGGTAAATTCCTGTGAAATGATATTTAGTCAAATTACATCAAAGTCTTAAAAAAATCAACAAAGAAAACCATTGGCAAAATGAGAAGGCAACCTACTGAACAGGAGAAAATATTTGCAAATTATATACCTGATAAGGGGCTAATATCTAAAATATTTAAAGAACTCATACAACTCAATAGCGAAAAATTCAAACAATCTAATTAAAAAATGGGCAGAAGATTTAGATAGACATTTTTCAAAGAAGATAAAAATGGCCAACAGGTACATCACTAATAACTTAACATCACTAATCATCTGGGAAAAACAAATCAAAACCACAATGTGATGTCATCTGACAACTGTCAGAATGGCTGCCGTCAATAGATCCAGCAAACAACAAGTGTTGGTGAGGATGTGCACTATTGAAAGAATGAAAATTGATGTGGCCACTGTGGAAAACAGTATGGAAGATCTCAAAAAAATTAAACGTAGAACTCCACATGACCCAGAAATTCCACTTCTGGTTATCCAAAAAAATGAAAACAACAAATTAAAAAGATATACACACCCTCAAGTTCATAGCAGCATTGTTTATAATGACCAAGATACAGACTCTGCCTAAGTGTCCATCGATGGATAAATGGATAAAGAAAATGTGGTACATATATATAATGGAATATTATTTGGCCATAAAAGAATGAAATCTTGCCATCCGTGACAACATGGATGGACCTGGAAAGTATTATGCTAAATGAAGTAAGCCAGACAAAGAAAGACAAATACCATATGATTACTCTTATATGTAGAATCTAATAATAATAATGATAATAATGTGCCTGTTAAGTTTTTAAAAAGCAGATTATAAAATAGTAATGAATGCAAAATTTCTTAAGTACTTACAATATGCTATGCATTTTTGCAAAACATTTTAAAGATCATCTTGCTAATTTGTATTTTATCATTCCCACTAATTCATAAGAGATAAGAAGTAAATTATTGCCAATTTCCAGAGCAAAAATTGGAGGCAAAGAGAGATATCATGCCCAAGATATTTTTAAAAATTACAAATATTTTAAAGATTATTTATTGAGATTATATCATATATCAACTGAATTGATTTAATTGCTATCTATTATGAGTTGAATTGTATTCTGCAAAAATTCATATGTGATATTCTAGCCACTGAGTAGCTCATAATATAATCATGTGTGGAAACAGGTCTTTGCATATATAATGAAGACTAGGTCTTACTGGAGCAGGTTGGCCCTTAATCTCATAAACTGATGTCTTTATAAAAGGGGAAATTTGGATGCAGAGACAGACATGTGAATAGGGGTAATGCTATGTGAAGATCAAAGTGATATTGTCATAAGCCAGAAATTACCAGAAACTAGAAGAGAGGCCTGGAATGGATCCCTTCCTGATTCCCTGGAGTCTTCAGAAGGAAAGGC